>JAJJWW010008976.1:0-88746 GCA_023531295.1 Papaver armeniacum | reverse complement strand
CCGTCCATCTTCGCAGCATAGATGGAGGGTGTAGATGTAGACTCAAAGGGCCCTGAGCATGTCGACACGATCACCGTGTGACCGCCTACACACTTGACCAATCGGTCAAAGCCAACCATGGTTGGTTACAACAAATTCGTCCGCCCAAAAGAGCATGGTCGCGCGGCTTTGAAAGCCAAAATTAGGGTTTCAAGTCATCACGCGCGTCCATCTTCTCCTGACGAATGGAGGGTCACGATTGGATTAACCAAGGCGGTCATACCAAAGATGACCACCGTGGGCCCATCTACCTCCTCTTGCGGTCGGCCAAGGCATACCATGCCCGGCTAATCCAAAACGCCCGACCAAACTCACGCGGTTACATCTCCCAAATCCTAAACCGATCTCGACCGCTCAACTTCACCGGACGACCGGGGTGGCTTAGATCACGTTTCATGAGACGGTAAGACATAGGCGTGAACATCACCCTACCGTCTACACGCCAAACCAACCGGCCAAGACCGACCAAGCTAGGTCGTCTTGGAAAACGCTACCGGAAAAGGGTATGGCGCGCGGCTTCTTGGGGTATCAAACTCTTATCGCAAAATCAATCTCGACCACTCCTCTTTGACGGTCAAATCGAAAGTGGCCCGGTCAGCGCTTTCATGAGGGAACGGAATACGGCACCTACACCATCATGCCGCCAACACGCATGTATGGTCGGTCCTCTGCAAAATCCTTCCCACGCTTGGTTTCGACCAAGCTAAAGAGTGATGCTTGCGCACCTCTTTAAAAACCCTAATTTCATCAACGGTCGCGAGATGAGTGTCTCAAACATCATCTCGTCCGTCCGACCTCACCAGACTTGGTTATACAACCCCGGTCGGGAGTTATTTGGTTAGTGAGGATTCATTACCCATCACCGTACCACACCGTAATGCAAAGACTCCGCATAAAATACACACGGTACTTCACAAGTATCGACTTTCTCGAATAACGCAGTTATTCAATTCAGCATTACATGCTATCTTTCGTGGATCCACGATCCACATTCCGTTATCAATCATGTCACAAACCGGGGGATACATACTTGGGGTATTGGTCCGGCGGTTTACGACGTGCGGCGTGCAACGCGCCATCACAAGAACGTGTTAGGAAGTCATGGACGGTTAGAGATGACCAGAAAAGTGGGCAAGACCGGTCGTGTGTTACCGACACACAACTCCACTACTCCATCATTCCACTACCTCCACTTCCCAGGAGAAACGTGAATGATGCTCAATGACTTGTATAAATAGGGTCTCCGCCCTATTTCCAACAACACAAGGAATAACGGAGAACAACACAAGTTCGGGCACGACGAAACCAAGTGTTAATACAAATCGTATTCAAACACCCGAGCTGCTTGCATCAACCGCAAGCCTGCTCATCTTTCTCACAAGTCATAAGCAAGCCAACACCTTCACAATCTCAACACCTTCTTCGCTTCCCTCCCTAAGATCAACCCCATCTCCTTCACTTTGTGACCGAAACAAGTCCGGAACGGCCATTTCTTGGTTTAGGCCGGACTTGCACTGAGATTGATCTCTCGAATCTACAAGCACTCACCGCGCAGTGCATTTGTTGAAAGGTTTAAATTCATTCCTCATCCACACCCCAAATTACCAAATTCTGCAGGAGTAGTTTTCACCCATCAACAGGTATATAAGATACTTCTCCTTCATTTATATCTACATGAATTCGAGCTTTTATGCCTAATAGGTGTGTAAGGAATTGGTCGACACTAATATAAACTAATAGGGTGTGTAAGGAATTGGTCGACACTAAATATATACATTGATTGAAGAAGGAGTTAGTTCCATATACATGATTGATTAAATCTGTTGATTGCCTTTTAATATATAGGAAAAACATGTAATGTTTTCTAGATCATTTCAGCGATTACTTGAAAGTTAAATGTTATTCCTACTGGGCACCCCTTTTAGGGATGATGTGCTCACCCATTCCCACTTTCAGTTTCAGAGACAGATAAGAGTTGCGCAGCAAAAGCTCCGAGAAGTTGACTTCTTTAATTGGTTATAATCTGATATGTTTATTAAGTTGTATATTCTATTTGTAAACCAAATGACTATTGTTTATGTATCATTTGAGAGAAGATCTTGTATATATATTTTTGAGCGGGGTTAGTTTTGGGTTAAGTTTTATAGCAGATTTCTTCATCAAATGCTTAAGTATATGATTCGGATTCTTAGTGCCTCTTTGTTTAGTTAATCTCTTGGATTAGTCAGCTGTTAGCTTAGGGGGCGCTACACCCACCATCTACAATCAGACAATGCCACCTTAGCTTCCTCCATGTGCCATCGTGAATTGTGAACCCTCCGTACAAGTTGTACCTTCGTTGGCCGCGTACCTTCGCCAATCAGAGGATGCCACCTTAGCGTCCTCCACGTGCCATCGTGAACTGTGAATCCTCCGTACAAGTTGTACCTTCGTTGGCCGCGTACCTTCGCCAATCAGAGGATTCCACGTGCTCTGAGCCCACGTGGTTGACGACTGCGCCTTCGTACTAAAAGCTGTGCAGACTGCTCAACTACCTCTGACAGACAGACACACCCACGTGCCTAAACTACAACCTATTGCTTAACAACTAAGCAATCTTGATAGTGATATGGTGTACTCCGTTGTAGCGTACTTTGCTACTCCCACCTTTAATATTGCGCCACACGTTGATGGAGATAACTTCATAACTAAGTAGCCTAAGAAGCGATGTAGTGTGTGTCGTTGTAACATAATAAGTTGCTCCACCTTCAATGTTGTGCCACGTGGCACATCAGATTTTTGGTACTCACACCGAATATAAGGTTGACGCCAGTCTGAAGCGTTTCCAGCAGGATTGCATGAATTGTCTATCACTGGACTGTCAACATCCATATTGCTGTCAATGTTTTCGATATCCTCCTGTGCTGATGTAGTTACCCTTTCGCCCCCGCTAGCGTGTTCGAGAGCCAGAAAAAAGTGGCTGTCGGAGATGCTAGGTAACTCTTGGAAATCCACCACAACGAAACGGGTGGTATCAGTATCGACTGCGGAAGACAGATACGCTAAAGCATCTGCGTGCCTGTTTTCCAACCGTGGTCGCTGCCCAATAGAGAATTGGTCGAATTAATTTACCAGCTCTCTCATACGATCTAAATATAAGGCCATCCCTTCTTCCTTGGCTCTGTAGGTCCCCAGAAACTGGTTAACTACTAGTATAGAATCAGTTATCAGCTTCACTTTCTTCGCATATAACTGTTTGACAGCCTTTAAACCGATAATTGCTGCTTCATATTCAGCTTCATTGTTTGATGCTCGAAAGCCTAATCTAGTCGCTTTCTCGATCCTTGAACCTTCGGGAGTAAGGATGACACATCCAACTCCAGCTCCACCAATATTCGATGATCCATCAGTAAACACAGTCCATAGTGGCTCAGGTGTATCAACCTCCATTGCGGACTCGCCCCCAGTCTGATTAGTGGTTGACTCTATGGGTTTGTTCAACAACTCCTCTTCTTCTTCGGTAACCGTTTCTATGTCGTCTATAGGAAAATCTACTAACAGTGCAGCCAGAGCGTGTCCCTTCTCTGCAGTTCTGGTTTCTTACTTGATCTCATACGCCCCCAGAAAATTCGACCATATGGCTAGTCGGCTGGAATCATCAACACGTTCCAGGATTCTCTTCAGTGGATACTTAGAGTAGACTACGATCTGTCTCCCTTGGAAATATGGTTTGAGGCGACGAGATGCATGCAACAATGCAAGTGCTATCTTTTCAATTTTTTTGTACCGTGTTTCCGCCCCCGTCATAGATTTACTGACGAAGTAAACAGGCTTTTCATGAGGGTCAGTAACAAACAACACTGCGCTCACAGCGTTCTCCGTTGTAGCCAGATAAACTCCGACAGGTTGCCCAATTTTTGGACTCACCAATACTGGGGGAGTTGACAAATATTGTTTGATTTCATCGAAATCTCTTTCGCACTCATCCGTCCAACCAAAATTCACTGTTTTCTTCAAAACGTCAAAGAATGGTTTGAATCGATCCTACGAGCGTGAAATGAAACGATTTAAGTCTTCTAATCGTCCCGCTAATTTCTGGACCTCCTTCTTCGTTCTTGGGGATGGCATCTCCCTGATGGCCCTAATTTGCTTCGGATTCGCCTCGATTCCTCTGTGTGTCATCAAGTATCCCAGGAACTTTCCCGATAATATCCCGAATGATCATTTTGCTGGATTGAGCTTCATACGGTATCGCCTCAAGATATCGAACGTCTTCTGTAGATCGAGAAAATGTGACTCCTTTTGCTCAGATTTCACCACCATATCATCGATATATACTTCCATCGTCTTCCCAATCAAATCTTTGAACATATGATCTACCAAATGTTGGTAGGTCGCCCCTACGTTCTTTAGCCCGAACGGCATTACAGTATAGCAGTAAACTCTTCTGTCAGTCACAAAGGAAGTATGCTCTTGATCTCCCTCGAACAAAGGTATTTGGTTATACCCCGAAAAACCGTCCATAAATGACAGTCTTCCGCACACTGAGGTTGCATATACCAAATCTCTGATCCGCGGAAGTGGGTACGGATCACTCGGACATGCTTTATTCAAATCAGTAAAATCGATACAGACACGAATTTTACCATTCTTCTTTGGGAACCTAACGACATTGGACAACCATCGTGAATACTGTACCGGTCGTATAAAGCCTGCTTCCAACAGCTTCTCGACTTCTGCAGCAACTCCATATTTTTTGCTTTGCGCCATATTCCTAATTTTCTGATGAACTGGATAGAACTTCTCATCGATATTTAGCCTACGACGGGCTACGTTCGGATCTATCCCAGGCATTTCAGCAAAACTCCATGCGAAAACGTCAACGTTTGTCCTTAACAATGTAATCAAACCATCGACAGCGTTCGTTGATTCTCAAAAAGATCTGCCCCTCCTACTAATTTAATCAAATCATAATTCAATTTTTAATCAGAACGTGGTTTTGTGCTTCTCATCCCCAATTATTGCTGGACCTCGATCGCCTCAACGTTTGTCCTTAACAATGTAATCAAACCATCGCGTTCGTGCGCGGGTAGATCTGCCCCTACGAACGTGGTTTTGTGCTTCTCATCCCCAATCTGGACCTCGATCAGTTTCTCGACTGTTGGGGGTTCAGCTGCGTCCTCTCCCATATATGATTCTGGAGGGAGTCGATTCTGTAATTGCTATTTTTGTTTGATTCGCAGGATATGGTGCCCGCTAACTTCTGATTTCCTATATTCATCCTTAGCATTCTCGTGACACTTGTGGGCGGCCATCTGGTCGCTTCTAACCTTCATGACCCCTTCAGGGGTAATAAACTCCAGGCATTGATGATACGAGGATGTGACTGCACCGATCGCATGCAGCCAGTCTCGTCCTACAATCGTATTATAGGGAGCTCGACAATCCTGCAACAAGAAACTTCTCAGAACGGACTTGTCAGCCACTATTATAGGAATCTTTACTTTCCCAATCGCCTTTGTAACTTCGCCACTGAAGCCGATAATTGGATTTTCGTCCTCCTTGATCAAGTCGTCTGAGAGATTCATACAGGAATAGGCTCCTGAAAACAGCACGCTCACTGAGCTTCCCGTATCAACTAGAATACGGTGTACACGGAACATACCAATCCAAGCTGTTATAACGATAACATCATTGTGAGGAGCATATAAGCCTATCATGTCTGCTTCAGAGAACTCGATCTTTGTGCATCCAAGCTCCAGAATTTCTGTTCCATTTCCACTGACAAAATCGACATGATTTGTCACGTACCGCCCCTAGAAGAAGCTTCTGGAAATATCTAGGAGAACTGTTAACCAATTAATACAGGGAGGCATGCAGTGCGAATTAATATAGGGAGGCATGCAGGGCAAATTAATAAAGGGAGGCATGCAGGGGAATTAATAAAATTTATACTTACCTCGAAATTGGAGTAAGACCCTAATTCGCAACATATAAATGCAGGGGTTCACAACCCTAAAAGGTATGCAATCTTCCCTACTAAAACTCCTGTGACAAACTCTAGCTAACTTAAGCATCAGAGAGTTTTTTGAAGGTACCCCCCACATACACATTCATTGTTCACGTGGAGAGAAAGGCAGCGGTTCGATCAACAGTTCAATCACCGTCAGATTCGTGTTTGAGGTAGATATATTTTACCTTCCAAACAACAATGCGCCGTATTGGCCTAGGCCAATGTTCCTCTTAACATGCAATAGAACTTGAGATGAAGCTTCATCTCATGCCATTGTGCATCTTTGAGCATGCGCCTTGCTAAAAACACGGGGTGTTATAATATTCACCCCTTTAAATAATTTCGTCCCCGAAATTCAAAACAAAAACTATTGTGGACAAACTCTTCGGTTTGGATTCCTGAGAAAAAGTCCCATACCAGATGCTCAAAAATCACGGGTTTCTTCAAGTTGTCGTGAAGGTCAATTTAGACCTTCTGAGCAAACGTCCCATACCGCACACCCAGGAATCCAAAAAGAATCAACAACGTTAACGAGAATCTCAATTGTCCAGTTGCCAAGAGGATATCTCAATAAGGTATCCTAGATGGTATCCCATACCACCATCCAGGAATCCCTAAGATTCACAAGGTTGTAGATGTCATCTAAATGACAAGATCTTAGCGCAATAATGTGTGGAAATGGAATCCAGTTGCCCACCGTCTCTGACGGTCATCCAGGTTGCCACTCGTAAGTGGGATGCTAGACGGCCTGACAACGCGCGCACATCGTTGGCCAGTTTCCAACGTGTGGGGATGATCAGTCCCATTGTCTATCCACCGTCCCAGACGGTCTTCCGGATATCCACTCGTAAGTGGGGTGCCACTTAGGCCAGGCAAACTCATAGTACTTAACAATCTCAACTCGATTCGCAAAGTAACTAGTATAGCAGTTACCAACTCTTTCCGCGCAAAAGTTGGCATACTCTCCAACTTAAAGTTTTACATTAAGGAAAATACTCGCTGACAAGCCATTCCGCACAGTCCCTAGAGTTATCTCGGAATTTGCTGATACCAACTGTGACGTACCGGAAAATTACGCCTGGCGCGCCTGGGTACGCAGGCCATAACTTCCCCGATGCGCCATGGTGAAGCTACTTATCGGGCCTTAAAACTAGGCAAATACACGTCCATTTGCCCTTGCAAGCATACTCGTAGAGCATGATGCAGCTAAATTAGCTTCCACACCGTTCCAACTTACCCTTGTTCCGCAAAGGGTTTATTAAGTAAATAAAAACTTTCTTAAAACGACAAAAACGGCCTTGAGTCCCTAAACGATGGAATTTGGCTAACATTCCAAGACCGTGATGCAAAGATCACGTCTTGATCGTTAGGTCGTTTCCAATCAAGTTAGACCTATCTTGAGCTAAATTACGATAATCGGGTTTTTAGCCTCCAAATAGGTATAACTTGCTCATCTGCATCAACTTGTCTCATCAAGTTTGGCCACAATCATCTCTTGTGTTGATGTACCGAGCCAGATGATATGAGAGGCCAATGTGCTGCAATCATCTCCCAAATAGATGATATGGGTGACAAAGTGATGGATCGGAAATGCTGCAACTCATTGCGGCTGCCTATGTACCCTTCCCTACTCTAAAGGGATCAAGAACAGATCGTAGTTCATTCACGAAGGGATAAGAAACTTAATCCAACTCGTTTGCAAGGTCGTGGCCAAGCAATAATGGTAATGGCCTAGTCTGTATGGGTCGTTCCGTCAAAATGCATCCAAGGAATGCATATTTGGTCCGCGGCATGGCATAGTGATGCCCATGCTTAATATGCTCCATTGGAAAGGCTACACATCTATAAATGAGTCTTACACATCATTTATACTCTTTCTGCTAAGCTATGAAGCTTAATTGGTGCATGGTCCGCATATGCACCTTCAACCAACTACCCATCCCTATATATGTTAACTTGACATTTTTACAACTTAAATTAGGGGAGCAAAAATCATTCATCAACTCCCAAGGCCATGATGGATGTACATGACTACCCTGGCCAACTGTAATGTACAACCGTGATGGATGTTCATTCATATCTGGCTCATAGGCCAGTTCCAATGTTTGACCATGATGGCTGAACATTTACTGAGCCAGGTCTAGTGAAGGGCCGTGATGGCTGTATTTCCAGCTTTGTCCCATAGGCCACTCCAATGTCCAGCCGTGATGGCTGTACATTATCAACACCAGCCTGTTCTGGCCTATCGCACCATTGTGATGCAATATTGTCCATAGGCCAATGACTTGCGTACTGCGTCATTGTGGTGCTACTTTGTTCCAGGCCAGCCACCCAACTGGTTTAATTTATCCTTTAATGCAAGATTGGACTTTGGCCAATATAGCTTACAACTTACACCCTCTTGGTGCTATATTGACCTTGACCCAATAATCCCAACACAATGCGCCGTATTGGCCTAGGACAATGTTCCTCTTAACATGCAATAGAACTTGAGATGAAGCTTCATCTCATGCCATTGCGCATCTTTGAGCATGCGCCATGCTAAAAACACGGGGTGTTATAAAACCTCAAAATTTTGGAACTTATGACTCCCGAAGAGCAGCCTAGATTCTTAATCACCTCTCAAGAACAATCTTTAAAAGATCAATTAAGATCAGTTTTCAAATATCTATCTTGAGGAATCACAAAGTCTGAGACGAAGAGAACTTTGCGATTACTATCTATCTCGCCTGAAAGAGATTACGGAAACCTCGATAACAGAAAAGCAAGATTAGGATACACGAACTATCAAGGTAAAGATAGTGAACCTGGTTTCACGAATCCCAAAAGTGAAGTCTTTTAGTCGTAAACCTAATTATGTTTCTAAGAGGAAACCTATGTCTATAGAGGTAAAATCAACTAGGACACAAAGTGTCGGGGATTAAATCTCCCAGTTGAAAGAGCATCTCTATTTATAGTTTTCAAAGATCAGGGGTTACTTAGAATTTAAGATAAGATAACTTGGGAATCAAGCAAACACTTTTAGGTCTTGAAAATACAATAAAAGAAAATACACTATGTACCCGTTCTGGAACCGTGTATAATGACTTGTTCGGTATGGAAAGTATGCTAAGAACTAAAAACAATTTGATGTTCATTTAAACACCTAAGAATTTGATCATGATGCACTCATATGAGTGTTTGAGTGATCAATGAAGTTTTAGAAGTGTTCGAGAGAGTTCTAGCTATGCTAAAAATATTAATTAAATAAGTCTTTGAGCATCTGCTAAAATCTGCTAGGACAGTTGGTACAACGGTCCGTGAACTGCAAGGGTTGTTCACGAGTCAGGGTACAATAGTCGTGAATTGGGTTCGCCAACCCTACAAGACTACCTAACTCAGTTGACTACGGTTCGTGAATCGGGTTCGCCAACTGCTAGCTAAATACCGACTTCAAGAATTCAGGTCACAACGGTTCATGAACTGTTCCCAACTGAACTCACGGTTTGCGAACTGGTTCGCCAACCTTCATGTATTTCTGAAACTCATATATCTATGGTTTGCAAATTGGTTCGCCAACCTACCTTGAGCATAAACATCAATAGTTCTGAATTTCTCTCTTATGAAGTTTGAAACATTCCCAGGTGATAAAATCATTTGCCTAGGAAATTTTCAATTGATCCATAAATTAATTCACACAATAAATTTCTTAGAATTAATATTGTTACGGACAGTTGAACATCTTTTCTAAAATCATATTTCGAAATTTTTAACAAGACAAGCTTGACTCGAAACTTCTTCTTTGTAAATCTATTAAGTGTTATACGGCACCGTCTCAACAGATAGAATGGTCAGATAATGAGTGAAATAGAATGGTTCAGTCTTCACATACTTGATACAGAAGTTCTTCAAATTTCTTTGTCGATCTTCAGTCTTCGAGGGTGATGTCTGATACTCAATTACAAAATTTTAACCTAGTCCGAGATTTGACTTAGTAGATTAGAAATCAAGATATAGTATTGATCATCTAACATTGACAACAAGCTTGAGATAGGAAAACTTGTGGGGTTCAACCGAGCATAATAAAAAAAAATCAGCTCAATCCACTATGCTTGATTTCCTTAGTTCTTCAACTCACGTTTTGAACTGTTTGTACTTCAAGTTCTTTTATGGTTCTACATGTGCCCGTTTAGCACCTTTGTTGTTGAGGATCCGTAGCGACAACAACTTATGAGAATACTCAAGAGAGCTTTGTTAAAATGAGGTAATAACACTCTACTCAATGGTTGTTATACAAAAATATAGTATTGTTACCTTCCTCAAAGTTCAACTGCACCATAACTTCAAAGCAATATTACAATGATATGTTCTCCCCCTCAGTCAATACATAATACTTTTGCAAAACAGGTAAAACCTATAGACAATAATCCACTACCCCTTTACATGATGCTTAGAAAATCCATATGTAATGTAGTAAGATACTCTTAATAATCCCCCTCTTTTTGTCAACAAAATTGGCAAAGATGAAAAATCAGGATCACAATGAATTAAAAAAAAAAAATAGTTCCAAGTCTAGAATACCAACATTTAGTTTAGACGATTTCACCAAGAAACCTCGGTTTTCGTCAAGGAGGCGTAAATGTACAAGAACCTCCTACATATCAACATCCACTCTCCCTACAAAGATATTATAATTAAGCACAAGTTCAAAAGAATTATCCCCCATTTGATGTCATTCCCAAAAGAACAACATGAGCGACCTTAACTATAATCACAGAGAAGGATTTTCCTTGTACATACAAATTTACTCGCCAGTTACGAACAAAGTAAATAAGTATCTAATATTTTTCTCTCTTCTCGCAAGTTACGAACAAAGAAGTTAAAATAGCGATCTTAATGTTAGAGGCACTAAGATACAAGATTTTCGTGAGAAAAATAACCATCGACAAAAACTATTCTCTACGCCGGTTACGAAAAAGAGAACAATTAGTGCGATATGACTCAACATAAGAATTATAACTTCTCTAGCCATGTACGAACATAGAGACTAAATTTCACCACTTATCCCCTGGAGGTTATGCTATGGAGGAAGTAAGCAGATTCCTATAGAACATCTTAAGAATCCTGTAGTAGTATATTCACAAAAGTGTAATTGTGGAGAGATCAATATTGTCATTCTCAAAATAGTTTACTCCTATTTTGTAAGAGTTAAGAGATGTTAGAGCATTTCTCGGTCGAACTCACAAGTGTTGCTATCTCAAGCTTGTTGTCAAATTTAGTTTTCAAAACTATATCTTGATTTCTAGTCTACATTTAGTCAGATCTCGGATTAGGATAGAAGTGTGTAGTTGACATTTAGTCTATATGATTGCTAAACCCATCGGGCTCCCATAGTGCGAACAGTTTGACTTAGGAGTTGATGGTTGCCTCCTAAGTGATTTTTTTGATATAAGAATTGCTGGTTGTCTCTTATGTCATGTATGATGAACTACGGTCGTGCTTGATCCCTTCGGGTTCATAGGCAGCCGCATGACGGTCCAGCACGTGTGATTATAATATTATGTGATTTTGTATCTCAATTATTGTTGTTCTGAATTTATAATGATTATAGCGGCTAATTGATTCTGCGTGGTTTTTTATAAAATGATTATGAATATTTTTAATTTTCCGTAAATGCCTAATTGAATCTAGTAAGTTTCTAGGAGTTTACCTTTTATCATTTTTTTTTAATTTTACAGTTTAATTTTAAATTAGTTATTTATTAATCAAAGCCTAAGTACTGAACGACGTTAATATTTCCATTTAAGAACTGAAATGTGAGGTGTTTCCGATAGACTTAAAAAAAAATCATATGAAATCAATGGCTAGGTTTTTATAATTAATTTTTTAAGTATCCGTTGCGACAAAATAGTTAATATGAAAATAAATAAATTTCCTAAATATATTACTCTTTGAGGTTGGACTTAGTTAGCCAGTGTTGATGATGGATTTTCTACAAGGGCTAAAATCGTAAAATCATGATACTGCATGTTTCTGACCCGACTTCAGGAA
Source organism: Papaver armeniacum (assembly GCA_023531295.1). Classification (NCBI taxonomy): domain Eukaryota; kingdom Viridiplantae; phylum Streptophyta; class Magnoliopsida; order Ranunculales; family Papaveraceae; genus Papaver; species Papaver armeniacum. The sequence goes on along the minus strand of JAJJWW010008976.1, from coordinate 76,685 downwards.
CGCATGTGACGATTCATATTTTACGACCCGTGAACCGTTTCACGATCTCTGACTGAGCGAACCTTCTTATCAGAGCTATGATGAATATGTTTCTCGAAAGGCCTCCCCGGCTGAGCGTTCGATGCTTCACACATTTCATCATCACCTCTACATAGAATCAAAATGATTGGGATGTTCCCTAGACATAATATTTGTTAGGGAGCTTAACTCCTTCAGGACGTCACGCCGCTCGTTGTTCCCTGACTACGTAGAGAGACCGTCTATAGAATTTCTTAATGATTGGGGGGTTCCCTAGACATAATGTTTGTTAGAGAGCTTAACGCCTTCAGGACGTCACGTCGTTCATTGTTCCCTGACTATACACCCCCTCAGAACGAGTTTGATGCTTCAACTATCTCATATCTCGATTCTGCAAATAGATTAATTCTAGCGTGTCATTCATCAACCGAATTCCTAGAAAATAATTTATTCTATCTCATTACTCTGTTCCATGGATGATCCCTAACTGGATTCCATGGATTAGTAATAGATAACCACTTTATCTCATTACTCCGTTCCCTGATTCCCCAACTGGATTCATGGATTAGTAATAGGTACTCAACTCATTTTATTACTCCGTTTCATGAATCATTCTCAGCCGAATTTCATGAATTAGTAATAAATATTCAACAATCGGGAGTCTAGGCCACCACCGAGTAAGCCCCGAGAAAACGGTGCAAGTGTACTTGACAATAATGCACGAACGAGCACCCGAACGCACGAACGAACGTTCGAAAATATGGACAAATGAGGAACTTATGAAGAAAAATAATATTAAATAAAATAAACAAGAGGCGTGGGACCGGGCCCACCAGCCGGCCGGTCATGCCTCCGTGGCCGGTCCCCCTCTCCCATTATTTTATTTTATTTTAATTTGTTTCGCTTATCTCATGGAAACTCCTTCATTTGAGCAAACTCCCTCGTTTGAGCGAAACTCTTAGTTTCTCCATACTTTCATCGAACAAAAATAGGGAAAGGTGTCACGGGACCGGGCCACCTAGCCGGCCGGCCATGCCCAAGCCGTGGCCAGTCCCACACCTTACAATCCTTTATTTTCTCATATTATTATTTCCATCATCTCATGGAACTCCATCGTTTGAGCGAAAACTCTAGTTTTTCAATATTTTTTCAAATATTGCTCAAACCATGAAAAAGCCAAAAAGTCAAATGATCACATGACCGACTAGGCTACTCACGTCAAGTATTAAAATATTATTATTTTAAAATTTTCAAAATATTGGTCGCACGAGCAAAGTTCTACTTGCTCATTCGTGCAAAATTGAGAGTTTCAGTCAAGATCAAACTCTTCTGAAAATCCAAAGTATTGCTCAAACGTGCACTAGAAAATACCAAAACTCTCAGGACTGAGACACGGACACTGTGGTGACACAAAATTGCTACCTTGACCGACCAAGGCCGGCCCTAAGGCTTTCAATGAGCCGGTCCCACACATCTTTATAATTTTGACCTAATTTGCTATCAATTGCTCATATTGGGTCAAAACTCTCTCAACCGACTTGGGACTCGCTCAATCGACCGACAGCTGGTCTCACAACCACCAAGGTCTGGTCCCATGACCCCTTGGTCGGTCACTCATCTCTTCATAGCCAAGTTTTATTACCTAACGCTCACACGAGCACTATTTTAATAAATGATTAAACCAGCGTTTGATCGTTCTTTCACCAACTGGTCAACAAAGGACTTTGGTGCATGCTCACTCGAGCACTCAGGCGCTACATGGTCGACCATCATCCCATGTAGCCAGTCACTCCTTCACTAAGTGACCTATTTTCAAAAAATCATCAATTGATCAAAATTAGGGTTTCAAACAAATGCTCTGTGAATCATAATTCTGAGCGAGTTTAAACACTAATAATGTTATGATTGATCCAGCAATCAACATCTAGGTTAAATATATAATATTCGGTCAGGCTACCAACATTTTAATTAATATTTTATTTGGTCACGTTACCAATAATTCATCGAATGAGCAATATTGCTCAGTTGCTCGAATATTGATCCAACTATCAATACTCAGTAATTTATCGAAGGAGCAATACTTGCTCAGTTGCTCGAATATTGATCCAACTATCAATATTCAGTAATTTATCGAATGAGCAATACTTGCTCAGTTGCTCGAATATTGATCCAACTATCAATATTCAGTAATTTATCGAATGAGCAATACTTGCTCAGTTGCTCGAATATTGATCCAACAATCAATATTCAACAATTCATCAGACAATATTTTCTCAGACGAGCAATATCAATATCAATATCATTCATTCGAGAACTATACGTCCCAGTAGACATGTTCAATTCATGAATCCTATAATCCTCAAGAATCGTGCTTGACTGAGCAATACTTAGACTCATCGTCTAATCAAGTCAACGACTGACTGATCAAATACGCGTCTAGAACTGGTTAAACCACGATTTACCACTTTTCCACTCTTTCACTCGAGCAACCGTTACACTTACTGGAGATTAATGTGTCTACTATTCTAGCAATATAAATAAGTCTCTGAATCCACGATTGAAAAACCGAAAACTTTCGTCAACAAAAGAATTCTGATCCGAGCAATCACTCCCAGGAATTCGATGAATCGACCAGAACTTATTCGAACTCAACAGTTCATAGAAAACTTGCAGAAACCTTAAACACATTCACAATCCTTGATCATCATTGATCTCACACACTTCTCAACTTCCATCCTACAAATCAACCCTCTTCCCTCTTTGTGACCGAATTGACTCTGGAACGGCCATTGTCTTGGTTTATGCCGGAGTCCTACAGATTGATCTCTCGAACTCAAAGCACTCCTGTGCAGTGCATCTATTTGAGTTTAGGCAGTTTGTTCGGTTGAGGAGCCTCCGTCCGCACGGTCATCTCTCTATTCCCTAGAAAACCAGCAAATCGTTTTTCCCCATCAACAGATTGACGACCACAGTGGGAGATTAATATCTCGGTTGCAATCTCAAACTTTCACAAAATGGTTGATCTTAGTTCAGGTTCAGTTACAAATCCTAACCCAAACAATGCTAGCACTAGCAGCAGTGGTGGTACTCCAGAAATTACTCCCGCTTCCAACAACGGTGCTGGTGGTAACACACCTCCTCAAACCAACATCGGAAGCAATCCTCTCTTCGGCCGGTCTCCTGAAGAAATCAGAGAAGATCCACCTACCATAGCCGATCTCATGAAGGTTCAGGAAATTCTTGCCAAGAATCAGACAGGCATGACATGGCGGCAACACAGAAAGAGTTGCGTACCTATCTCAAGACTCTGACAGACAAGCTGTCGTCTAAGAAAACTCATCCCAATGCCAGTCAGATAAAGAAAGAGCTAAGGAAACATCCTATCCTGAAATCTCCCAATCCACACCGTGGAAGATGATGAAGTCTGCAATAACCCACCAGCAAAGGAATCAACAAGTTTCATCACTCGAGAAGATTTTGAGCGCTTTCTAGAGGATCATGGAAAAGACAAGACATCATCTGTCCATTGTCACCAACCTCCATATCCTTCTACCATACAGAGAGTTCCTCTTCCGAAAGGTTATACTTCTCCAATGTTCACACTTTATGATGGAACATGCAATACTCGAGAACATGTCTTTCGGTTCTTGGAATTCATTGGGTGAGCATGAGTAAAACCATATTGTCCGCTTGAAGGAGTTTTCAAAATCCTTAACCGACAGAGTATACACATGGTACAACAACATCGCACCATGAAGCATCACTAGTTGGGGATAATTGATTAATGCTTTCCGTAGAAAGTACTTCTTTATTTCAGAACAGATCACCCTCTCAGACCTGGGAAGAATGTTTCAGATGAACAATGTGCATCCCAATGATTACGTGAAAAGGTTCAGAGTCCAAGCTTTGTCATGATACGAATGTCACTGAACAACAACTCGTAGACTTGTGCATCAATAGGATGACCCCGGTCTACAGAGCTTTACAAGAAAATATCTAATTCCAGACTTTCTCAGAACTTCATGAAGCGACCAAAAGATCAGCGACTACTGCACCTGCTTTACTGGAAAGAGCAAAGTCTGCAAAGGTCGAGGAACCTCGTAGGAGACGATGCCTGGTCAACAATCAGTACGATCTCCAACCTTCAACAAATGTTGTTGCTTAAAGAAATGAAAGGAAAGCCGAGACACAACATCAGAACGCTTCTCCAACATCCCTGGCTCCTCCGAAGGCGCAAAGAAAAGATAACCAATCCTGAAATGCACAACCTCGACCCGACATCAACAAACGGGGAAATGATCAGACAGACTCAAACTTCCCTCTTCTCATGAAACAGTGATCGATTTACTGGAAGTATGGGTTCAATATGGTGCAATCAAATTATCGTTCATCAGTAGAGAGCCAACTGAAGAAGAAATGGAGAATCCCAGGTACTGTCACCTTCATAGATTCATCAATCATCCAACAAATGACTGCAATATTTTGAAGCACATCTTCAAAGAGAAGGTTGAGCCATAATAGCTTTAACTGAGGACTGAAGGAGTACACATGACCCTCTCTCAATCAAGACCTGCACTCTCACTGAACAACCTATCAAAGAGGCAGTTCAATCCTTGGTCGAACATATATGTGAATTACTCCATCTGTTGAAGGCACAAAGGAGAGACATGTTCACATCACTGAATCACATCGTGTTAGGAAGTCCATTCCGGAAATACTTCCTGGGCCTCTAGTCACAGAAAAAGAGATGTACGACTGGGGACTGCTTACCACAGTCAATATCCAAGGAAATGAATTTGGGAGAACGTTGATCGATGCTAGCACCACTATCAATATTATTCCCTGAAGATTCTCAGAGCCGCATGCATCACTCGAAAAGAAGCTACTCGTGATCCCATCTCAATCAGAGACCTTGAAAGAATGCTCGGAAATACTTATGGCTACATCACTCTCAAAGTGAACATAAGTTCAACCTGGACAGAAACCAAGTTTCACATGATCAGGAAGATCCAGGATATGACATGGTTTTCAGACGAGCATGGATCCACGCTGAAAAAATGGCTACTGACAAAGCGTCTTTGGTTGCACATCTCTCCAACGAAGAAAGTTTTGATCCATAAGATTTGGCGGACATTCCCTCATCATAGCACTTGGAGGAATTTCGAACTTTGACGAGGCTGAAGCAAGAACCTGCAAAATATGCATAGACATTCATCAATAGGTTCCGCAGTCAGGCAAGTCTCATTCCTCCCATGTCTATGTCATTTATTTCCTCACATGTTATCCTAGCAGGGGGACTCAATTCTGCTAGCGACTATGCTATTGCAAGACGTTATGAATGGGTAGCTTCACCACATTAATATTTTACCAAGCGGTTGAATCTGAAACTTCTCCGAATCGAGCATCACAGTGAGGTGATGTCAAAGCATGGCAAAAACACTTTGGGCGTTTCTCCATAGCCTTGCAGGAGTGTCCATGTGTGCCACAAAATCAGAAAGCTCTGATGTCTGCACAAGTGTTGAATCCCACTACCGCAACGAAAAGAATGCTGAATCAACAAAAGATAGTCGGGGTCGAGACGATCAAACCTAAGACATTAGACGCTCAAGGGATATGGCGCTTCAACGCTCAAGTATCTAAAAAGCCTTCAAATTGTACTCCCAATCAAAGAGTACACCTTCGACGATGATTCAACACTAAGACGATCAAAGTGTAACTGAACTAAGATCGGATCTCTCTACATCACAAACCCATACACGACCGAGGAACTTCCTCTCTTCACCGATCACATCCAGAATGAAAACCGTTTCTGCTATCTGCCGCAAGTCAATTCACTGACAAAGCCAGTTCACAATAAAGTCATACTGTTCAGGAGAATTCGGGTTGAACACCCAGTACACCTTCATCCTACCAACTAGTTCGTGAATGTAAAGGCTCACTGGATGGAGGAGCAAAGACTATGTCCATAATCATGGTTATAGCTGTTAGAGCATAGCTCGGTTGAATCCACCAAGCGTTGGTATGTCAAGTTTGGTTGTCATATTTTAGGGAACCAAAACTCATTTAAAGAGTCGCTTGATTATTTACTAGAGTCAACTTCGTATAGGTTAGCTAGAAAGTTATTAGGATATGAGACATACAAGTATTACCCGAAGACTTGAAGAATGTGAAGAAGTAAAGAGCTTCAACGACGACATCATCCTTCCTCTTGAGGTTAGTAATATTTTGAATTGAGATGTTTCATAACTAACGTATCTTTCAAGTCGTGCTATATTGAAAACATAACTGCGAAGCTGTGAATGATTATACTCTAGTTAGACGTAGTATTAAGGAATTATAATACGAAGTATAACGCCTATCTTTTGAACTTCGTATATAAGACATCGACATAATCATATGAATGCTATTGTGATTATGTATGGGTATGGGTGAAGATTTCGTTCTAGGAAACAATGTTTTACATTCGTTTAAAGGAAGTACATTCATAAACTTGTTCTGTGAATCGAAAGGGAAATCACTCGGCTTATTGGTATTGTTATTCATTGAAAATCTTTGGATTACCAATATGTGTGTTTAGTATAACCGCTCATAACTTGTTTATTAGTGAAACCAATCTTAAGTAATCACCTGAGATGGTATGATCGATATTTGTAATTGGTGTGACCAATCCTAGTCATTGGGTAACCGATCCTAGTACTTGGTGTAACCGATCACAAGAGAATGTGTAATCGATCCTTGTAGTAGGTTAACAAGTCTTAGTTATTGGTGTATACGATCCTATGACTTGTGTAACCGATCACAAGTAATACCATGAGATTGTGGTAACCGATCCTGGTACTTAGTTAACAAAGTTTTGAAAACTATTGTGACCGATCCTAGTAGCCACATGGAGGTAGAACCGAAACTTGTTCTTGGTAGAACCGTTAAACCCATGAATTTTGATTTGATATTTGATCAATCATATAGTTCTTGGAAATCAGATTAACCAATTCTTAACTTGCTTGGAAGTGTGGCAAATCGGTTCCAAGATTGTAAATATGAAAAAGGAATTACAAAGTAAAGATGTCGACATACTTTGAACATGTGCAGTAATTCTTATCTATTATTGTTCAAAGATATTCCTTAATAACTAAAGGAGAATCCCGGATCGAAATAAATTGAGAATCTTTTAATTAAGGTTTTTAGTTTTACATGCGCTTAATTTCCAGCAATTAAATGCATATCTTTAGAAAATAAAAATTGGTAATATGTATTTACTAATTGGAGATTTTATATTGAGATTTCGGTCAATATTTGGACAGAGCATTTCCAGGAATTATGAAAACCGATTTAGGCGTTTATTGCATATCTTTGAGAATATTCGGTTTTGGAAATTCCTTGGTGTCCAAACTTCCTTGGTCTATAAATATGGAAGTTTGCATTTCGAGCAAACTAATCCTCAAAGCCAACAAAACTACCTTGTTGTGTTGTTACTGGTGGAGCCGTCTATTCGGATAGGAAAGTACCCTAATTAGGTGAAATCTCTTACGACGCTCGTTTTAAATATTTATTTGGGATTGATAAGCTCTACGAGTATCGTTTGTGGAAAACTAGATAATTGCAGTTTATTATTTGTTTTCGATTGATTTGATTGACTAACGGTTGTTGAACTTTGATTGCACCTAGTTTGTTTATGCTTGAGAATCTTCACTTCTGATATAAGATTCACTCAAACTAGATCGAAGTGTCGACGTGGATCTTTAGACTGTTTGTAGATCTAAAGACGTCTTGTGATAATCCATCATTAACAAACTCCGTTCTGTGTGTGATTGATCACAAGAGATTCAAGTTGTTTGTGTGCAGGTGTTTATTGAAGATCTAAGAAGATTTGACGACAAAGAAGATTTCTTATTTGAGTTCATAATCTTTGGTGTGCACAAAACTTGATCGGCTGGGGATCCAACTATAATCGGTTTATCTTTTGATAGATTGGATTGATTAGTTGTGTAGATCGGCATAAGTATTTAGTATCTTGATCAGATCCTATTATTGATTACATAGTCTAAACAATTACTTTGGTAGATATTGAATAGATTGATCTAAGAACCCGACAAAGGAGTTTATTGGGATAAACGGAAGAGCCTTTTGTCAAACTCATATCACGTTGTTTGAAAAGAGTTGTTACACACTTCAGGCCATGGGTTTACAAAAACGTACCAATGGGTGAGGAATGGGACAATGCTTTCTCAACAAAATATGTTCGTCTATTTCTCTTCTACAACATACCAAAAGGGCGTACCAATCGGACATACGAGCTGAAAGATATGGCCTTTACTGTCAGGTCTATGAAATCTGAAAATTTTGAACGGGATTACAAATTTCAAAGGTGCACGCTTAGTTGGGTGACCTACACAACTCCAAATTGAGTGATTGTTTTCCCATATGATAACTCAGTCTCTTAGATTCAAAAGTTGGGGTCAAGCACCGAATTCCGACATCGTATGAGGTTCCTACAGCTTCCAGAGCATACAACATACAAGCAGCAATTCTTAGACGGGATTCATAACCTCCACAGTCGATCGGTGTCCACCAGGTCTTTCCACTAAGTCTTTCATCAAGGTACCTCCAACTTCGACCACCTAGGTCTTTACATCAATTTTTCTACTTGGGTCCTCTATCTAGGTCTTTCCAGATGAAGGGAAAGCGAAAGGGAGAGATTTAAAAAATACCGGGGACTGACGGTCCACTGATCATGACGATCAATTTCACAGTCCAGCACCGGACTCACCTGTGCTAATCATTCATCATAAAAGGAATGCTACCACCGGGACATGCAACCATGGTCATTATATCATCCCCTCTTGAGAGCAACCTCAGTTATGGTCCAGTGACCAGGGTTTCAGAAGTGATGTTTCTACGACTGACAGAAACAAGATGGCACTGCAAGAACCAGGCTCATGTATCAACCATGGGGTTCAGATTGCAAATTAATCAATGGCATTGAAATCCTTCATCAAGTGTTTAAGACACAAGCAAATGGTCTAAAGACACAAACAAGGGCATTTTAAAACAAGCTCGTCTGAGACGATTTTACACTGTCCTGCACAAAGAAGCGAGCTGGGAGCAATTGATGAAGAATCTAGGGATGGGTCATATACCATTCTCTTCTCATGGATTCCTCAAAAACATATCCAAAATTCACAATAATTGGATGAACGATCAAAAAGATGTGGCCGAAACATCAAACTACATGACAGCTGAAGTTTCTGAAGACTTCCTGGAAGTTTATTATTTCATTGATTTCGACCACTAGACGTGCTCAAAACTAAAAAAATATTCTTTTCTAAATCTAGGAAATTTCTTGGGCATTAAAAATTTGGGGTAGATCATCAAAAACGGACGTTGTATGTAGATTCTACAACATTTTCATCGACAACCTAACTTCTGAATTTTCTGATGACGAATTATGACGAAATTCCTCATTTATTCACATGAATCTTCATACATTCAACCATCCAGGAAGATTCCAAGCAAGACTAATCGTCATATTCATCAGGATCATCATAAGTCGCATCTAAATATTCATCTTCCTCACATTCGGCTCGGAGATCAGCTTTGGTCAATTGTCTAGCCCTCATATCAGACGATCGAGAGGATACCACGAATCAACTCCCTCGCTTTGCTGAAGGGATGATCCACCTATGCATGAACATCTTCAAAATATTTCATTTTCGGTTTGGTGTTTTTGGAGCATTTCCCAGAGGAGTTGCAAACATGGTCATCACCAAGAGCCGCCATTAGCTGTTACTGAAAGTGCGGAGTCAAAACAAGTTGGCAACAATACACGTTAAAATGGTAAAGTTCAATCCCTACTTGTTTACAATTTCACTAATTGTAGTGATTATAACACGAAAATTTCGAGAACTTGCTTGTTTCTTCAAACCTGCGAAGACGAGCAAAGTCCATTGTTAAAAAATCATAAATTGATTTTCATAAAACCGTGAACAACCCACGTGAATTTTTACTGAGTGAATGTCCACTGATTTTTCAAAAATTGGATAGACGTCCATTCTACAATTGTGAAACTCACATACAAACATTATTTCACCATGTATAATTGTCTACTTTCAACAGTTGTTCAAAATCAAAACATTGATTTTACAAAAAAAATATATATTTTAACGTGAAACTCATGTAAATTTGAAATATATATATATATATATATTTGCTCCCTCGCGCGAGCATCTGTCTTTGAAACGAGAGTTTATTCCATTTTGTGAGATCTCACATATTTAAAAAATAAAATTTTGGTTTTCGTGAAAGCTCATAGAAATTTTTTTTTATCATTAGACACAGGTTTATTAAAAAAAAAAATCTCTCTTATGCTAGGGATCATTGTTTATTTCTTAAACTAACGAACGAACGAACGTCTATTCCTAAAACAAGGATTTCTTTTTTTGGGATCGGCCCGCTAAACTGACCAAAACCGGACATCTGATCGTCCAAATTAGCAGTGCTTCATCTCTCCGTACTCATGAGATGACACTCTATTATACCGGAGCAAACCGGGGATTATGAAAATGCCTTTGTAGGACTAAGTTCGACTACTTATCTCGTCTACCGGAAAATCACCATCTAATGCTTACTACGGAACATGACTGTCCCTCACTAAGTAGGGGACTTAATGTTGATGGTGGATTTTCTACAAGAGCTAAAATCGTAAAATCATGATACTACATATTTCTGACCCGACTTCAGGAACGCATGTGACGATTCATATTTTACGACCCGTGAACCGTTTTACGATCTCTGACTGAGCGAACCTTCTTCTCAGAGCTATGATGAATATGTTTCTCGAAATGCCTCCCCGGCCGAGCGTTCGATGCTTCACACATTTCATCATCACCTCTACATAGAATCAAAATGATTGGGCGGTTCCCTAGACATAATGTTTGTTAGGGAGCTTAACGCCTTCAGGACGTCACGTCGCTCGTTGTTCCCTGACTACGTAGAGAGACCGTGTATAGAATCTCTTAATGATTGGGTGGTTCCCTAGACATAATGTTTTTTAAAGAGCTTAACGCATTCAGGACGTCAAGCCGTTCGTTGTTCCCTGACTATACACCCCCTCAGAACGAGTATGATGCTTCAACTATCTCATATCTCGATTCTGCAAATAGATTAATTCTAGCGTGTCATTCATCAACCGAATTCCTAGAAAATAATCTATTCTATCTCACTACTCCGTTCCATGGATAATACCCAACTGGATTCCATGGATTAGTAATAGATAACCACTTTATCTCATTACTCCGTTCCCTGAATCCCCAGCTGGATTCATGGATTAGTAATAGATACTAAACTCATTTTATTACTCCGTTTCATGAATCATTATCAGCCGAATTTCATGAATTAGCAATAAATATTCAACAATCTGGCATCTGGGCCACCACCGAGTAAGCCCCGATAAAACGGTGCAAGTGTACTTGACAATATTGCACGAACGAGCACCCGAACGCACGAACGAACGTTCGAAAATTTGGAAAAATGAGGAACTTATGAAGAAAAATAAAATAAACAAGAGGCGTGGCCACCGGCCGGCCGGTCATGCGCCGTGGCCGGTCCCCCTCTCTTATTATTTTATTTTATTTTAATTTGTTTCCCTCATCTCATGGAAACTCCTTCATTTGAGCAAACTCCCTCGTTTGAGCGAAACTCTTAGTTTCTCCATACTTTCATCGAACAAAATAGGGAAAGGTGTCACGGGACCGGGCCACCTACCGGCCGGCCATGCCCTAGTCGTGGCCGATCCAACTATCAATATTCAGTAATTTATCGAATGAGAAATACTTGCTCAGTTGCTCGAATATCGATCCAACTATCAATATTCAATAATTTATAGAATGAGCAATACTTTCTCAGTTGCTCGAATATTGATCCAACTATCAATATTCAACAATTCATCGGTCAATATTTGCTCAGATGAGCAATATCAATATCATTCATTCGAGAACTATACGTCCCAGCAGACATGTTCAATTCATGAATCCTAGAATCCTCAGCAATCGTGCTCGACTGAGCAATACTTAGACTCATCGTCTAATCAAGTCAACGATTGACTGATCAAATACACGTCTGCTTTGCAGAGACTACACGTTCGTGAGACATCAATCACGTCACATAGGGATATTAATTAGGGTTTTGGTCTGGCGTCCTACAGCACGTGTGTCATCCACGATGAGAAATGTGAGTAAGTCGTGCAATCAGTTGAGGGAGTTAGCAAAGTAGTGGATGGACAATCAACCAAGTCTCCGCACGACCTGGAACTGGTTAAACCACGATTTCCCACTTTCTCACTCTTTCACTCGAGCAACCGTCACACTTACTGGAGATCAATGTGTCTACTATTCTAGCAATATAAATAAGTCTCTGAATCCACGATTGAAAGACAGACAACTTTCGTCAACAGAAGAATTCTGATCCGAGCAATCACTCTCGGGAATTCGATCAATCGACCAGAACTTATTCGAACTCAACAGTTCACAGAAAACTTGCAAAAACCATAAACACATTCACAATCCTTGATCATCATTGATCTCACACACTTCTTAACTTTCCTCCTACAGATCAACCCTCTTCTCTCTTTGTGACCGAATTGACTCTGAACGACCATTGTCTTGGTTTAGGCCAGAGCATACAGATTGATCTCTCGAACTCAAAGCAATCCCATGCAGTGCATCTATTTGAGGTTAGGCAGTTTGCTCGGTTGAGGAGCCTCCGTCCGCATGGTCATCTCTCCATTCCCTAAAAAACCAGCAATTCGTTTTTCCCCATCAACAGCCGGGTTTCGACTATGATATTGACGTGACATCTCAGATTTTTTGGGCATGGGATTCGAGCAGGATACGGACCCGAAAATCGAGGTGTTACATGTACGCATGCCTAGTATGCAAACCATAAAAGATATGTTGGTCTCAAAACCGGAAATATACGCATACCCGGTTCGCATACCATAAAAGATCTGTGAGTTCCTGAACTTGTTTTTGTCTTAAGGGTACACATACCCGGTGCACGTACTATGACAAGAATACTCACAAATAGGTATAGTACACGTACTTACCTTGTCGAATATTTTCAGATGCATCGGAATTATTTATATGAGATAATCAACATTTGAACAACTCTATAAAAACACTATCTAGACATTTTTGATCGTATGCGTGATTCAATAACAAGATTGATCGTATGTGTGATTCAAGAAAAAGTCTTAAAGTGTTATATGAAAATGATTAAGCTTATCGTTCAATTGGCTGGTTTTGGCTAACCTTCGTGAACATGTCATTATACACGGTTGGGTTATGGTTCATCCTAACCACAATGCATATTCTAATAGAGTCATGCTCTGATAAGGTCACCCTCGTGGCAGCTGTCGTAAGGGTGCACCTCTTAGCCCTTGGATATTGTATCATCTGTATATCCATATTTCTAAGAAAAAATTAGAAAATAATTTTTATTTATTTATTTTTCTTATCTTATATAAATCCCCACATATTATGTTATTTAGTATAAAGTTCTTCTTGCAAATCCTTACATACTATGTTATTTAATCTAATGTTCTTCTTGCAAATCTTTGATATACCTCATGATTACATTTATTTTTTTATTTTTTTATAGCTTCCGAGCCTAGAACAACAGTTGTTTTATTTTATATATTAGAAGAAAATTAACTTGATCAACTTTGATCGTGATGATTTGATATCAATCTTTGAGTCGCAATGCTCATGTTCTTCCGGGGAATAAGTTTCTTGTCCCTGTATTACATGATTAAAATATAAATTAAATAAAAAGAACATTGAGTTAATGGTTAAAACGGATGCTTCAAAGCTATGCCAACTATATACTTGGTAATAGGTGATGATATTAGATTACTGATCATCCAAGTACGGTATCACAAAAGCAACAAGATTTTTAATTTCAAAAGAATAAAAGAAATACTATGTACCATTAATGTTTTATGTTTTCTCCCTATGAATAATCCCCTCGAATTCATCGCGATCAAACATGATAAGTTTTCCTCGAGCTGCTGTTCTAGGTTTTCCGGAAAAAAAAAGGTAAAATCATAGTAATCGATTTGCTAAAAGGACTCTAGACTAAATAACATAGTAAGTAAGGATTTATTAGATAAGGAAAATAAATAAATAAAAAATCATTTTCTAAATTTTTCTTAGAGATGTGGATATACATATGATACAGTATCCAAGGACTAACAGCTTCCAAGAGGGTGACCTCGTCACAACATGACTATATTCTACTATGTTAATCTTAAGTAAAGTTTTTCATCTAATGTTGATTATTGATTGCTTGGTTCCAAAACTATCTTAGCTTAAACTTAAAGCAACCTTGATCTTGAAAGTCTGTATAAGGAGAACCTCAAACAAATTAGATTTTTGAATCCATGACACTATTTTTGTGTGTCCTAGTTATAAACTAGAGTCATCCTCTCGTTCAAACCCTTTTAGGGTTTAGCGACTAAAAAGACTTCACCTAGGGATTTGTGAAGACATGTCCAATTATCTTTATATTGATAGTATCCTGATCTTGTTTTGTTTGCTGAGCTTTCTCCAACTTCGTCTCAGACTTTGTGATTCCACAAGTTTCGACTTGTGAGGTAAATAATAATCTAGACTGCTATTCGGGAGTCAGAAGACCGGATTTTGAGGTTTGCTAGACTTTGTCTATTGTAATCGATTTCCTATCTCACCTTGATCTTTGATCAGAACGGAAATCACATATAGGCTTATCTGTGGGAGGCAGATTGGTTTAAAGTCCTCAATTAAGTTGAAGAAACTCTTAGGATGTAAAGGACGTCGGCTAAGGGAATCAATTTTGCGTAGTCCTGTTAGGATTCAAGAGGCGTAAGGAGCGCGACTGTAACTGAATCCCTGTGACGGTTTAATTCGGCCCCAACTACATTCCAATCTGAAGTTCTGATAGTAGGCTAGTATCCGTAGCAGCTTAATACAGTTTGGTGTTCAAGTCTGGACTAGGTCCCGGGGTCTTTCTGCATTTGCGGTTTCCTTGTTACCAAATTTTTTGTGTTATTTCTTTTTCTGCATTATATTGTTTATCTTTATAATTGAAATGTCACAGGTTGTACGTAAATCAACCAAAGTAGATATATCCATCATTGTTTGTTGGATACGACTTGATTGATTCTTGGATATTCATTTTTGGAATCGTCCAAGTACTCTCAAGCATAATCAGGTTCACGGACTTGCTTCTGTAAATATTCTGATTGTGAGAGAAAGAGATATAAGCTCTTCATATAATTCCTTGATTGAGATTCATTAAGTTGAACTCTCGGAATTGTATTCGAGTTTAGTCCATACAGGTTTCCTAAGAAAAATTTGGTGGTGTATTTTGGTACCCCCACGTTTTCAAGAGCTAAACCCATGAGAAAATATGAGATATATGCTCTAATCACCAGAATATGATAGCAAAGAACAAAACTCGCAGAATAAGCAATACATATATATATTCATAAAGATTAGGTATTGCAAGTCATCTTCCAAAATAAAATTTAATTAAATAAGTTTTAAACATGCAAGATGACAGTATTTGGAATAGCTAATGTAATACATAAGAACTACTCCGAAAGATAGTGTTCCTCCTTAAACAATAAGAATCTACAAAGAGTTAACTAGTAAAAATATCTTTGAAGAAAGCTTTATCATCACCGAACTCATCATCATCAACTGACATCAGAACATAAGGTTTATGAATAAGAGTGTTAACTCCTTCAAACCTGCTCGGCTGTTGTTTGACAAGTGCTTCTTGAAACTCGAGAGATTTATGCAGAATGTCCTTGAGACCTTGCACTTCCATCTTGGTGTTTTTAAGCTCTTCAAGAATATTTGAAAACCTATGTTAACTTGAGCAGTTTTCTCTAGGTTTCTTCACGTTATTTCTTTTCCTTTTAAAAAGTGAATCATTCTCTTTAGGGTAAGAAATCTCAACACTCGTGGTGGAGTTAACAAACATAGGTGCAAAGGGTTCACCTAAAGAGATCACACTTGAATATACCATAGCTCAGTAATACAACAGAAACTCCATTAATTAATACTCGATTATTTAATAAACTCTCTTAAATAAAATTTTTAGCCGGTTCCGAGTAGGGGACAACGTGCCAAATTAATAATTCGCTAAAAATATAAATTAGTACATTTTAGATTACTTATGTAGACCCAGTCTAAAATATAAATTAATAATCCACTATATATATATATTCAATACACTAATGTTTAAATCAGTTGTCTTCTATTTTTTGCCAACATCAAATATCACAACTTTCCATGGAATTCGACCGAGAAAAGCCATGGATCCTGAGTAGGTGAATATTTAGGGTTTAATCAATGTATTTTATCTAGGAATTACTGCGACTAGATTTAATTATTATCATCCAGGAATTCAATTGCTGAAATCTGACGACTGGATTTAATAATTGATATCCAGGAGTTCAATTAGTGAACCTGACGACTTGATTTAATTAATTCGTTTCTCTATACTAGCATGAATATGTCTAGGAGCATTTAGATATGATGTGATCAACATCATATTATACTGAGTAAGTTCAGACACCAGAAATGAATTCTGAATTCATAAAGAAATGCTGAGACTTTCAGCTTTGATTACAAAATACATGGAAAATTAAAAGTTTTTCCTCAGAAACCCTAATATTGTCGTCATGTATTACTGCATCTGATGAGGTCACTAGACTTACGATTCACCCCCTGCAGAAGGTGAAGACAGGATCTTCTTATAATTCTTCTGATACCGCTCATAGATGCATGACTTTCGATGTGATTTTACGAATACAACCTTCGGCAAAAATCCACCATCAATACCTATAAATACTAAATGTTTTCATAATTGAAATTGATGTCTAGAAGCGGCTTCTATGCTGTCTTCTTTTCATATTATCACTTTATTTGGCACGACGTGTTCACTTCCAATCCCTGTTGCTACGTTCAAGAGTATGTAACTTGCGTTGTGCTAACTCAAGTTATATTGGGCAGTCTTATCCTGGACAGATCATAGCACGTTGGGGTTTAGCATTGCTCTTATTGAGTATACCCGCGAACTAATGTATTAAGGACAATTTATTGAACCTGTGATTCTGCCTTCGTCAAGTTGTTCGTGGTAGAGTTGTTTTGATTCAATATCTTACTTATTGTTATTTGATACATCTAATGTGATGTTCATTGTTGCAAGATTCCAACACTTATCTTTCTTTGGAAGACATACTTTCAAAATGGTTGGACAATGATCCTAAAAACCATTCTTCCCCCGTTTATCGGTTCTTTGCACACTTGCGTTTAGTCTTGTTTCCGATATATCGATTCTTCTCTCGTTGGAATACCAGGTCTTGTACTAGTCTAGGGTGTTGTTCCTTTCTACTAGATGATGTACTGATTATCCTCCATGTAATTTGATTGCTTTTAATGAAATGAAGTTTATAAAAACAAAATCAAAAACAAAAAAATAAATAAATAATACTCCCTCCGTCCTAAATTATTAGTCCGCTTTGACTAAGTCAAGATATTAAGGAGACCGGAGGAGTGTACAAAACTGTCCTTATTAAATGCTATGTTATTATTAAAACTAAAAGGAGTATATGGAGCATTTAAGAAAAATACATATTTGGTAATTTTATTATTTGAAGAAATGTTTAAATAGAAGATAAAAATAAAAATATTTATGGATTGATTTAGTAATTTTGTTTCCTATTGAGGAAGATATTATTTAAGATGTTTAAATAGAAGATAAAAACAAAAATATTTATGGCTTTCTTTAGTAGATTTGTTTCTTATTGAGGAAGATATCATTTAAGATTTTTTTTGGTGATATTTAAAAATTATTTTCTAATTATAAAAATTGAAGGATATATTTGAGAGTTTGACTAAAAAATATGACTATAAACAGAAGCTTGCCAGTATTTTAGGACAAACGAAAATAGAATAGAGGACATAAATTTTAGGACAGAGGGAGTAATAAGCTTAAAACATAAGACAAGAGTGCCATTATGTTCCCCAATGGCAAGAGAATAATATGTGACAATGCCAAACATCAGTACCTAGCTCCTTACAATTTAAATCGAGTATCCACATCTATCGCCATTCGCCGACCATATATATCTAGACACCACCAACTCAAGTTATATTGGGCAGTCTTATCCTGAACAGATCATAACACGTTGGGGTTGAACATTGCTCTTATTGGCGAACTAATGTGTTAAGGACAATTTGTTGAAACTATGATTCTGCCTTCGTCAAGTTGTTTGTGGTAGAGTTGTTTTGATTCAGTATCTAACTTATTGTAATTTGATACATCTAATGTGATGTTCATTGTCGCAAGATTCCAACACTTATCTTTCTTTGGACTACATACTTTCAAAATGGTTGGACAAAGATCCTAAAAACCATTCTTCCCCAGTTATCGGTTCTTTGCACGTTTGCGTTTAGTCTTGTTTCCGATATATCGATTATTCTCTCGTTGGAATAAGAAAAGAAGGAAAGTAAGAGTGAAAGGTTAAATAAGGAATCATATAAATTCAGATTTTAGATAAAAATTTCAATTATGCCATCAGGGATATTTGTAAAGTCTGTTAGGGATATTTGTAGAGGCCCATCAAAAGTAAGGACAATAGTTCAATTTCCACAAAAATCAAACCTTAACAGATTTGAAGCTAATATTTTGAGGATATGTTCCTCTTACCAAGTTCTATATGCCTACCAAAAATGAGCACATTCCGAAATATAAAACCTCATAATAAACCAGTTTTAATTTCGACGGTCATAAATCCGTTGATTTTCAACGGCTCATTTTTAAAGTAATGGATGGTGGTATTATACTTCTCGGAATACGCTCATTTTCTGTAGGAATGTAAAGCTATGTAGTATTAACATATCCCTAAAATATTAGCTTCAAATCCGTTATGGTTTGGGTTTTTTTTTCTCGCAAAAATGACGTCCACCGTGTGAGATAGTGTTATAATAAAAGTGTGAGGGGATCCCTCATTCTTAAATTATAGTTAGTTAACCTTGCAAAGAAGTCAAAAAATGATCAAAGGAAGTCCATTTCAGTGGCTAAACTTTACAGAAATTGTAGTACTAAATTCATAGACCTGAAATTGCTTTTCATGAAAATAAAATTTTCTTTTTGATAATTGTTTTGGAAATAATAATAACTCCACACATAAAGTTTCAATGTCGGTATAGGTGGTATGCACATGTTAAACAGTTGAACCAATATTCCAGAAGTATACTTTCAATTTCCGCTTGGATTTTACCTTAAAAATAAATAAAAGTATAAAAACCGACCAAGCTTTACTCAAGACACCACAGCATTTACAAAAGTTCCTCTTGATATAATCGTTTTCAGTCAGAATGAATGGAGCTCCAAGAACTAGTAACTCAGTCATAGTAATCAGTTCTCTGTTAATATGTTTACTTGTTTCCGGATTTGAAATCGTTCAAGGGAAAACTCATGTTGTTGGAGATGTACAAGGATGGGATTTGTATCCTAACTTGATCAATTGGCCAAAAGGAAAACAATTCTACGCTGGAGATGTTCTTGGTAAGCCTTAAATTCTTTACATCTTGTTCATATATTTTGAGTTCATTTGAATCATATGATGATGAGAGAGATGAAGGTTACAAAGGAGAGTCCCCGATCCAGTACTCTTGACATTCCTCTTTTTCTTACACTCTAGTTACACTAGTTCTCCTGGCGATGTTCAGGGGATTGAGGCTGACGTTTTGATTCACTCTCAAAACCAATCTGTTTCACAATTTTTAGTTTATTAGAATTGATATAATGTTCAGATTCTAAATTATTCTGTGTGTGAACAGTTTTTAACTATAATACAAAAGGAGGGGACTTGTACAGCCCAGCTAAAGTGGACAAGAGTGGATATGATAAGTGTGATTGCAGTTCAATCAAGATGCGCAACAGGTTCAAAGGGACAGGTCATGATCATGTGCAATTAACAAAGGGTTACAATTACTTCATCAGCAGCGATAAGGATTACTGCGGATTCGGCATGAAGATTGCAGTTTATGCTAAATAAATATTCAAGTGATTAAAACTTGATGCTTTTATGTTTTTTATTCATTTTACTATCAGGAGCTTGTCTATGTTCTGGTTTCTTTATGATTGTACCAGTGAGCTTGTCTATGTTCTGTTTGTTGATTATTGGATTAACAAACATGATACTATTTTCTCTTTGCCATATTTTATATATATAAAAAAATCTTCATTAAACATTCCAAGCACACTGGCAATAATACAACCCCCTTTAAAAAGATAGACTCCCAGTTTTCCAACCTCCTCTGTGGATAGGGCTGAGGATGGATTTGTTGTTGTGATGACACTCAGTGGTCTGGGTCTGCTTAAAAGGAGTGTGGCCCAGCTGTGCCGTAGCAAAGAGAACAATATGCATAGGATTTGCCTAAAATACATCATCTTAAGTACCTTTCGTGTGCAATTGGAATTGCTAAGATTGATTTGTAAGGCATCCAGGTTCAGTGTAGCCTCCTGGGCAAGAACTCAATCCTTAGCTAACGTTAATTGCCAGGTTGTTCTTGTTGTTTGTACTCAGTTTTTGTACCTAATTTCAAATTAAATTTAGGCTCTTCAATACATACCTTAGAATTAGCTTAACCGGGACATAGTATAGTGACAGTCATAGAAGCACATTCTCAAAACATTACAGTGAACTGTAAATTCTATCCTATACTAAAGATTATGGCATACCCATACTGAAATTTGAGCGCGTATATACTTCTTAGCCTACTGATAAGATGCCTCGAGCACAACCTCTTGAGTTGCACTCCACATGTGGTTATCTTATGGGTCAGAGGTTGTTTATCTGTAAGACTACATGACTCTGTTAGAGGGAAAGCCTCAACGCCTCTAGAGCTAGCTTTCATGAGTGAGAGAAACCTAAGACCACCTAAGGTTTCTCTCAATCTGTTTAGGAAAAAATGAATCTTTATCTGTCCTGACATATCAGAGAGTAGCAATCGGAACAAGTAACCAAATCGTTTAGTTGCGGGTAGAGTCCACAAAAACACAGTGGCTTATATATCCTTGACAGGTCTAGACAGTTCAATTCCTCGGATGAGGAGTCTTCAATTCGAATGAACAAGAAAGGGAAGAGAGGTCTCTGAGGTTTCGTGGATTTAGCCTCCCAGAAGATTAGCATTTCGGACGAACTTAAGACTTGAGAAGCCTCGTGCATAATGTAGGAATTACCAATAGGTACTAATACAGTGGGCCTGTGTAGTGGGAGGTCCATCCACTAAACTTGTCATAGCCGGAGGTCCATAAATTTAATTTTGGACCAATAAATTTGTTCCAAGGTCCAGACACATGCGGAATCAGAATATCTTTTATCATAAATGTCTTGATTACCCCTCATATATACTACCGCTAAGACTAAATCTTTTCACACCATTTTCATTTTCTCTCTCCATAACTCGAGCTCTCAGTTGAAGATCGAAGAAACCTCATCTCAAAGCTTCACCAACCAATTTTATTGAGATATTCATCAAAAAAATCCAACAAACAAGATAAGTTTCATTTCTTTTTCTTTTAATTCGGTCTTAATATTTAATTTTACTGTTTGCATAAAATTTTATGGTTTCAAAAACCCTAATAGCACTATTTCACTTTGAATTCTTGGATCGATTTGCAATCAGCTTTTAGATCTGTAATATTATTTTCATTCTCACTGATTTGAGCTAAAAATTCGTAAAGAAATTGTGATTTTATTTAGGATTCACGACTGAATATTGACGAATTATTTTTAGGTAGCCAAATCAATCATCTACTTCATTTGGAAAAGTTTGAATGCTATTTTATTTGTTATACATTTGTTTTGGTATGTTCTTACTGAAATTGAAATGATTTATTGGGTTAGATCTGAGTTTTTGATGTTTAATTGTAGATCCGTGATTTACGATCCGGTAGTACATATATGCCATACTGAAGAAAATATGTTTTTTGTATATTTGTGAGATGTGTGAAATCCATCTCTTGTATATATATAAGTGTTTTTTATTTCTTTTGTTGATTTATCTGTTGTGTATGTTAAAATCATGTTTTTAGTTATTCCTTTTAATTGTATGATCCAGGAGTACATATATGATGTACTGAATATGGTTGTTGTGTTGAAAAACAGGATTACAAATATAAGTTCAATGTTACTTTATTTTTGATGCACCAGATTTGACAACATGGATCCGTGGTAATGAAGTGCTACCATACCCAGTGTTATATCCATTTACGAATCTGTATTTTCTTCTAAACACGACTCCACAAAGATTGGTACGAAATCAACTGAAAGATTAGTAGACTAAGAATTTATTTTTTCAGTACAACATATATGTACTCTTGGATCATACTGTAAAAATCAGCCTAGTACAGTGAAACCGTTGTTGAGTCCACAAATATTTATGATTTCTTTTCATTGTATATGGTGCGTATAATGTCATTTATCAACTTGTGTAGTAGGTATGCGTATTAGATGGTTGATATAGAATCATTGAAATGGTTTTTAAGCGATTTTGTTTTGGAATCATAATCAGGTCATGTTCAGGCAGGGGTCTTATGTTTGGTTTGCAGATAAATCCTAGTGCATATACGTTGCACTGCAGAAAAATCATAGTATATATATGCTGCACTGCAGAAAAATCAGTACATAAAAGCCGCACTCTATAGAAAATTGCAGTGCATAAACTCTGTAATGTGTTATTTCATAATTTTCTTGTATGCTTTTCGATATATGATTATTGACTATGGCTTTTGAGTAAGCTTATCAGATGTAGAAGTCGTTAATTTTACTCGTCCAAAGTTTTTTTTAATGCAGGTGAATAGGGATAATCTCATGAAGATGGATGGTGCAGTGTGCACTGGGGAAACGATAATGTACAAAGGTTATTGAGTTATGTTAAATTCATGTTTCCACTTTCTTATACCTTATGCCTTTTTTGTCTACTTTTTTTCTTGAGTTGTTATATGTTACATAGTCAGCTCATACCTACCCATGACACTAAAAGTTGTACTTAGTTTGCATGTTAATCAAAACAAGAGAAGCTCGTCTCTTCTTAATATTTGTGAATGAATCTTTGGACCTTATAAGCTGGACTTAGTTTGCATATTGTTAATCAAAACAAGAGAAGCTTGTGTGTTCTTAATATTTGTCAATGAATCATTGGACCTTATAAGCCTGCCTTCTTTTTTGTTAATAAATCTTATATTAATAATAATTTTTGATAGTATGTGTGTGACACACTCCTAAATAATCCGTGTATAAACCCTATACTAAAAAAATCACAGTGCATATATGCCGCACTGTAAAAATCTCGGTGCGTAAACGATATACTCGGAGAAAATCATCTTGGGTGTCTTGTAAATGAATAAATTAGTATCATTCTGACTGCAGTATCAATGTTTTTTTTTTTTTTTTTAAAAGAAGAAACGTAATTTGATATACCATTCTGTGTTAATAGCAGAGTGCATTTTCATGTCTTGTGTTTCAGTTGAACTAATTTGAAAATGGTACGTGCTTGTTTTTTTATACAGTACTTTTAATTTTGTACCATTCTGTGTAGTTATCTATTAGATGGGGACAAGGGCTCAGTGCCCCCCTCTTAAGCATTGGTAATCCATGGTAGTGTATATATAAGCACTCCGTTCCAGATAAAATCACATAGTAATGTTGGTTTGGCTGCATATTGTCATAACTTTTTTTGTTCCGATTCATGAGTGGGTGTGTATCATGATATGCTTGAGTGGATTTTAGTTCTACAGTGTAAATTGATAATAAAATATATCATTATTTTATCCACCTAGTTTATGGATTGATATAAATGTTTAGTGTAAATTTTTTGGTTTTATCTTTCAATGTGTAAAATTATAGCAATATGAAGTTGTAAATGTTCCAGGCGATGCCAAGGCTTGGTAAATATGTCTTATAAACAATGTGTTATGACTAGAGGAAGACGACTACCCCTAAAGCATCTGCCAAACAACGTTCTCAACTAGAGAAGCTAGTGAAACACCAAGCTCTTGGGTTCTCTTCTTCCCTTAATTATTGTTTGCCACACATTGTGTTGGTTGATGTTATAGATCTGGACAACAGTATATTATTGAATTTACTTGTTTTAGTTCACAGTTCCTTTTCAAATATTAAGTTTCAATATCTTTTCTCAGTTTTTACAGTGTAGGCATTATGTACTGTTGGTTTTTGAGGACATATTCTCTGTACTCGGTGAAGATATTATACACTATTTTATTTTAAATTCAAATACATTTTTATTTTTGGCAGAGATTTAAGTTTTAGTGTTTTTGTCAGTTTTCTGCGCAGTGCAGGCATTATGTACTAATGTTTGTTAATCTACTCAGTGCAAGCATTATGTACTGATGGTTCTTTCTAGGCACATACCTCTTGTATTCAGTGATTAATTTTCGTCTGATCCAATATGTAACTATCATTTTTGCTCTATGTTACTATGTACACCAACTTTCTCAAGTAGGATCCCTTTTATAAATGGCAGGCATCCCAAAATTGCACCACCAAATTACATATTAATCGTCTCCCATAACAAACCCTATATGTTTTTAGTACTGGTAAAACATCTTAGTGAAAGAATCATCATATATGTGCACTTATTGATCGTATATGAGTAAGAAAAAACAGTGTTTTTTTTTTTAAGTGCAACACATATGTACTTTAGATTCACAATGTCAAGAACAAAAAAAAAACTATCTGGTGGATGATATTTTCAAGATAAACTATGTATTTTTCGGTATGGCACATATGCACCTATGAACCATACTGTGAAAAGCACTAGAAACTATCATCGAAGAAGATAACGAAATGCAACTAGTTTGTTTTCCAGTACATGTTTTCCGGTACAACATATATGTACCACTCATTCATACTGTAAAAAACCAATGAAATGTCAAAATAAATGATGAATCTATGAAATATAATGAAATCCAACCAGTTTTGTCAGTATAACATATATGTACCACTGAATTTTAATACAAAAATCAACTACAATATCAAAGTAAGCGTCGAAACCTATCAAATTAACGAAATCCAACCAGTTCTTTTCAGTACATCATATATGTACTGTTGATTCATATTGTCAAAATCAATCGCACGTCAAAATAAGTGACGAATCTATGAACATAACAAAACCAAACCATTTGTTCTTGTTTATGATCTCTTTTTAGGTTGTATTACATTCTAGTGTATTCTCTTTCCATCTTAGATCTTGTGTTTGACATCATTTACCTAAAAATTTCTTTATTTTACCTATGAACCCTATGACGTTTTCAGATTTCATTTTGATTATTTGATTTAGCTACTAACTCGATCTGAAATTTAAGGTGAAAAAAATAGACAATAAAATGAGTTCAAAGAAGCAGATCTGGATTTGGAGTTTTTCATGTGTTGTTGAAAGGAGAAAGGAGAAAACTAGACAAAGAATATATTGGTTCACACGTATTATCGTAAGGGTAGACGGGTCTTTCTGCACGTCCAAACAATTTTGGACCTATGAATAACTAATTTTTCCGGTTGGACCCTACTATAATTAATTGTTTGGGCTTAGGACCAAACAACAAATTTTCCATAACTAAACCAAGGTTGTCCAGTGTCGTAAAATACAAGTTGTTGGTCTTAGTACAGCACTTCATTTGAAGTTGTCCTCGGGAGTACCCGGAGCAAAACTGTCATCAACAGCAAAACCCACTAATTGTGCTAGCTAATTTGTACTTATACATCCACTATTTCTGCGGTATGTTATCACCTCAAAATCATTTTTCCACAATTTAAAATCATATATTCAGTCATTCAGCAGACCACATAATAACTCAAGACTCGCATACAAGATTTAAAAAGGACAGGAAAAAAAAAGAAACGAGAAGAGAAAACAACTCTACTGCTATACCAATCCCCCATCATTAAAAGGAAATACAAAAAGTAAAAGAGAAAAAAGCCCAAGAACTAAAAGACTATTAACACCGATTTATTCCTAATTGCTGACCTACAGTAACACCATCACCACCATTACCAACACCAACAGCAGTGGCAGTGTTATCAGGTCTACCGCTGTTCAAGCTGCCAGGCATTTTCCTCTGAGGTTTAGCTTCATGCAATATCGAAACAACGTCTCTCATGGAAGGTCGTTCAGCAGGATTGCTACTTGTACAAAGTAATGCCACTCTAAGAACTATCATCATTTCTTCCCGAACTGATTGACATAATGCACCTGCATTTTTGTCGAGGACTTGACCAACACCTTCTTCAGTCTTGATTTTAGATCTAACCCAATCTACGATGCTGTTCCCTTCTCCAAATTCCGGCTCTACTGATTTTTTACCACTCAGTATCTCCATTAGTACTACTCCGTAACTGTATATATCGCTCTTCTCATCTACTTGCAATGTATATGCATACTCTACATTGACAAAGAAAACAACAAAGTTAGAACAAACTTGACCAAGTCGGTTCTCATGGACACCCAATCTAAATAGTGCATGCGTCTACGCCAAGCTAAGTTTAAAATTGTGAACCACAAGTTTGAAAAATTTACAGAAAAACAAATCACGCGCAAGAGTGCGCAATGCACTTATGAAGCTTGGTAATTACATGCGGCGAAAAGATAAAGATAAAAAAGAAAAAAAGGATAGAAAAAAGAGAAAAAGAATCTCTTTTCTTCTTTTCACTGTTAAAAAGACTATAGAAACATGAAATAGCATAGCGCACTATACCATTACTCTACCCCACTCACTTGATTTAGAAAAACAACTTGGCGGGTATTTTTCTTTTCAAATTTTTTTGACACTTAACTAACTTCCTCGAGCTAACCAAGTACACTACATTAGTACTACTAAATTTAGCTTAGCTACCAATTTAATAATAAGCTAACATGTGCAATTTTACAATTTTGTTTAGCTGATTCATTTGACTTGTCCCATTAAATCGCACATCATACTTTGTTTGATCAGCTAGGCGGTGTCCATCAAATCAAATGAGTGAAAGAGATTTTGGTTTCTGGCACGATGAACACTAACCGGACAATATATTAGGCCATAGCAAAATGCAAATACAAATTAATACGTATGATTTTTAAACATCCCGTAGTATTGAAATATGCTTGCAAAAATGAAACAGAAAAGGGAAAGAAATGCACCTGGGGCAATATAACCGCAAGAGCCGGCAATGACAGACATAGATTCATCCGTTTGAATCAATTTTGCAACACCAAAATCAGCAACTCTAGCTTCCAACTCACTGTCCAGTAATATGTTACAAGGTTTGACATCTCGATGAACAATGACTGGATCACAATCATGGTGCAGGTAACAAATACCTTGTGCAATGCCTAATGCTATCTTATATCTAACAACCCAATCATCACCAACACCATTAACAAAGTTGCTGGCTCCAGCTTTAACATTATAATTACTATTCCCAATCAGTTTCTTGTTAGGACCATGCAGTAAATCTTCTAAACTTCCATTTGGCATGTACTCATACAGAAGTAATGTTGATTCAGTATTACTGCAACACCCTAACAATCTCACGATGTTTCGATGTCTTACATTTCCTAACACTTCTACTTCAGCTAATACTCCTCTTCTCCTCCTGACCGTTTCTTTATGTTTACCCCACAACTTTTTAACGGCGATGATCTCCCCACCTGGCATTTCAGCTTTATATACAGTTCCAGTGGATCCCATTCCTATAACCGTATCACTTGCTGATAAACACTCTAGTACATCATCAACTGTATAATTCAATCTCTGAAATGCGGTTAACTTCCACGGTCCAGATTTGATTTGATTCTGCTGATCATCAGAAGAAGAATAAAATCTACGGCTGTGGAAGAATCTAGAACCAGCAATTAAGATGAAAATACCAATACCAAAAGCAACGGCCATTATCCATACAATTGCAATGGATGACGGTGATGATTTCTTGTGATCTTGCCCAGACTTCCCGTTTTCATCTTCTGGGTTTTGAATAAGGTTATCAGATAAACAAGGCTTGTTGAGAATTTTTCCACAGAGATTTTGATTATTTGAAAATGAAGAAGGATGAAGATTTGGAAAAGTAGTACCAGATGAAGGAATTGAACCAGTGAGATTGTTATACGACACATTGAAGAATTCTAAAGTACTGGAATGTTCGAAATCCAATGGAATTGAACCAGTAAGAGAATTATGAGAAAGATCAACATCAGTAATTGATGGAATTTTTGATAATTCCCATGGAATTATACCTGATAATGAATTCTGTTTCAAATTCAGAGCAAGAAGCTTTTTACAATCACCAATATTCCATGGAATGCTACCATTTAATGAATTCCCTTCTAAATCAAGTTTATATAAACTCATACACCCAATAAAGTCAGGAATTTTCCCAATCAAATTACTGAAACTAGCTGAAAAGATCTGCAGACTTGGTGCTTTCCAAATGTTATTTGGTAATTCATTTCCAAATGAATTCTTAGAAATGTTTAAGAATGCTAAACTAATCCCATTCCCAAGATCATCAGGTAATTTACCAGAAAGTGAGTTCATGCTTAAATCCATGTACGTCAAATTAGGTAAAAATCCAAAACCCTTCGGAATCGAACCATTAAACCGATTATCTTCGATGCGAAATCTGAATAATGAAGTACATTTAGTGAGAGATGAAGGAATTTCAGAATCGAACCTGTTTGAGAACAGAATGAGTTTGCCAAGTTGATTTCCAGAACAGAGTCTCGGTGGAATTGAACCGGTAAGTGAATTTGATGATACATCTAACAGTTTCAGCTTAAAATTTGATCCAAGGTTTCTTGGTAAATTGCCAGATAATGAATTATTCCAGAGAAGTAATGTTTCAAGATTTGGAAGTTCACCAATTCCCGGAGGAATTTCCCCTGTTAAGTTGTTACTCAACAAACTCAACAGAGTTAATTCCTTCAATGAAGATAACCACAATGGAATTTCACCAGTAATTTGATTGTCAGACAAATCAAGAGATTTCAAATTATGTAAATTCGAAAAACTATCTGGAATTTCACCAGATATTTGGTTCTTAAATAGAAATAATGTTTCAAGAGCAGATAAATTCCCGATTCCGGAAGGCAAATTCCCTGATATATTAGCTGCTGCAATGTCAATGTACTTGAGATTTGTACACCCCGCTATTTCAAAAGGAATGCCACCGGTATATCTATTGTAACCAATCTCCAGATGTTCTAGCTCACTCAAAGACCCTAACTCAGCTGGAATTTCTCCTTGTAGTGAATTCCCTGACAAGTGTAACAAGTTTAGTCTCTGGAGACTACCATAACTTTTTGGAATTTCTCCATCAAAATAACTTCCGCCAAGATTAAGATGTTGAAGAAGTTTGAGACTGGTAACTTCTGATGGAAGTGGACCAGTAAAATTATTACTGAAAGCATTCAGAATAGTTAAAGATTTCAACTTTGAAATACCAGAGGGAAAACTTCCATTAAAAGAGTTATGACTAATATCAAGAGATTTAAGTTGAGGTAAAGCAAAAATGGAGTCACTTAATGCTCCATCAAATGAATTTCCACTGAGATTTAAGTTTCTAAGCTGAGTTAGGAACTTGATTTCAGAAGGGATGACACCAAAAAGATTCTTGAGAGAAAGATCAAGTGATACAATTTCAGAAGTTCTGTTATTACATTGAATACCAGACCAAGTACACCAAAGTGGTTTAGAATTTGATGAGTTCACCACACTACTTGGATCCCAATCACTGAGGAGAAGAAGTGGGTCTTTAAGAGAAGATTTAAGTGATATTAGTGAGAGAAGTTGAAGAGATTTTGGTGTTCTTGCTGATAAAGAAGAATGGAATTGAGTGAAGAAGAAAATGAAGATGATGAATTGAGAGAGATGGAGAGAATGTGTTCTTGGTTTCATGGTTTTTGGTGGTGGTGAGTTTGTGGGGATGAAAAATTCATGAAGAGTAAATTGAAGAATTGAGAAGAAGAGCAAGTTGATTTATGGGTTGTTGAGAGATTTTGATGATGATTTGAATTGCTTTTTGAGAGTGCTGTTTTCAGAAGATGGTGGTGTCTCATGATGATTGCTGGCTTGGTAGTGTGATTTTGTTGTGGGCATGATGGAGATGAGAGAGATGAAAGAGGAAGAGGAGGAAGAGGCAGCAAAGTAAAGACAAGAACCAAAATTTAGCTTCTTTTATATCTATACCATTTGTTAAAAGTTCATGTATTTTAAAGTAAAATTCTTCACAATCTTTAAGGTATATTCAATCAAGAACAACTATATATTCAAAGGAGATGAACCCTATTTTGTATGAAGTTCAAGAATTGAGACAATTTGTTAGGAAACACTGCTATTTGTACGTACATATTGGACATGAAGGACCAGCTTTTTCTTTAATCCCAACATTTTGCATACCACCTGAAAGTTTAAGTACGGGAGTCGTCATAAACAGATGGAAGTGTTTGTCGATGTACAGCATGTTGTACGTATGGAAATTTCAGGTATCCAAATAGTGGAAATATTTGTCACTAGGTTCGAACATGATTAGCTGCTGCACGCTGTTTTTCTCGCATTCACACCCGATTCACAATCAGATCGGATGCACTCGTACAAGGTTGCATCACATCTAATGCACAAAAAATGTGTGCACCATTAACATATCATGGTTGTATTTGGTTTTCCAATATTTGTTTGGTATTAGTTTGTGCTACATTGAGCATAGTCTTTAATCTTCCCCCTCCTCAAATTAACTTCTTCTTTAGATTTTTATCGTAGGGAAATGACTGACAAGAAATGGAATTTTGAAAATTTGGTATGTACTTTGAGGGGTGGAAATGTTGTGTTTAACAGAGAATGTTTGGGTTTTTTGTTTAAATCTTCTGAATCTTCTTTAATTCTTTTCTTTTTTCTTTGGAAGCTTTTGCTGGTTTTCTCTTTTTCATCATTTCAGTGTTCCACTTTTTGTCTTTGAGATGATGAAAAACTAAATAATGTAAGAAAGCAAAAGAAAAGGAAGCTGGAATGGAGAAAAAAAATGGGTGAATAGTGACAGTGTCATTCTTGCAGGATCCAAGAAAGCTATTTGAATCTGTTATCATTTCTGGTTCCTCTCTTGTGGAACCAACCAACTTCTTTCTCTTACATATAGTAATCTTAATGAGGTTGAATTCACTATAGAAATGCCGTGTCACCTTGGTGTTGAACCTTAGCCAGTCCACAGTGGATGCACACATATGGTGTCTTGGTTTTTATGATGGGAGGATCAAATTAGGCTAACCGTCTCCTTAACTATTACCACAAATATCATTTAGTAATGTTGTAGAATACAGCTTAGATCGGATTCAATGGGCAATGTAATTTGTTAATCTCCATCAAAAGTATGATCAACTTTCAATCAAAATACAACTTATCGGTCTTGGTTTATCATGGTTTTTCTTCTTTTCCTTTTTTAACGTATATCTATTTTTTTTCGAAGCATAAACGAGATTATATTAATTTTATAATTTATTGGTCTTGGTTTTTTTTTTTTTGGATGTATATTGGTCTTGGTTTATCAGGGTTTATTTTTCTTTTCCTTTTTTAATGTATATTTTTTTCGAAGCATAAACGAGAATATATTAATTTAAACTAGCATCAAATGTGGGTAAATTATTCCATAGAGTTGTTTAGCATAATTTGGGTTAAAAAATGTGACATCTTAAGGAGAAGGTTCCTTACTGTCTTATGAATGATTGGCTAGCCCGTAAACCTTTGGTTTGCTTCTATGTACACATGGTGATCACTGCATTGTGGGATTGCACTTATGAAATAGTTGATTGCTACGATAACACTTGATAGGTACCAAGGGGGTGTGGTGCAAATGGTGATGATATGTACGAGAGTCATGAAATCCATTTCAAAGTAGACTTAAGGTCATACGCAATTCTAAGCATTTTCCAAGTTTCAGGTGTCGTGATATTGAGAGGTTGCGGAGATAACTGTTGAAGTTGTCGAGTCTTTGCATATGAATCCTCCTCCATCATGTCCTGGGTGTTCTCTAGTTGCTTCATCCGTGTTTTTTCTGATCTGTTCCAGGTTAAAAAGAACCAACCAATTGAAATTGTGGTTGAGGCACGACGTGGGCGATTGCAATTTACCTCAAGTTACTTATTTGGAAGGTACAGAGTTAGGACTTTGTTTGCGAAAGTAAATTCTTGTTGTAGCCGAAGCGAATTTTTACAATTATTGCTGGCTGTTGAGGTTTACAAAGGTGAATGAGTTTATTCCTGGTTAACAATAGGGACCATAATATAAATCAATAGGCCACGGTGATGTCCAAAGGTTTCTTTAGTTGCAGGAGTTGAGATATTGTGGTCAACTTGGAACACATGATAGGGTGTCAAGAAGAAGATTCCAAGATTCAGCGGCAATCTGGCAGTAAAGGAAAACGTGTTTTGTAGATTCTAGTTCTAAATGACACATTGGGTAGAGATGAATATCGGCAAAGTTATCTGTTGTTGGTAAAACTTGGAACACATGATAGGATGTCAAGAAGCAGATTCCGAGATTCGGTGATAATCTGGCAGTGAAGGAAAAATTGTTTCGCAGATTCTAGTGTTAAATGACACATTGGGCATATATGAATATCGGCCCAGTATAGCTATATAGATTGATTATGTACTACTTGTGCTGGTCCCATTATAAAGATAAACAATATAATATGGAAAATGAAAAACACAAGAACCAAAAGTTTTGTTAACGATGAAAATTTCACCTGAAGAAAACCCCTGGGACCTAGTCCATCTTTGAACACCATATTATATTAAACCGCTATAGAAACTAACCTACCATCAGACTTCGAAATGGAATGTAATTAAAACAGAATTAACCCTCCAAGCAATTCGGTTGTAGTCGTGTTCTTTACGTCTTTTGAACCTCGCAAGATGTTATGTACTTGATTTCCTTCGCTAAAGTCCTTTACAGCCTAAGAGTAATTACCCCAACCTCATCAAAGACTTTTGATACCAATCTGCCTCTAATAGTCTAGCCTATTTGATTTCCCTTTTGATATGTTTCAATTTAGGTTTGGATATTTGTTTGCAATAGATGAAGTTCAACAAATTAACCTCACGAATCCGGAACACTTATACTGAGTTAGTCGAGAAACATGGATTACTAAACACCTCTTAAGAACAAGCTAAGCAAATCAAAGAAGAGTTTAGACATCTATCTTGAGGAATCACAAAATCTGAGGCGAAGGGAACTTTGTGATTTCTATTTATCTCGTTCTTGATCCAAGATTACGAAAACATCAAAATCAATAAGAACAAGATTCAGATACGCAAACTATCAGGTAAAATATAATATGACCATGCTTCACGAATCCCTAAGTGAAGTCCCTAGAATTGAGTACAATTATACAAGATTTCAGTCAGACATTGGAGGTTCTAGACATGGTAAGATTCAACAAGTATCATATGGTTAAAAGAAAAGATGTCGAGCGTGTTTTTGGAGTGCTTCAAGGTAAATTTAGAATTATCGGTTCACCGTGTAAGTATTGGAAACAATCTGACTTGAACCTAATAATGAAATGTTGTCTGATTTTACACAACATAATTATTGAGCATGAACGTCGGGATAAGGATTGGGGTAGAGTTGTTCCTATTTCAATTCCATAGCCTACAGTTAATCGTCGTGTTCTTATGTTAAGTCTATTAAATCTTGAAATACACCTTCAACTAAGAATTTATCTTATTGCACACAGTAGCGCACGTCCTCGTAGAGGAGGCCAAACACAACTGGAGTCCAGGCAGTAGACTCGTCTAGTTTTGAGGGTTCAGATATGGAGTACGTGGTACAAGCATCATCATGTGTAGAATATGATGATACAGATTTAATGAAGAAGTTGTTCGTGGTCAAAACGAAGATGGTACATTTGATTATTATGGAGAATATAATGATCGAATTCCAGATGGTTATGAGTATGCCGGTGAACATTTTTATGAAGACGGATACCTATAGGAAGAATATGAATATGATGAGGATGAAGATGAGGATGAGGATGATGATGATGTGGATGAGAATGAAGAAGAAGATGAGGATGATGAATAATAGTTTTCATTATGGTCGTTGCATTTTAAAACCTAAAAGTTTGAATGAGTTTTAGATTTTTCGGTTTGTTTAGATTTTTCAATGATATGTTTTAATTCAATGGGCGGTTTCAATATATAATATATACACATACATCTCTTTTAGAAGCGACACCTTCGACAAAGATTATCTTAAAGAAAACTTAAGTTTATTCTCGATCTTTCTGAAAGATTGCTCAATCGTATATCAACCATGCGGAGTTCACCTTAGAGAAAAATTTATCTCTTTGTCGAAACTTGGTTTTATACTTTCCGTCTAGGGGTTACGAACGCATTGAAATGGTATTCCCAGTCAATCTTATTAGCATACCATTCTTGAGAATCCTCAGAAAAAGGTAACCCGAATAATCATAATACAACTGGGTTGTTCCTTCGATATGGAAGAATAGCCGATGCAGTTAATGTCAATAAATATCGACTCATGGGTAAAACTGATGAAGAGGTTATAACGACATCTCTGGGAGAATGGAGAAGATGGAAAGGATCGGATTTACGTTACGAACCTCATTTCAATATTATTAAGGTTGAAAACGCGGAGGTACCAAAATACACCACCAACTTTTTCTTAGGCAGTCTGTATGGAAAAACTTAAACACAATTCCGAGAGTTCAACATAATGAATCTTAATCAAGGAATATTATCTAGAGTTATACCTCTTTCTCTCACAATCAGAAAGTTTACAGAGACTAGTCTGTGAACCTGATTTACGTGTGAAAGTACTTGGGTGATTCCAAATACCAATTTCCCAAGTAATCAATCAAGTCGTATCTAACAAACAAGGTTGGACATATCTACTTGAATTGATTAACGCACAACCTGTGATATTTCAATTATAAAGATAAACAATATAATGCGGAAAATAAATAACACAGACACCAGAAATTTTGTCTACGAGGAAACCGCAAATGCAGGAAAAACCCCGGGGCCTAGTCCAGATTGAACACCAAACTGTATTAAGCCTGTAAAAACATTAGCCTACTACCAATTAACTTCAGACTGGAATATAGTTTATCCCAAACTAAGTATCACACTGATTAAGGTACGATCGCGCTCCTTACGCCTCTTGAAACCCAGCTGGACTCCACACAATTGATTTCCTCAGCTGACGTCCTTTACATCCTAAGAGTTGCTTCAACTCAATTGGAGACTTTAAACCAATCTCCCTCCCACAGATAAGCCTATATATGTGATTCCCTTGTTGATCGTAGATCAAGGTATTGGAAATAGATATCAATAGATAAAGTTTAGCTAACCTCAAAATCAGGACTTATGCAACCCGAAGTGCATCCTAGATTATTATTCACCTCACAAGTATTAAACTTGTGGAATCAACAAAGTATGAGATGAAGAGAACTTTGAAGATTACTATCTATCTTGTTCAAGTGAGTATCTCAACAATCGAACAAGATCAGGATACTCGATCTATCAAGCTCAGCTATCAGATTCAAGATAAATAATAACTATACTTGGCTTCATGGATCCCTATGAAGTCTTTGTAGTTGCTAAATCCTAGAAGGGTTTTAGGAAGAGGACGACTCTAGTTTTACAACTAGGACACACCAACAAAAATAGTGTCTGGATTCAAATATCCCAGTTTGAGGTTCCCCTTGTATAAACATTCAAAGCATATGTTGATTTAGGTTTAAGCTAAGATAGCTTTGGAACCAAGCAAACAATATCCACCGTTAGATGAATCTTTGAATCTGATTAACATAACAAGATATACATTCTGGTTAGGATGAACTGTAACTAAAGTGTGTACAAAAGCCCACGCTCATGAATGGTTAGTCAAAACTAGCCAACTGAACTTCAAGCTTAAGCATTTTCATAAAACACTTAAGACTTAACTCGAGTCACAATTAAGTGATCAAATATGTCTATGGTGTTTCTAGAGATTAGTCAAATGTAAATTATCTCAGATAATAATTCAAGTGCATATGAATTTAATCGACATGGTAAGTAAATGTACAAGGTACAAATAATTAACTGGTTCGTGAACAGTTAAGTCAAAGTACGTGTACCGGTATGTATACTTTATAACATGACCGAGTTCCGGAGTTCACAGAACTTTTTCAGTACGTGTACCGGTATGGATACCTTAAGATAGTAACAAGTTCCGGAGTTCACGAAACTTTTCTGGTATGTATACCGGTATGGATACCACATCGGTTCCGGGACCGACAAATCTTTTCTAGTACCCGTACTGGTTTGCGTATCGATCCGGGTTCACGAGTTCACAGACTTTTTAAGGTATGCATACTAAAAGTCTATTGTCGACATATAACTACTCTGTTACGTGTACACAATACATATACTACGGCTTCAGACCTTAACAATTTTTCCAGTTTAAAGACTGGTATGTACACTGTTTTATATCCGAATTTACAGTAGCTCTATATTTATCTCTAAATCGATTCGAAACATTCCCAAATAACATCAATGACACATATCACCATTCCAGCCTATTTTCGAATGATAATCTTGAATTATGGTTTTGATTACGAACAATAAATTGCTTTTAACTGAAATTCATCAAGTATGAAATGTTCATTAAGCTTAGTCATATATTTCGAGAAGTTACTTCACTTGGTAATTAGCTCTCGATTCGAAATTCTTGATATGCTTACGATAGTCTAATTAGTTACGCGACAACATCTCAAAGATAGAAAGGTGAATATAACTTGAGAAATAGGTGGTTCAGTCTTCACTTACCTTTTGTTGAGGAAGTTCTCCAAAATCTTCAGTTGATCTTCGCCTTCAAACGGTAGAACGCAATGATGACTGTCGTGATGTTCGTTTCTCAACCATATTTCTATCCTAATCCGAGACTTAACTAATAGTAGACTAGAAATCAGGATATAGTTTTAACAACTAAATTTGACAACAATCTTGAGATAGAAACACTTGTGAGTTCGACCGAGCAATGCTCTAAAAAAGGTGATGCAAAGATTCAACATATTCTCGTCGAGAAATCGTCCATGACGTTATGATGTTAGCACAGGGCATTATACTACTTAATGAAGGTGCTTCATGGAAATACCTCATTCGTGATTTTGATTACAAAAAGTGTTTTCACAACACACATAAATCAACTCAGCGGTTATAATTTTAATTTTTAGTTACTAATCCACAATTTTTTAATCCAACTACTTATTATAAAACATCATGGCATTACATTAAACCACAACATAACAAAAGTGTTAACCAGTTTAATATAGAAAATATCGAATCGTGCGCAGCGAAGGGATTTCAGTTTCAAATATTTTATTTTCCTCTAAATTGATGAACATATACCCTCTTATTTTGGATAAACTCGGACATCGCTATCTCTCTGTCATTATTGTGATTCTATAGACAGCCTCTGAATGTTTTTCAATGTTTATGATGGTGTATGCTCGTCCTTGCAGACTCGGATACATTCTTCTATTATCATTACCGTTGAAACGCAACACGAACATTCTCCAAATATGTGACCAAAACGATTCTCGGTTTTTACTAAGGTTGTTTGACGAATTCTCATAACTTTGCAAAGACTATGTATCAAATTGGTATCCTCCTTAAGTGTGTACGGTGGATATGGTGGATGCATGGTTAGATTTTGATAAGGAAGAAAGAAAAAAAAATGTAAGTAGAACTGATTTTGTGTTTCATTGACGAGGAATACTTGGTCTTTATATAGATAAATAAAATATGTAACTGCTATATTTTTTTTAAAGTAATATTAGTTTAAAAAATTGTCGTTGATGATAATTCAAAAAGATAGAGTCGTTGGTCTTAGTTCAAAAACATAGAGATGTTGGTCTTAATTAAAAAAAATAGAGTCGTGGTTACTCGAATTTTAAACTTTTATTAATTCAAACAAAAACTACATTAAGTTCATTATATTGAATTTAAACAACATTTTATTACAACAACTATAAGAACTCGAAATAAGACAACAATATTAATTTAAAACTAGACTGGAAATTAAATACTAAACTGAATCAAAAGGAAAACAATTAGAGTTGTATTACTTCATCTTCTTTTGAATCTTCAACGCTGATTACATTCATCCTCTTCAAAATATCCTTTTGCATTCGTCGAAAATATTTTTTTTAAGGAGCTAACTTACTAAAATCCATAGCCATATTGCATTATCTTGTTCTAATTGCATTTAAACAAACAAATCGTGCGGAGTTGGGCTTCTTATTCCTGTTTCATTGCTTCTTTCCTTGATCGTGATTCCTTAACATACTCTAAAATATTTACACTATGTTAATAGATCTTTCTTCTTCCACCTGAATAAAAAAACTCCCCCCATCACCTTCTCTGAATATACCATGCTCGATGTCCTTCTTCATCCTAGATTCATGTTTAGCTTTTTTAGTCCCTATGGGCCCCGCCTTATACTTTTAATTCTAACGAGTCTCTCCGCTAGATAGTACTTTTATCCCATCTTGGATTGGTACAAAGTTATGATGGCTGTCAAACATGACACTATTTTATGCGATAGTGAGTTGATAATCAAATTTAGGGACTTTGTCTCTCAATATTTCATAACAAGCATCATACTTGAATGGTTGGCCTATTTGATTTTGAAATTGCTCTCGACCCTCTTGTGTCTGAAATATTATATTAAAGTAATAAGTTAATATTATCACCAACCGAAAAAACTTAATAAAATCGTATAACTAACTAAATCTTCGTGTGAAGCACCGCTTTTAGTTTCCTGATATATAGCGTTAAGAATTGACACGAATTATGTCTCATGTTTTTTTATTGCTTTCATTTTTTTTCATAAGGCACCGGGATCCCTTCCATTAGGATTGCCCTTCCGGTTGACGAAAATTTCATGAATACGTTTCCAAAAAAGAGAGGTTTTTTGTTGCGCACCAATAATTGCATCAAAAACCACATAAATATATGCAGCATTAAGATCAATGTCCACTTTTTGAACACAATTATTAACCATTTTGAATCAAACTACAATATAAGAACTTAAGTAGTAGAAGGATAAGAAAAAATCAAAGAACTATAGTAGAAGAGAGATAAAAAAAATAAGATTGAATTAAGCATATAGAGAAAATATCTATATTTTTTTGAAAAATTATCCGTTGAGATCCGACGGTGGAGAAAATAGAGCAGTTGAGAACGATGGATGGTTATGATCGGGTATGAAGAGCAGTGTAACCAAAAAAGGTCAAACAAATGTTATTTACCAAATGGAAACTAAGTTTTCGTGTAATTATCAACGGATACTTAGGTATCAGTTTCAACTGAAGTACGGAAATTGAATTTCCGTAAATTAGTTTTTTCAATGGAAACTAAGTTTGCGTGTGATCTCTGCTGAAGCTAGCATCATATCTGATCAACTTTTAAATTTACCTAAGGAATTTCGCTACATCAAAAGGATATGCAAAACTATAATAGTTGGACTTCGCTATAATTAAGTTGTAGCGAAGTGAAGTTGCTTACCATTGTGCTTGGCATTACCGAATTGTCCACATAAGTTTAGGTGAAAGATATGCAACACTATAGTCAGTTTATATCTTTTTATATCTTTTTATATCTTTTTATACCTCACTTATAAGGAAAGAAACACTAATCTTTGATATCGGACTTGTGTGTATGTAAAGTCTATACCTCATGACATGACTATATACAGTTTGGTGAACCAGTAGTTTGGATTTACGGGAACATCTATTAAGATAGATGGAGACAGAGTACCGTAGTAATTTGATGAGTTTTAGTGCCATTTTTTGAAAATCATCTATGACTAAAATGACCCAAAATTATTTTTATTTATACATAGGGTACTAAGGACTCCCTAGTCCCTACGAAGGAGTAGGAAGCCAGGGGTAAGTGGGTAACATGCTCCATTGAGAATTTGAGATGATTTGCTCTTTGTTTAATAGTTTGACTCGATGATAAGGTTTCTGTTTTCCAACTAATAAACATAGAAATTAGTTGTTGATTTTTATTTTTTTTTGAAAAGAAATTAGTTGTTGATAAGAATAGCTGGGATTCACTTTTTTATAGGATTAGCATTACAAATAGTTGATTAACGTATTTTGTAAACAACATTGAGTGGTATTTTGAGTGCTAGAGATCCTACAAAAGTCATTCTATATTTCACTAGAAAACTTAAAACCAAAGATTTGAATCAAAGATAGAGTATGCTAACTTTCGTTAAATAAAGATCAAGCACTCTACTGAACTAAGCCTAATTATTCTTATACCCCCTCCGTATTTAAAAAAAAAATATACTACTTCCGCACTCTCCACCACAAAGATGATAATATTTTTTTCTTTTTCTTTTTTAAAACAGAAGTAGTATTAACAAAATCATCCGACTATTTTACCATAATATTATTCATTTTCTTTGGAGTATTACATTGGTTTTATGACTTATAGATTCTAATAATTTTTAACGGTTACACAAAAATGTTTTGATATTTTATTTGTTTTTTTTAATCGGTAAACTTAGAAATTATACTAAAAGCTCATAAAAAGTAAGAACGTGTAATTGGTGGATACTAAAACTACTTGGGGATATAAGAAAAAGACAAAAACGAGATTTAAATAGTAAATTAGAGTCACCCTTTATCCATGTATTTTAACTAATTCCTAATCTATCCCTCACTAATTAGGTTTAGTGTTAATTAAAATTAGTTAAGTTATTAGAATTTTTGATAAATGATTTGTATAAATCATAATCACTTCACTTGGACGAGAGTATAAGGAAATTATCCGAGGTAATAAGAATTTGGTTAAAAAATGAGTACTCCCAACTTACAAAATGCCGACAAAATTAATGCCAAAAAATGGGTACTCCCAACTTACAATGCCGGCATTGTAAGTTATTTATCGAGCACGACGGCACTATTTTTCGGGATGGTTTTCATTACTTCCGCTATGGTCCTCATCACTAATACAATGCCGGCAATGTAAAAAAAAATTCATTTCCGGCATGGTCTTCATCACTACCGACTTGGTCTTCATCAATTCCGAATGTGAAAAAAAAAATCGTTTTCAAAGTGAGGAGCCGGTAGAGAAGGAGAAGAGAATTTAAAAGAGAGTAGGGAATATTTATGTCCGATTTAGTTTTAATTTTTTTAAAAGGATACTTTCGTATTTCCACCCCTTAACCCCAATAGTTTATGTATTCCCAATTGCGTAAAAAGTAAATGCGCAAGAGCCGGAAGAACCTACAAAAACTGGCAACAAGACTATATCCAAGATATAAAGACTAAGAATCTAAGTCACAATAATTATCCAAATTTCTCATTACAAAATCGGAAATAGCATTCCTCGTCTCTTACACATTTCTTCTCCAATATAAATATAAGTTTGCGCTTTGACTTGTTAAATTACACTGACTGTCCGCAAAATCATCTTCGAAAATATAATGTTAGAGCATCTCCAATGGAATATGGGTCTCTAAAAATATTGAAGCCACCTAGGATTTTAGAAACTCTAAACAAAAAAAACCTCTCCAGTGGTGGTTGGATATTAAAAATTTAATCTGATGTGGAAGTTTGAGTTTGGAAGAGAGTATGGGTTTTTAGAGACTCTCATCCATACCCACGTCATCACTATTTGTTTTTATTTTATTTCTTTTGTTAGATTTTGTGGATTAACTTTGTACAAATAAATGACAAGTGTTTCAAAATAGGTATGGATACAACTACCACTGGAGATGCTTATCAAAACCAAAAAAATTATTTGATTATATGTTGTTAAATACCTCTTTTTTAGGTCTCCACATGGGATAAATATCCATACACCATTGGAGATGCTCTTAGTATGACTCTTCCAAAAGACCGACAAATGGGGATTGACTTGCCACATCACTTACCGTAGCGGATGAATTGCACGTGTGTTCCGCCCCTTGATGATTTGGTCGATACAGTTATACAGGGCCAATAAAACCCACAACATCTTCCAAATTCTAAAGAGAAAATGCAATGTGTTACAGGGCCTACGGACCATGGATGTGCGGTTCAACTAGATTCCTAGGGTTGTATACAAAGGAAACTATGTAATGCTTCTACTCTAATCTCCTAATAAGATTGTTCTTCCCTTTCCTCTTATCTTTCTCTGTTTCACCTATAATTCTTCTAGAACACGTTATCAGCACGAGTTCTACCGTGAAGCTAAAGTTGGATCGATGATTTTTTTTTTTTTACTTTGCCATCAAAAGCACGAAGCCATCACATGCGATTCAAATAACTATCTTGCCTAAATTCTTCTATACTGGCTATTTTCTTATAATGATCCTACTTTGATATTGAGATCTGTATATACATGTTTTCCTTTAAGATGATTATTAATCCACTGACCTCCTAACGTTACGTGTCTATTTACATGAACTTTATGAACGGAGTGAATCTTCTTGTTTGCTGGCAAAGGGATTGAAATAGAAACAAGGTAATTGTTCCGTCGGTGGGAATTCTCTGTAAGGGAAAACCTAATCCTAATTTCAGTTCTTCTGGCCGCCGTTGGGAAATACTTTTGAAACGTAAATCTGTTAAAAAGTGAAAAGTTTTCGGACCGGTCCAACCCGGCCAACCAGACCCAGTCCGTCCGACTCAGCCAACTCGGTCCAGTTCAGTCCACCGGTTCGAGCCGATCCAGCCGAGCCGAGTTGAGTCTGTTCTGTTCTAGCATCTGTTATGTTCCAGCGTGGTCTTGGTTTTCTGGGTGTGCGCGATCAAGGGTGTTCCGGTTCTGTCTATGTACGGTGAGAACCAAAGCTTGAGGTATGTAACTAATGGAACATCTATTGGGCTTATTTATTTGTTTTTGGAACATTCTTTGTCTATGATAAGTCCATATTATATAAAGGGTCAATTTCAATCTTGAATATGATATTGGTTATAGTTGAATGATGTTTTTTGTTCAATTGGTTGTACCAACTCGATCTCAATGTATTTATTTGGGTTTTAAAAGCACTTGGACCGTTATTGCGTACTTGATATTGTCTCCCCAAATTTGAATGTTTCGTGGAATGTAATTCACGTGCTCAATTATTAAAGAGTTAGTAGTTTCAAAAGAGTTGCAAATAAAATCACATGTATTGCAATTTTTGTGGTAGAACTCACAAAAGATGATATGAGTCAGAAAATTTCCATTTCTCTACTTCATCCATGATACTAATAAACCAGCATATGTTGAAGTATGACAACAAGAGAACTATTTTTAGTAATCTATTCAACCTAAAGTAATTGGTTGACATGTATAGTGAGATTCTCTTGGCTTGTTGAGATAAAGAAATTTCTCAAATTAAGCTAAATGTAACAAAATTAAAAATGGAAAAGAACCCCAAAGTAATGAGGGTTAGACGTACCGACTCATATAAAACATGCGAAAAGGGACATATGTATCATGAGACAAAGATGTACTTTTTTCTTCGGTATTAATAACACCAATACACAAGTATCAAACGAGTATGGGATCAGCTAAAATGTAATTGTAGCTCCCATCATAAATGAAAGAGTTGGAAATGCACCTGGTCATGGGTGTTGGTATATACAATGTAATGTGTGTATCATAGTAGCAACCAATTTTCACATCAACTTTAATGGCAACAAGAACTTTGCCGGGCCAATTGACTATCTTATTGAGTTGAACTAGATCCAATGTCTGCAATTATGGAATGAAAACACGATACATAAATTCTCTAAAGAACTTGAGATAGATTGGGTGACACGTAATATATATTCACTCTAAAGTACTTAGATGAATCCCACTTTTATTACGTAATAAGGCCACACCACTTATTAAAACTCTCAAGACCTTAGTGTCTAACTCATAGTTGTTTTTCTTCCACTAGCTTAAGGAATTTAAACTACTTGTTGAACTATTTCCTTATAATGTGACTACGAGGATTGGATCATCGAGCGAAGCACTCCTCAAAATTTGTTTTCAATATAGAACAAAGACGTCACAAAATCTCTACATGAACCAAGAGATAATCACACTTTGTTAAATTGCACATAAACCCATGCAAGTGGATATCATGTGGAAACTCACAGTGATGAGAATGTAATTGGATGCATCTTTTATAGTCTCTAATGTATTAGAGAAACTAGTGAGTCAATCTAGTGAAATGTAAATCACTATAGTATTTGGATTATTGAATTCATATTGACTCTGACAATGAAATGTTGGGAACTGACTCATACAGGCTTTGGGAATAACCATAAGGCCACTTTGGTTGTGACATGATGATCGTTTTGAAATGACTCATACGAACATCAATTTACTTGAGTGAACAAAAACAGGAGAAAGATTTACAGAATGCGAACTGACGACATATTTCTGAATAAGTGTTTTCTAAAGTACTAGATGCACAACTAACCCCCCCCCCCCGAAAACAAAGTGAAATCTAGAAAAATATTCATGCAGAATGCGGACCATTAAAGTGACTTATGGCTCTGGTGAATGTTTTGACATTTTGGACTAGTTATAGTTCAAACCTATGGTGCCTAAGGTATGGTTATGCGTACAAACCTACCTTTAACTGCTTGGGGAATATGCAATATTACACGCATCTTCACTTATTCTTTTTAGACCCACAATTGGTCAACCATTCTTTGCGTACCAGTTGGTAACTGGATATAAGCCTGACATTTTGTGTTCTTACGTATTTTGGTTGCACTATATATGTGCCCTTACGAATCCACATCGTACTATGATGGGTCATCAAAATGATTAAGTGACTATGTTGGACAATAATTTCCAACG
The DNA here is from genome assembly GCA_023531295.1 of Papaver armeniacum. Taxonomy (NCBI): domain Eukaryota; kingdom Viridiplantae; phylum Streptophyta; class Magnoliopsida; order Ranunculales; family Papaveraceae; genus Papaver; species Papaver armeniacum. Next base: position 31,725 of record JAJJWW010008976.1, on the reverse strand, counting down.
ATTATCCGCATTTTAAAACCTTTGGCAGGAGATTTCTTACCGCTAGATTTGCGGGTTGTCATTTTAATGAGACAGTCTTCCCATTGTTAGGGGGAGATAAGAAAAAGAAGTTTCTAAGGGAACAACATGAATTGTCGTGGTGTGTTCCCATTGTGTCTCACATTAATTCTTGTACTCCACAAATGTAAATGTTAAGTAACAAAGAATAATCGATTTCAGAAAGTGCACTGATATCGGCAACGTGACAAGATCACACATACCAGCTGCAAATAATCCTGCAAAGTTAGAAATCCTCAGTATGGGGTACACCATAGACTAAGGTGTTGCAACTACACTTGGTGGAAGTGTAGTTAAGGCCGTGGCTCCACAAAGGAAGATGGAGAGACCACCAGGTTCGATCAATACGCACCTAGAAAGGAAGTAGATGAGTAAGGCACAACCTAATTTGTATCATTAATGAAATTATCTCATTTTATTGACTATGACTTTGTCCATGAATCAATACTGGAGGACGCTCCGAAGTTTTAAATGATTCTAGAGAATAATAAAATCTTGACGGATTATGAGAATGTACATGAGTCAATGGAAGGATCATGCGTGCACAGTGATGATATAATACATAAATCGTAGCTCCAGAAGTAGAGCACAATGAGATATAACCATGCTTTATTTTGATTAATTTCAAATAAATAGCATATTTGGCCTACAAAATCCAGGTAGAACTTAGTTCTTTGGCAGATATACGGGTATTTGGTGTGGTAGTGCTAACTAACCAAGTGTAAATCCTATGGGCCATACATGATTATTTGTCATAGAGCACAGTGGGAAGAATGAAGTCACGAAGTATCAAGACTCGCCTTGTGGCGCAAGTTTTCTCACAAAGCCCTGGAATTGTCCTCTTGTAATGAACGTTATAACGTTTCGCTACTTAGTTAGCTTGGTAATTTCAAAAGGACTTGAAATGCAGCATATGTATGTGGTTATTACGTATCTCTGAAAGAATCAAGAGATAACAAATATTTACAAAAGTACTTGATATCCCTTTGTTGCCCAAATCAAGTGACTCCAAACCACAGAGTGCGTTTACAGATAGATAGAACGCTCACTTATAGATTGAAGAAATCATGCGGATGTGGTATACCCGTATAAGTGGCAATTGATTTGGAGGGGATAGACAAGTAAGGTATTTTTCCTTGCGTATTCACAAACAAGTTCCTGATTTGGAATTTTAGCTACCTATGTTGATGTTACAGACATGATGGGTGCTCTTGATGTATTAAGAGATCCTACAAGCTACTCTAAATTCAAATATGAGGTGACAAATCTGGGGAAAGCTCGACCGAAAATTAAGCTTTTGGTATATTATTCCACTAGTTTGCATATGTCTAAAGTTGTCAGGCAATTTAATAAGGACATGCATCCTGCTAGCACTCCCATGGTTAATCGAGCTTCCGATGTAAGTAAATGACCAATTCGTCTTAAGGAGGATGACGGAGGTGTGTCGGGAGATTAATTTCTTTTATCTAAGTACAATAGACGCATTATTGTACTTAGCGTAATGTACTCGACCAAATGTTACATCCTCAGTGAACTTGTTAGCTAGATATAGCTCAGCGCCAACGCAACGTCATTGGAATGGTATAATGAACGTAATCATATACTTAAAAGTAACCATTGACATGTGTTTGTTTTATCCCTGCAAATACATAAAAAAGGAATGCTAAAGGAATTGCAATCTAAGGGTTGATTATGAAGGAACAATAACCTTTTCTCCCCTTAAAGTAATCAGGGGGAGATGCCGACATCAGGGGGAGGATCCAAGGATATGATGTCGACATATTTTACTTCGAAATTGAAGTTGTGTTGTACTCTTTTTCCCTTCGATCGAGAATAGTTTTTCCCAATGGGTTTTGTTACTCGACAAGGTTTTTAGCGAGACAACACCAAAAACATCAAGTATGTTGAACGTTGAAGACATAAAGATCGCCGTTGATATTACTGAAAATATCTGAATCAAAGAAATGAAACGTGATAGTATGTTAAGCAATGTAACTTCCAGAATCAACAACATGGTCTTATAAACATTCAAGCCACTAAAGTAAAGTGTGATAAACTCCTTTTGACTGCATTAGACTAATGAAAATTGTCTGACATCAGGGGAAGCATCTAATGGTTTGTTGAACTATTTTCCTTCACCGAGGTTGCTTTTTCCCATAGGGTTTTGTTACTCGGCAAGGTTTTTAATGAGACAACAACAAACACCGGGAATGTAATTTCCTATCTAAGACTTTTGTCTTTCCCACGAGGATTTTCTGGCTTAATAGTTGTGAAGAAACTAGTCAATTTCAACGGAGCAAAGTGATCATCTGCAACGGATCACCTTTACTTGTATCTGTCACGTTGTACTCTTTTCCCTTCATCAAGGTTTTATCTCATTGGTTTTTCCTTGTCAAGGTTTTAATGAGGCAACATATTCGAGTCCAAGTATGTTATAAGTTTTCTTAATATTGTACTTTTTTTCTTTAGTTCAGGTTTTGTCCCTTTGGGTTTTCCCTGGCGAAGTTTTAACGAGGAAATTAACTTAGACTCATCGGTCTTTTAAGATCGTATTTCATGTAATAAACTACATGTAAAGTACGAGACAACATGTGAAGAGTTGTACCAAGGTTTTGTCCCACCGGGTTTTTCCTTATCAAAGTTTTAATGAGGCAATGGACTTCGACACAAGTCATCAAGGAGAACGAAATTTGAAGAACTATATGTGAAGCACTATGTATAAAGTTTTGTTTTGTTATTGAACCGCACAAGGGGGAGTGTTACAGGGTTTACGGCCCATGGATATGCGGTCCAACTAGATTCCTAGGGTTGTATATAAAGGTAACTATGTAATGCTTCTACTCTAATCTCCTAATAAGATGGTTCTTCTCTTTCCTCTTATCTTTCTCTGTTTCACCTATAATTCTCCTAGAACACAATGTAAAATAAGGTGCTTCACTGATTCTTCATCCGTAAGTTTTTGTTTTCGATAGAGAGTGTCCATAGTAATTAATCTCTTATTAGTTATTACGATACCCTAGTCAAAGAAAGTACCATATTTTGTGAGGTCATGATCTAGACCAATAAAATAAAATGCTTTTCTCTCTTCCATTTTTCCTAGAAGAAAAAAAAAACTCCAGAACTTCTTCCTTCTTCCTTTTTCATATTTTGGGCTAGATCTGAGCAAGGATTTTTAGTTTTTCATGAATAAGAATAATCTAATTTGTGTTTTTAGTTTTTTTTTTTTTTTTTTGGTGTCTATGGACATATTTCTTCGCTGTTTGGGCGATCTTTTCTTCGTCGTTTGGACGATTTTCTCTTCGCTTTAATAGCGATTCTTTCAAATCTACATGGTGTTTATTGGCTTGCTATTCTCGATTCATCAAGAACATCAACGATTCTGCTCGGCGTTGCTTTGGATTCATCTTCAACAAAATGGATTTAGGGCACCCAGATTCGTTTGGATATGCGAGATTTTGGTCAAAATACTCCATTTTATTTGGAGCATCTCTTATTGAAGAAGATATTCATTTTAAATGGTCGGAGTTGTTTCCGGTTCACACCATCAATCATCACTACTACATCTACAAAAATTGGATGTCTTTGCGGTTCATGGCTCTTTCTCTTCGCGATGTACTTGCAATTGGTGTCATCATCTGTATTTGGGTTTTGATTATCTTGTTGTTGTTTTTTTTTTTTGATGCAAAAGAAAAAAAAATTATAACTTAAGAAGCAGTAGCTACATTGTTTGCTTCCTTCAAGATTGCGTGAGCAATGAAGCTTGGAGGAGAGCCAATCCATAACTTACTAATTCTAAAGATCCTTGTATGCCTAGCTAGAGAATCAGCTGGCTTATTACATTTCCTACTAATAAATTTGCATATCCATAATGGATTTTTGTAAAGTTTTTCTCTAATTTTAAAAATAGTAGATTGATTTTCCCAGGCTACTCTGCGATGATCATGGTGAACTGCATCTACTATACATTGTGCATCCAATTCAAAACATACATGTTGTAGTTTCAATTCTTCATCCCATTCCATAGCAATCAACAGTCCTTCACTTTCCGCTTGTTCTGCACTTTCTAATCTGTCTGCATAGCCGCACCTTGCTTGCTCAAATCCTCCTGCAAAATTACGAAGGATTAGACCAAATCCTGAGTCATGTGTATCAGTTTTTTTATATGCAACATCACAACATAAAGAGAAATAAGGGTTAGATGGTGGTTTCCAGCTGCTGGTATTATCACTACTTGGTAATATTACAGTCTAGCTTGTACTGTCTTTCTTTTCATCTCATTTCCTGTATTTGCATTGAGATGCTCAATTCTTTTGATTACAGTGACTGGATTTGGTTTCAAGCCTTTAAAGACACAATCGCAGCGCGCTTTCCAGATTTCCCATAAAGTATTGGCCATCTTTACTACCCAATTTATGTCGATGTTGTTCATGTCGTCTTCAAACCAGCTTTCAATCCAATTAACGATGGTGGTGGTGTGAGTCTGAGCACTTCTAGTAGCACCAGGTGTAGATAATAACACTGCTCTGTCAAAGTGACACTCCTTTAGGATATGAGAAGTAGTCTCTATATCCTGTTTGCAAACAGTGCATTGTTCACCACTGTGTCCCATTTGTCTTGCAAGTCTTTCATTGTTGGGCACCAAATCTGACACACATTTCCAAATGAAGTGCTTCACTCTTGGCAGTGTGTCCATACTCCAAATATTCTTATACAGTTTAGATGCATCTTCATCATAGTATTCTTGACGATTAGTTTTGATTTCCACCAGCTTGTTGTAGGCTAACTTGACAGTGAAATCTCCACTTCGAGTCAATGTCCACACAAGTCTATCATCACTAGTATAAGTGATGCAGATGTGAAGAATTTTTTTCTGCATCTTCATTGTTAAATAATTTCCTGACAATGTCTGTTCTCCAAAATCTCGTCTGTGGATCAATTAAGCTGCAAACTGTGACATAGTTCTGTGCTTCTTCATTAGATACTTCTGGTACTGGTGGTGTGTGTTTGCCTGGGATCCAATTATCATTCCATGATTGTATTTTGCCGCCTTTTCCTACTATCCAAAAGCTCAATCTCTTTACAAACTCCATCATCCCTTGTATACTTTGTCAGGCCCAAGTAGAGTTCTTCTTCTTTTTTGCATGTAAGGCAGTAGTGAGGGGAAAATAACTTCATTTTAATGCAGTGGCCCAAAGTTGGTGTTGTTGATGAGATAACCTCCAGGCATCCTTTGCTAAAATAGCTTTGTTAAAGCACTGTAAATCTTTAAATCCCATACCTCCAGTTGATTTATCTCTACAGATTCTTGGTCAGCCAGCTATGTAGATCCCTCCTCCTTGTGGTTTGTTCCATAAATAATCCCTCTGGACTTTATCCATTTCTTTTAGTGTTGTTTCTGGTATTTTGAAGACTCCCATGCGATGAGATGGCATGGCATTGAGTACATGCTTAATCATCACAGATCTGTCAATTTGATTGATGAATTTACCATTCCACCGTATGAGTCTGTGCTTCATATTGCTAACCAGTGATGTAAAAGAGCTTGTTTTTTTCCTTTTCAGAAATAAAGGAATTGCTAAGTATTTCTCATCCAGTGACATTTTATTCATTTTTAACCTTCTTAAGAGCATTCTACAATGTCTTGAAGGAAAGTGCTTAGAGAAGAAGACAACACACTTTTGGAAGTTGATTTTTTGCCCTGAAACTTCACTGAAATTGTTGAGAATCTCCAAAAGATTATTGACATTATGCATATCTGCTTTGACGAAGAGGAGGCAATCATCTGCAAATAGTAGATGAGTTACCTGTGGTGCACTTCTTGAGATTTTTATACCTTGTATTTCTTTAGTACCTTCAGCTTGTGCTAATGCTCTAGTAAGAACTTCCATGGTGAGTAGGAACAGATACGGGGATATCAGATCGCCTTGTCTTATGCCACGAGTTGGTTTGAAAGACTTGCAGGGTGAGCCATTAAGTAGAATTTGAATTTCGGTGGTAGAGAGGCATTCTTGAATCATCTGAGACCATTTGTTTGAGAAACCCAGCTTTAGCATTATGTCGTTCAGAAAACTCCATTCGACACGATCGAAGGCTTTACTCATGTCTAGTTTCATAGCCATGTAATGTTTTTTGGTATTCTTCCGCTTCATGCAATGAATTAATTCATGTGCCAAGGTGATATTGTCGCTGATTTTCCTACCAGGTACATATGCGGCTTGCATTGAAGAGATGATCTTGTCTAGATGATCCTTCAGTCTTGTTGCCATGAGTTTTGTGATAAGTTTATTAGTATAATTGAAAAGAGAAATTGGCCTATAGTCTCTTGCAGTGTGTGGTAACTTAGTCTTTGGAATAAGACATAAATTTGTCTTGTTCATCTTTTTCAATAATCTTCCAGATATAAATAATGATTGAACCATCTTTATTATATCTTCTTTAACTACTGACCATTGGCTTTGAAAGAATCATGGAGGCAAACTATCGGGTCCCGGAGCTTTCCATGGCTGCATGCATTTGAGAACTGCAGTTATTTCAGCTTCATCTGGCACTTTAGTTAAAGCATCATTATCTGCATCTGAAATACATTTTGGCAACAAATCTAAAAGAGCTTGATTTGATGGGGGGTTTGAGGTACTCATAATGTTTTTAAAGTGAGTATTTAACAAATCTTCAAGGTTGTTTCTGCCATTGCACCAACTGCCATCTGGTTTTTGAAGAGTTTCAATTATGTTCCTTGTTCTTCTCTTATTTGCTTGCATATGAAAATACTTTGTGTTCTGATCAACATCATTGAAGAAAGTTTCTCCACTGTTTTGTTTGTAAAATTCCTCCTCCCTTGTGTGGCATTCTTCGATTTTTTTTTCTACTTTTTTCACCATTTGAGTATTATCGGTGGTTGATGTGGGTTGCTGAAGATGAATAAGTTTTTGTTGCAGATCTTTGAGTCTCTCCTGTATATTCCCAAAAATAAGTTCGTTCCAGATTGATAACGATCTTCTAGTTTCAGATAGCTTTTTATCCAATGAAAAACCAGCTGACCCATTGAAACTTCTTGACCAAGCCTTCTTAATTTCTGAATTGCATGAACTGTCTCGTAACCAGCATTCAAAGAACTTCCAACTTTTTGAGCTGCATATATCGTTAAGAGACATATCTAACAATATTTGACAGTGATCTGATCCTAGAAAAGGTAGATGCTCAAGAGTCAGGAAAACATAAAAGCCAATCAGGGTTAGTTAGGGTTCTATCTATGCGTGATCTTATTTTCCATGTTCCATGCTTATTACTGGTCCAGGTAAATGGGTTTCCATGAAAACCTAAATCAATTAGACCAGTATCTAGAACAACTTGAGCTAACTTGGATGCCTTAGATGAAGAGCCATTGCTATTACTTCTTTCATTATCATTTAGAGTGAGATTGAGATCTCCAATTACAGTCCAAGGTGCTGTAATGTCATAGGTTGCACACACATTTTTTATGAATTCCCATTGAATTTTACTTTCTTGAGGATAGGGAGACCCATAAACACAGGATAAAAACCATTTTGGTTTAGAGGGATCACTAGTAACTAGGCAGTGAATCATATTTTTATCATGGTGAATAATATCTAACTCAAAGCCATCTTTCCACAACAAACAAATGCCCCTAGCTGTACCAATAGAAGGAAAAAAAAAAAGATGTTTGGAAAGTTTAATGGTTTAGTAAGCCTAATGATTTTATCAGAGTTTATCTTGGTTTCCTGGAGAAATAAAATATCAGGGTTTAGCATTTTATTGAAATCCTTAACATAATTTCTAGTTTCTTTGTCTACAAAACCATTGCAGTTCCAAGCAATAATCCTCATTGATATCAGATATTTTGAAAGATAGTTTTCAAGTTGTATAGAAAAGATATTAATAGTGCTAGGGAAGTTGAAAGAAGAGCAGTAATCAAAGTTTAAAGACAAAATAAAGAACAGATGTTTTATAGGAAGATTAAGAATAAGTACCTGAGCAGATTCCTCAGTATAATTGCCAGTGGGAGCAGAATGGTTTGCTTCTGGTGCATCATGATTCCTTTCCAGGTTCATATTGTTGTTCATACTGACACTAGTGATATGTTCAATGTTCGTAGGTGGACTGACATGGATGTTATGAGGGTTCATTGAGGGTTCTTGGTTTAAGACTGAGTTGCGCATGTGCTTTGTCTGTCTAGAATCATCAGTTGCTACTTCATTAGCTAACTCTTCAGTCATATTGGTAGACATGATCCTTTCATCCTCATTTGCTTCACACACATCACTTTCTTCTTGCATAACAACTTCATATTCTTCTACAGTTAAGCTATCAAGGTATAGTAACCATTGATATTTCATGCAGTTATGTTCTTGGTGATCAATAACAAAACATTTGTCGCAGATTTTCTTCGGCTGTAATTCCCAGTGATAGTGGATCCATACATCTTGCTTATTAACAGTCTTCTACCATCCACCTCTGTATAAAGTTTTTTTGAGATCCATTTCCACTCTAGCTTTCACCGTGTTGCCATACTTTGGTCTGCAGTTTTCTGGTTTTGTTGAGATCTTCATTCCCATGAATTCTATCGCCTCATCAATAACAACAACATTCATATGTTCTAGCTTGAGGTATTTGAACTGTACATTGAAGATTTGATGAGTAAAAGCATAGTCTTTTGCTGAGGTACCAGGAACAAACTTTTGAACAGTGAACAAAGCCTCTCCTACAATCCATGGTCTATTGTTAATAACCTGATCTCTTTCTTCATCATTATTTAACCTAACCAACATTAGGTTATGACCCATCACTCTAATTTGTTTGTTCCTGTAACTTCTCCAGAGAGATTTGATTTCTTCTTTGATAACCCGCATATCGATCTTGTCTTTGTGCATCAGTTTTCCTAGTATCCCATAAGTCCATTCCTCCGCAGCTGTATTGATGTTTTGAGATGATCCCACAGGTCTTCTTCGTTCATTCGATAACTCCAGAGAGGCATTTTTTAGTTGCCTTGATAAAGCATTGATCTTGTTTGCTCGAGACTTTGAGCTTTCATCCATGATGAAATAAAATTTTTCCTTCTGAATTGTGTTGTTACGCAGGATTTGAAGAAAGTTTGTGTTGCTCCCTAGAATGGTACTCACATATATAGTCTTATAGGAAATCTTTGGAGATGAATTAATATCCCGAGTATAATGCTCAGGATAATCGACTTTGTATAGAAAGAAGGTAAGACAATATTTTTTATTCTTAAAATTGTTATGGAAAATATTGGAAGTTATGACTGGAGAATCGTTGTTGAAAATAGAGGTAGATTTTTGGTTAAGGTAATAGATGTATTTTGGTGGCACCAATAAATGCGCCATGCAATGGGTGACGCAACTGATTGACAAGATTGACGGTGATTTTTGAAACTTCCAAGCATTGCGCTCCATGATTTTAGGAGGGAGTTTAGTTATTTGAAAAATTTCAAAAAGGTAATTTCTTAGTTGACTATCATGATGATCATGAAAGTCAGTTGATGGGGTTTTGTTGATTTTTGTGGGGACTGAGGAATCCACTATTCTACTGATATGAACAATCATCACAAGGGTGATGATTAGCACCATTGTTATCCAATGAACCATTTTCCCAGAAGCAAACATTCTGAAATCCACCACTGGTTATCCAAGAGCAATTATCCTGAAGGACCGCAAGGTAAGAAAAGACCTACTCCATGCAAGAGAAAAGAAGTTAAGCAAATAAGTTTTCAAACAAATGTTTCACAAGATCCAGTGAAAAACTTAAAGACTGATTAAAAACATCTAAAAAACAAAAGACTAGAGACTGAGAAGAAAAGACTGACAAAAAGAAATCCAAAGGATATTTTCCACAAAGATCCAATGAAATGGAGGGAAGAACCAACAAAAAATACTATTTTTCAAAGGATAATTCCACAAGATCCATTGAAAGAGATTAAAAATTGCAGATAAGATTCATAGAAAAGATTAAAGATTGAAAAGAAAGCACCGTGTTGTTTAGTTGGGTTGACTCATTTGGTCTCCCGATCCTCAGAGCTTTTTAGATTCCGCGTTTTCTGTTTATTACTTCAAATATCGGTTTTGATTATCTTGTATTTTGATGTTTTTGATAATCTTGTAAGCAATCATGTAATCATCATCATTTTGGTTTAGATGAATTGAAATGTGATTTTACCAAAAAAATAAAATAAAAATAAAATTGAAATGTCCGAGTTTACAACATGTGTAGTTGCAGGAAATCCCACACTACACCCCTCACTATATCTTGATAATAATTTCTAGATCTAAACTTATTTGATATGAAAATGAAGATAAAAATGCTAAAATTGTAAAATGGACACAAGGAGTTTTTACGTGGTTCGATCAATGTGATCTACATCCACGATTCTTCACTATGATTTTTGAGGTTACATAAGAATTAGCTTTACAATCTCCATTAATGGATATTTTATAGAGCTCTATATCTAATTATTTGGGGAAGAAGATGATAAAGAAAATAAATCTCTCTCCAAAAATATCTCTCTCCAAAATATTTCTCTCTCTAAAAAAATGTCCTCTCCCTTCTCTCTCCTGCTCTCTTCTTTATATAGGATATTACATAGTAGGTGACAGCTCATATTCTCGCGAGCTCTTTGATAATTTCGCAGGCTCTTGCTACCTTCTCGCGAACTCTTCATACCTTTTCTCGTATTTTTGCTGGTGTCGTCTGTTACGTTATTTTTGATGTTAGTCTGCGACGGTTTCGCAATGTTGCTAATGACAATATCGCGAGTACGTTGTTGTTGCGATATTCTGATCCTACATCTTGCCTCTTTTTCCTTGAATATTGCTTGAAGAGCGATCTTTAAGGAAAAATCTGTTGTTGTAGTAATCTTTGATCTTTGTTGATGAAGGAACGAGCGGAAGAATACTGGACTTGAAAAGTACGTACTTGCCTCTATTCTTTTGCGAAGTTCCGAAGCTTTGCGAAGTAAATAAGAAATACTATCCCGAAGTATATGAAGTATGAAGTATCCTTGAAGAAGTATAAGAAGTATGAAGTATGAAGTATCCTTGAGAATTATAAGAAGTATGAAGTATGAAGCATCCTTGAGAATTATAAGAAGTACTTAATCTTCTAAATATAAGAAGTATTGCGAATCCATCATGTGAAACTCTCGCTCCATGTTCTTTGCCTCATGCAATGCTCTATTCTTTTGCGAAGTTCCGAACCTTTGCGAAGTGAATAAGAAGTATTAATCCTTGAAGTATAAGAAGTATTGCCTCTGTTCATGCGAAGTTATTATTCCATTTTTGGTGAAGATTCTTGTTGTTCACTGGTGAATATCTTCTTTGGAAGTGATTCTTGCCGAGAAGATAAAGAACATAAAATTTTTTCTTGGTTATCCATAATTGCCTCTGTTCTTTATCTTTGAAGGTAGAATCTTTAAGAAAATGTTGGATGAGGGAGTTGTATCTTCATTCTCATTTTGCATCTGTCTCATGCTTTGTGCTCATGCGATAGTATAATCTCTTCAAGTTGCTTATAATTTTGCGAAATAACCACATTTCGCAAACTAATCACATTCGAGAAATTATGACTCATTCTCTGCGAAATTCTGAATAATACCTCGAGAGATTCCAAATAATATCGCTGAGAGATTCTGAATAACACTCTTGAGAGATTATAAATAGTTCTGCTGAGAGATTCTGGATAATTCTGTAAAATTTTGTAAAATACTTGTGCGAGTATAGTGCTTATGTAATGATTATGTTATGAAATGTATATGCAATGGTTATGCCATGAAATTCTTATGCAATGCTTTCATGATGCAATTATGATGCTTGTATGATGAGAATGCTTATCTACTGCAATGTATAGGTAATGTTTGTGTTACTTAGCTCATTTCGCCGTTCTAAAATTGATGTAGCTTTAAATCGCTTCCATTCTTCATTTCTCTTATTTTGTCTCTAGTATATGCATTCCTGTTTGTGTATTTATTGTTTCTCGCAAGTTCTTACTTGTGCTTCATCTTTTCTTATTCCTGCACTTCATCCAAATTGTTTATATTGAATTTTGTCATTGCGACAAGATCGCAGGACGTCTTTACATTTTCATGTAATAACCCCTTGATCTTGCCTTATCATTGTTTTTGTGTGGTCTTATTTTGCCTTCCTAGTTAAAGGTCTTATTTTGCCACCCCTCATTGCGACAATATGACAGGCCTAAATATTCTTGCGAACATAAAGCCCCATGACATTGCCGTCTTGCGACAAAATCGCAAGACGTCGTTACACTTTCATGTAATGACCCATTGATCTTGTCTTATCATTTCTTAGTATTATTGCCTCTGCAGGATGTTTTAGTTGCGACAATATGACAGGCCTAAATATCCTTGCGAACATAAAGCCCCATGACATTGCCGTCTTGCGACGAAATCGCAGGACGTCCGTACACTTTCGTGAAAAGACCCATTGATCTCGTCTTACCCTCGCGTTAGTATTATTGCCTCTGCAGGATCATTGCACAAATATGACAGGCCTAAATTTTCTTGCGAAAATAAAGCCCCATGACATTTGCGTCTGTTTTGACACTCTCCCTAATGGAGGGTGTCGCCCTTATCATCTCCATGGTTGCCCCTTCAAGGAGGCGTACATCGGCCATACAAGGCTAGCTCCTCCCATCCGGTCTTAACAACAACCGGTTGTTTTCGCAGCCTCTTATCCCTTATACCTATAGGGTTTATGGTTACAAGGTGCACCCTAAGTGGAGTTTTCTTCGGGCGAGTGCGGATGCGCCAAGACTTGTCAAGAGTGGTAAGGAAGTTCCATGCTCCCCGCACTCTTGACTCAACCGTGTACCTCGGCGCCTTGATCATACGCGACTCCTTGAAAGAGACCCTCGGTCGCCCAACCAGGTATAACCTACATATATAGTTGGGAATCCAAGGTATCTCCCGGATAGGCTTTCATGGGCCCCAAATCTGCATGACCCAGTTCCGGGGCGGTGTAACCTTTTCCCGGGCCATGTTAAGAGATTCCCCCTTATATGACGCACTTTAGGTCTTACATTTGCCTCTTACGAAATATAATTCGCGAACTAGGGTGTACGCCATAAAGGTTCGTCCCATTCATTTACTCATTCATTGTTGTTAAACCATTCAATCATTCACAGCAAAAAGAATTGTGAGAAATGAGATTTGAACCCTTGACCTGCCTCTTTATATTCTCGCACCATACCAACTGTTCTAACCTCATTTGCGAAATTAACTTGCGAGATAATCATCAACTTTCTTCTTTGCGAGATAAGCAATGTCTGTATGAAATTTTGCATAACAAAAATAAATGTGCGAGAGCAAGAATTGATCCTGCGACCTTCTGCTCGCGTTCATGCCTCCTGACCAACTGTGCTAGCCAAGCCTCTGCGAAATGTTTCTGCGAAATAATCACTTACTTTCTTCTTGCGAAAAACCCATGCGAAAAATACACGTTCATTGAGATTTGAACTCGCGACCATGAACTCATTAATTTCGCAGGTGACCAACTGTGCTGCCTCTTGTTTGCGAAAGAATGAAACAACCTTGCGAAATTATCCATTTTTTCCCTTCTTTGCGAAGCAAAAATTCTTTGCGAGGAGGGAGATTCGAACCCGCGACCTTAAGCTCCTCATGTTCGCTCGTGACCAATTGTGCTACTCCTCCTGTGCGAAAGGATCGCAGAATGTTAATACATGACTTATATTCACCCTTTGATATTCAAGGAAAAAGATGACAAAAATTCTTCGCGAAGGGTAAGACTCGAACTCGCGACCTTATGTTTATACTCTTCGCCAGTGACCAATTGTGCTAGCTGCTGTTTGTGAAAGAAACACACAATACTATAACTTTATTCACTTCTTCGCTCTCGGAAGTTCAAAAATATGTAAAAGGTGGGATTCGAACTCGCAACCCCAAGCTTATTCTCTTCGCGAATGACCATCTGGGCTACTTGCTGCTTGCGAAGGAAACACACAATGCTATAGCTTTATTCCATTTTTTCCCCTCTTGAAAGTTCAAAAATATTTGAAAAAATATGACTCGTGGCGAGATTTGATCTTGCGACATCAAGCTTCTTCGCTCCAACTCAAACCATCTCATGCGAGCTTCTTTTTGTGATAAAAATCACAGCGTTTTGTTCTTATCCTTTTCTTCGTTCTTCCTTAATTTCCTTCAACAATTTTCCTTTTGATTTTTCTCCTGAACACGAAATTCTTTCATTCAAACTTTAATTTTCTTCCTTGAATTTCACCACGGCAACTAATTTTTTCTCTTCTTCTTTTCATGTCTTTAAATTACTGATGATGTTTACTCCCTGAAAGTGTGATTTCTTCCATAAAACTTCCATTTTTGAACCTAAATTTTATAGATCTAAATAAAAAGTATGAACAGTAACTAATTTTCATGGAAATTTCCCTTAAAGTTTATAGATCCAATTGAATTCATCACCAACAGTAGCCGTTTTTTCTAAACTTTCTTGAACCAACAAGATTAGGTCCCTGTTTCTAGCGCCAATATGTAGTTGCAGGAAATCCCACACTACGCCCCTCACTATATCTTGATAATAATTTCTAGATCTAAAATTATTTGATATGAAAATGAAGATAAAAATGCTAAAATTGTAAAATGGACACAAGGAGTTTTTACGTGGTTCGATCAATGTGATCTACATCCACGATTCTTCACTATGATTTTTGAGGTTACATAAGAATTAGCTTTACAATCTCCATTAATGGATATTTTATAGAGCTCTAGATCTAATTATTTGGGGAAGAAGATGATAAAGAAAATAAATCTCTCTCCAAAAATATCTCTTTCCAAAATATTTCTCTCTCTAAAAAATGTCCTCTCCCTTCTCTCTCCTGCTCTCTTCTTTATATAGGATATTACATAGTGGGTGACAGCTCATATTCTCGCGAGCTCTTTGATAATTTCGCAGGCTCTTGCTACCTTCTCGCGAACTCTTCATACCTTTTCTCGTATTTTTGCTGGTGTCGTCTGTTACGTTATTTTTGATGTTAGTCTGCGACGGTTTCGCAATGTTGCTAATGACAATATCGCGAGTACGTTGTTGTTGCGATATTCTGATCCTACAACATGCTTTAGACTGTTACAATCGTGTATGTGGCCTTGATTCTTCAGTATTGAGTGTCGATAGCACTGCCCCCCTAATGCATTCTCTGGCAGTCACTTATTTCGACGCAGTAATGAAGAATATTCCCTCCATACACTCTCTGACCTTGCGGGACACAATATTTTGGCAATGTAATAAACTCCAACATGCTCAAGATTATCTCATGGCTATTCCTATCGAAGGACTTAACCAAAAAATCGGACCTCGTCAGTTTAGTGCTATCTTATGTTATAGGCTTGGCATTCCTCTGTTTGCTTTAGGTGACTTATGCTCCAGCTGTGATAAGGAAATGGACGTTTTCGGCGATCATGCACTTCATTGCTCTCATGAGGTTGGTGTTAAATTCCGACATGGCTTTGTACGTGACACTATTACAGATATATGTTTCCGTGTCGGTGTCCCAGCTAGAAAAGAAGTTCAGTTGGGTCTTATGTCTAGCAATGGTGGTGACTTAAGGCTTGCAGACATCTTGATCTACAATTGGGATAATGTTAGGGACACGTGTTAGATGTCACAGTTGTTTCTCCCTTCACCGGAGGTGGGGTTCGTTCTTTCCGCCTAGGTCTTGCTGTGGATCAGGCTGTTGTTCGTAAGCGTACCAAGTATTTTGACCAGTGTGCGAGTCACGGATATGGTTTTGGTGTGCTTGCCTTCTCCACTTTGGGGGAGCTCAGTGAGGATGCATTCGATCTCTTAAAGCGTATCCACAACTATTCTACTGGGCATGAAGGTACACCTAAGGGTGCTAATTTCTTGTTTCATAGGGTAGGCGTTGTCATTCAGAAGGGCGTTGGAGCCCAGCTTGTTTCCAAGCTTACAACTAACTTCTTGTAATTATAAATATGAAATTGGTATTTTTGTTAAAAAAAAAAATAAAAGTTTTAAAAAAATAAAATAAAATAAAATGCTTTTGATATTAGGGTAAAAGTTTCTTTACCGGTCTTTTTCTAACAACGTACGAAACGATTTTGGTTTTTCCGATTAATTTTTGGCGAGTCCTTCCGTTATCATTGTTAGATATTTTCAACAAACCTTTGAATTGTAGGCATTTAAGCTGTTCCCGGGGTCTAGGGGCAAGGGCCCCCCCTGCAGAGTGCGAGACAGCGTCTCGTTGGAAATTTTCTGTTCTAGGGTTTCTATTGTCAGTTAGAAAACCTAAACAGAAATCTCGTTTCACCAATGGATGCATTGAAGGAAGAGACACGCCTGTTCACTCTGAAAAGATGCCTGTAGAGATGAAGAGTCATCTCCAAAGGGTGTGATTTCCTCTTTAAATAGGAGACTTGTTTTCCATTCAAATTACATCTCAACTCTCTCCGTTTTCTTTCTTACAAGCATCATCAGAAACAAAACCAGTGTGTTCTTGGTTGGATCAAGGTCGTACAAGCTTTGAATCCAACACTGTTGTGGGGCTTCAAGTATCATGACGGCGATATTCATTGACCTGTTTGTACTTGCCAATTCAATTGGGAAAGGGTCGAATAATTGTCGAAAAGAATCTTTCATAAGAGCCTTGAACCCTAATACAACATTCTTTTCTTCACCCTGTTTTAGTGTCAAATTTTCAATAATCATTCGGAACGAACTTTTTTTTTTTTTTTTTTGGCGATTAAGCTTGGGTTTTAAAAGGGATCCCAAAACCACTACAGAGAACTCATACATACGGAAATAAATACAAAAAAATTATGCAATACGTCTCACGTATGCTTTTCTTGTTCTATCTTCGAAAATGATTTTCTTCAGGTCTTCGGCGAAGGAACTGGAAATGATCTCAAAAAACTCTACAGTAAGATGTAGATTTGCAAGGTAATCAGCAGCTCTGTTTGTTTCACGGTAAATATGCTTGATGCAGAAAGAATCCAATTGAGAGATCTTCGATCTTATAACACTAACAATATGAAGACTTGTCCATGGCGGTTCATTCCGGTGGTTGATGATGTCCTCAACCGTCTTCGAGTCGGTTCCACACTCTATTCTTCTGAGACTACATTTTAAGGCTAAACTTAGACCCAAGTCTAAACCTTGTAGCTCATGTATGGTGATTGTAGATGGTATTGTACTACCCGTGGCGGCAGATATCACTTCTCCCTCATCATTACGGATGATAGCTCCATAGCCGAAGGTGTGATTTCTAAGAGAACCATCTGAATTAATAATGACGTAATTCGTTTGTGGTTTCTCCCAACAACATGTTATAGTACTCGGGACACTATAAGAAATATTAAGGTCCCATCTATTCATAAAATCCCTGTTGTATGCAGAGTCTAGGACGGAAGTATTTAAAGCCGAAACTTTAATACGTACCTCAACCTGGATAGTATTTAAGATTTGAGTAGCACTTCTTGTTGTTGACTGAAATATCCTCTTTTTTCTTTCACACCAAATATGATACAGAAAAGCATTAAAGCATAGCCTTTTAATATCTCCTATGATGTCTCGCCGATAAAGTGAGTAACATACCATCGAATCTCCTGCTCCATTGGTAAAATGTTTCTACTGTATCCAAGACGGATGAGAATATGCTTCCATATGAAAGAGGAGTAATCACACTCAAAGAATAAATGGGCAGTAGTTTCATCCCAACCACCACACAAGACACATTTTGAATCCGAAATAAGATCCAATCTATATAGCTTTACCTTTGTGTTGATAGACCCACGAAGTATAAGCCACGAGATAAAACTATGTCGCGGGGACACGCTTCGGAACGAACTTTCAGTATTCTCAAATGGCATATAAATTTGTTGCTGTTGTTCACCAAAAGCTACTGTTGCCTTACCACACCTCAGTTAAATTGCGCAAGGGAACTAAGATCGACATTATACCGCGTCTTATTTGCATATTGAGGGACAGAAAAGACATTAAGTATGATCGCAAGGTGGGACCATGGAATACTTTTTATTCAAACCTGAAACAGTAATCATTTTCCTCGTTTTAAACGGCTAGATTTGATTGATCTTCAGGTATCCAGTTATTATAATTAATGACGATTAATCTGGTCAATTATGTACTCCCTAAATCTTCTTTTAGTTTGTCTTACCCTACTTTTTTCCTTTGCGTTGGCTTTAACGGCAAAGATGAGATGAGATTTGATGATGATATAGATCGAAGAGAGTGGAGCTGTAGGTCCACACAAACACTTTGACTCTCTCCCTATCTGTTTTAACTTTATCCAGTTGGTTTGTGAGCCCTACTTGTTGTGGTATGTTGCTGCCATTGGATTCATGATTTGGCATTATCCGATGGTAATCCCACGTGTATATTTCTATTTCTCACGCATGCGTGACCGAAGTGACCTACAAAAAATAAAGTAATAAACCCACAGCCACAAAAAAAAAAAATGATGAAGCGTGACTCGCTACATGCCTCTGTGGCGCCTCCTCGAATATAAAAGGGGGCTAGGTAGGTGTTTGTGCAAGAATAAATCTTACGAATCACGATCCGATGTTGATGATATATATGAATCAAATACGAATCGAAGAAAAATAAAGTAGACTAAATTTTTTAATTTAATGTGGTTGGGATAGTTTAGTCTACATCTATAGATGAATTTTCGCTGGAAAAAATATTTTATTGATTATGATAATACAATGATTTTTTATTTTCTCCTAGGATGGTGTAATCTCTCTCCCCTTAGGGTTAAGATTCCATGTAATTATACAATTGCATTGACTTATACTCCAACTAATCTGGATGTTTTAGAACTTGTGGAAATTGAATTATTGTCCCTCCTTCTGATGGGCCTTCACAAATATCCCTAACAGACTTTACAAATGTCTCTGATGGCATAATTGAAATTTTTTCTAAAAACCTAATTATTATAATTCCTTATTTAGCCTTTCTCATCTCTTCTTT
This sequence comes from Papaver armeniacum, assembly GCA_023531295.1. Classification (NCBI taxonomy): domain Eukaryota; kingdom Viridiplantae; phylum Streptophyta; class Magnoliopsida; order Ranunculales; family Papaveraceae; genus Papaver; species Papaver armeniacum. The sequence continues at coordinate 12,652 of JAJJWW010008976.1, read as the reverse complement.
TTCTTCAGAGAACAAAATCTCGTTCTTCTTCGCATCGCTCCGCCACCATCTTCTCCATCGTCCCCCACCACCACCAAAATCCCTATCGACGCCACCACAACTAGCACCACCACATCTATTACGTCCACCACTAGTATCAACAGATCTATCACGATTTTCTTTTGATTTCAACTGATTTCATACAGATTCAAAAATCGATTTGAGTTTTTGGTTTTCGATTTTTGGTGATTTCGAGTTTGGTTCAGGATTTAATTGAACTATTGTCAACAAATGACTTCTTCTTCTTCTTCTAAAACTAAATTTGAAATCAGATTCAAATAAATTGAGGTCTGATTTAAAATCAGAGAAGTAATTAATAATGATGATGGTGGTAGTGTGGCGGCGACGGCGGAGGAGGTATGTATTTGAATCTATTTACGTTTTGTTTTGAGATCTGAAACTGCAGCTAGTGAAAGAATGGGTCTGTGTTTTTGTATAGCTAAATTGCTGCTAATGAATGTCAGAATGGATTAGAGATAAATAGATGTATGTTAGGGTGCAATTGAGCAGATTCACAATTAGATGAATGTTAGGGCAGTGGTGTTTGTTGAAGATGAAATAAGAGAAAATAGAGGATGATGTTTGTGGCTACTACAATGAAGGAGGTGAAGTTGTTGTTGTTTATGAATCTACAGGTGATTATCAATTGTTTTTGTTTATATGTTTTATGGGATCAATTGTTGTTGTTGATCTGTTTTTTTTTTTTTTGGATCAACTACTATTGTTGATCCCATTATGAGATCAACTCTTGTTGTTGACCCAATTTTTTATGGGATCAACTATGGTTGTTGATCCATATTTTTTGGATCAACTCCTGTTGTTGACCCAATTTTTTATTGGATCAACTATGGTGGTTTTGGTTGGAATGATGAAATTGGTGTGGATTTTGGTTGTGGTTGTTTTGGCGGTGGTGGTGGTGCTGGAGATGTGTGATTTGTTGGTGGTGGTAATGTTGGAGAGGTACGAATGAGAAATTAGTCATGGAAATAGTAGTATAATGGTGGTTCCGGTTGTTGTAGTTGTCGAGATTGGTTTTGAAGCTGGTCTTGGAGCTGTTGGTGTTTATGAAGCTACATTTAATGAAATATGGTGGTTATCTGGGTTGAAGCAGGCAGTGATATTGGATCAACTATGGTTGTTGATCCTTTGAACTCATGCTTTGTAGTTTAAATCATGTAAATTTCTTCCAATGTTGAACTTGTGGTGCAATGGTAGCATGGCTGATTCCATGTCAGATGATGCGTGTTCGACTCACGCCAAGTTCACTCCATTTTACATGGATCAACTTTCATTGTTGATTCAATTTTACAAGGATCAACTTTCATTGCTGATCCAATTTTAGTGGATCAACAATAGAAGTTTATCCACTAAATTGGATCAACTTCTACTGTTGATCCTTTTTGATCAAATATTGTTGGTTCTATTTTTATTTGGATCAACTACTGTTGTTGATTCAAAAATATCTAAACCAGCGGCGGCGACGGTGGCGGTGGTGGTGGCGGCGGCGGCGGCGGCGACGGACTAGTGGTGGAGGAGGACTGTTAGTGGTGTAATGGTGGTGGTGAAGGAGTGGTGGTGGAATGGTAGTTGAATGTTGGTGGCGGTTGGTAGGTGATGGTTGTTGAACGGTGGTGGTGGAATGGTAGTTGAATGTTGGTGGTGGTGGTGCTAGTGGTGGTGGTGAAGTGGTAGAGGAAGAAATTTGTTGTATTTTGAAATAAAGAAAAATATTATATGGGTGAGGGTATTAAGGTAATCTAATATTAAATGGATAAGGTTATAAAAAAGTAGGGACATATTTATTGTTGTATAAGGACATATTTATTGGGTGTAAAAAGTAGGGACATATAAATAATGTACCCTTGGAACTTTCTTTATGGGCCTTAGAGATGAATTGGCGAAAACAAACCGTCGGAAACGGGTTGTTAAGCATGGGCTGAAAATGTTCCTGCTTATAAGGCTACTAGGCTAACCTTAGTCGATATCGACGCCCGAATATTATGGTACAAACAGTAGGGTAGCGAGTGTCAGTGAGATTTGGTTTAGTGGGCTGCCAATGACTCAGTGGGTACCAAAATACCTAAAACCGAACCCGACTCCGATTATTTGAATCCGACTCCGGTTCATAGTCGTAAGATTGAATCCATTAGCTAATTTAATACTCGATAAAAAAAAAAAAAAAAAAAAAAAAAAAAAAAAAACTCCACATATAGAAATCATTTGGAACTGATAAGGTTTTGGGTCCTAATCCGCTATATCCAATTATAAGTATATGGATATTTTCAAGATTTATTTGGTCATTTTCTTTTTTGAGATTCAACGTTTTCTCCCCTCTAAAGATTGCTAATTTGCGTTTCGTCCCCAAATAGATTTTAAATTAGTGTTTCCTCCTATCGTCAAGTATTCCACCCAGCCTCGGTTAGCTGGCTCATCAGTTGTGTACATCTGGCAAATGAATTTAATAAATCGGTGAACTACCAAAAATATCTCCATCTTCTCCGACTAAATAAAGCATATTCTTTGTTCTTTTTCAGCTTTGATGCCTCTTTCAGCTTCTGTAGTTCACGTTAACATTAGCGCAAACCATCAATTAACTTTGAACAATTCCACCACCAATTAACCTCAATTTGGATAAAATGGAAGGTCTAGGCTGAGATCTAATACATTTTCTATTATTTGGCAAAACCTCCTTCTTTGCAAGTCTATTAGCAGAAAGTCGTACTCTCTGAAGCCGTGCGTAATTTGGATCCAAAGCATTCTACTACAAGCTTCATCTTAATTACTAAACAAATCTAATGTAATTTGCTTGTCTGGAATGACAAAATAACAGCTTATGAATCAGACCGACCAAAACTTTTAACATTTCAACTCGCGGTTGCCCATTCTAAAACCTTAATTACAGTTATCACATCGGCTACAAAGTTGGTTGCAATTCTCAACCACTTGTTTTTGCAATTAAGTAATCATATATATAATTTCTATCCCTAAAACCATAACTAGTTATGCTAAGGTTTCCCCTCGAAGCTCCATGACAACAAATTAACGAGAATTATGGGATTAATATGTAAACTAAACCTTACTTCAATTCTTCTTGTGTCCTTCACTTTCCAACATCCAATCCAAAGAAGTGCACGATCTGAATATCATCTATGGAATTCCACATATTCCCGTTTATTCTTGCATCGCCTTCCCGGGTTCTATGTTGCATATTTGCATCTAAAGGGTATGCATTTTCAAAGATAAATTTGTTTCTTAAAAGAATAGAGCTCCCTTATGCAAATAACACTATTAAACAACCACATTTGTTGCACAACAAAACTTTTATATTTACGTAAAGCTAAGACATCACTAAAAGAAATAGGATTTAGAAATAAAATATGCCTCCCAACCATGACCAAGTGATTTGGATAAAGCTGCAACGCCAAAGAAGATAATCCACTAAATCCACACCTTTCTTGCATACGTAATATCTAGAAGCTAAGTTTAAGCCTTCTTTTTGAAAATTTTCAGCAAGACCAGAACTTTTTTTATTTTCTTCCAAACATTTCTTATATACCATGAAGAACTCCAAACGTTTTTATACCATGTCATTATATGTTGCTTTTATTTGACTTTGTTGTAAGCTATGAAAATAGAAAGTCTTCATTTTTTATTACTAGTGCAAACAATATTATCATCTCCACCAACCTGAATAGGCAAATCATTAATGAGAATATATAATACTTACCAAGGAATTCAAATGCACCCTTAACCATTTTTGAATTAAATCCCACAATCGTCTTCAAATTACTAGTTTTAAAGGAGTTATTTCCAACAAGATCATATAAAGGCGAATCTATAAGGGATCAGTCCTGCTATAGATCCCTAGTAAGGGATCGGTCCTATAATATATCCTTTGATCGCTTTCAACTACGAAAAAAGTTTTGCAAGTCTACTACCTTGAATTCATGTACTTAAACATTTTTTTCTAGGCATGAAATCAACCCAAAGTTCAACACAGTAACTAATAATGAATTACAAAGATAGTGTCATGTCGCATTTATGAATTTCAAAAGAAAAATGTTATACTTCGTAATCTAATGTACTATAGTTGTGTAAAACAACTAGCATATACTTCATTGAAACTTTGATCATAGAAGAATGATCAAATCACCAATATTGGAGATACGTAAATATACTTTGTATGTTATGTTTTCAATCTAAATGACTTGAAAGAAACATAAATAGAAACAAGTCAAGTTTGTGTTACTAACCTTGAACGGGAGGATGATGTTTACGTTGATGCCGATACATATTCAGGTTCTTCAGAGTAACACAATCTTGTATCAGCATTTATAATGTTGATAGTATAACCTAACGAAGTTGACTCTAGTAATCTAATCAAGCAGGTTCGAGTTTTGGACATAAAATTTGACAAATAAGCTTGACATACCAATGCTTGGTAGGTTCAACCGATCAATGCTCGAATAAAATTAATCATATTTCACCACTTTCAAATATTTTTCCAACTTAAAAATGTCTTCAGCAGCCACAAACAAAATTGGTGAACATGGATCACCTTGCTTAAGCCCCTCCCAACTTTAATAACATTTACTGGACCACTGTTTAACATAATCAATATCCTTGCATTTTTAATCAAAACCAGCGACCTAGCACAAAACATGTCAGAAAACCCAAAATGGTCAAAATCTTAAAAGATAAACTCCCAACTCATTGAACCATACACTTAGTTTATATCAAGCTTTAATATCATGTTTCTTTTTCTTTTTAGAATCACCTCGTTTACAAGCTAAAAAACTATTATAATTTTCTTTTGAATTCATTCACCTTTATTGTTGAGGTTCGACAAACTTATGCATTAGATTACTGAATTTGGATGTAATTATCTTGGTAAATATCTTGAAGCAGGAATTGTTGTGACCTATTGGCTTCAACTGAGATGCCTTCTTAGCCCCTTTTTACCGTAGGGAGCAACGCTAAAAATTTGAGGTTACGCTTTTTGGAACATACTTATGAACCCAACAAAAATTCACAACAATAATTAAATATTCTCAAATTATCTGTCTAGTTGCTCTCATCTGGCCCAGGATATCCATCCGGATTGAGCTCAAACTTACCAATCCGACTACTTTAGCATCGATTCAATCAATCTATTAGAATGGATCAAATGGAAAAAAATTTAAGCCAGTCTTATTAGTTCGGTCGCTGGATTAATTTGTTATAAATCAATCAAAACCGTTCCTAACTAACTAACTAACTTTAAATCCAGCACATATAAATAGATAAGTTAGATTTACTAAGTACTTATACATACATATATGTATTCTTATGAGAATTATAAAAGGTTTTGAAGAATATATTTGAATTGGTTGTTGTTTGCAATTTTCTTTTCCAATACTTAATTACATAATCGATCTCACAATCAATTCAACTCCAAACAAACCGACTACATGCAAGTTTGGTATTACTGTAAGTTTTAAAAAAATGATTTATTTTGTGATGTGTTGTGCCTGTGCATTATTGTGTTGTGCGGTGAAAGTAAAACAACATGACATCTGGTAAACTATAACATATGAAGTGTTATGAAACTAAAAAACAATAAATTCGGTTGTGAAAATTATCATGTTAAAGTGTTGGTGATGTACTTAATAATGCAAATAGACATGTTTTAAAAATTAGTTTTAAGTACTCTAATTATAGTAAATTATATTTTTGATTCTAATATATTTAAATAAATATAAGTAATAGTTATTTTACTATGATTATTTTTTCTTTTTTTATTAATAAGAACAATTTTGCTTATTTAGATATCATTATACAAGAAGTTGGTATGGAGCTTTACAACAACGTGAGCCCCAAACCCTTTTTGGATAACGATACCTATTTTATGAAAATTAAAACTACCAACTCTGTCATTTGCATTGATACTAGCGTAACAGTTTCGTAATCTCTTCAAAAATGTCATTGTCTCTTCGCCAAGTTCACCCAAGGTCAAGAAAGATAAGATGCCAAATCCGTACGATGTTCTATGCATTTTCCAAATATTTATTGCGCTTATGAGTGACCGTTGTAGAAATAGCTTGTCTTGGCGTAAAGGCGTGAGTTCCTCTACCTGTAAAGGGTAAAACCACGGTAACATGAAAACACACGTCAATACCATATTCCAAATTGTAAATAAGAATATCTTCTAGGCGTATAAAATTTCCCCCTTTAAAAGAAAACCCAAGCTACTTCTTTTCTTGTCGCAACATCAACCTTAAAACAAATGTCGTCTAAGACGTCTCTAACTAGGTCGTGCCGGAATTTAAGACCTGCACCGCTAATCCAGTACAAAGCATGATTTCCTAAGATGTCAATCTCTCTATTACAACAGAGATAAAAACTACCTTCGGTAAAAAGGGGTATTCCAAGTCGGTAACAAAGTATGGACTTGAACTTCCTTGACCCATACTTTGGTAACAAAGTCGGAAATCATGTGCATGTTCAATCTTGTTACACTTCCATAGGATTGAATCTTGTTCAGTAATCCGGTATTTAGTAGGCATATCCTTCTTCACCGCTTCGAAGTATGAGACTGCCAAGGAGCGGATAGGTTGTGGAGCAGTGTCATCGAAGTTAAAACCAGGAGGGGGAATCCCACATGCTTGGAGATAATTACGTTGTACCTGCTGAAGGACTTGAATTGTGTCTAGGATGAAAGAGTTTCACAGTATGGTGCACCATAAGGAGCGTGTTGTAAATGAGAGGCCGGATAACCATACTGAGTTGTATCAGTTATGGTATATATACCAAGCCCTCCCTCTTTAAAGGGTAGTGAATCTAATAGCTGTTGAAGGGGGCAAAATCTCGGTCCATCCCCTGTAATCAATTGTTGAAGCAGTTAAAATAAATGCCGGTCAAAGAAAGCTTGTGCGTCATGAAGGAAAGGGGATTAGTAGTGCACAATGTAAAATATAGTCTAGATACGCCGGTACAGTTGCGGAGGAGTAACAATTCACATTGGGGATCTTAATTTTATTTACATTATTATCATTTAATAAAGAATTTTATATTTATCTTTAAATATTATTACTATAGTTGTAATTATTATTATTAAAATATTACTATTTATTGTTTATAAAAGTTGGAAATACAATGATATTCGTACAATGTTCTAGATTAAAATTTGTCTTTATGATAAACTAACAAGGTTATAATAGGGAATCAATTAAATCAAACTATGTGGTTCCATAATTTCATTTTTTTCATATTTTAAAAGCTAGCTTTGAGTAGTTTTTAAAAGCAGGAGTAAAATGGAAGTGCCTCTTTCCGAAAGCACTTTAAAGTTTTTTACCCAGCATTATTTTTGGTAAAAGTTTGTTACAAAATGTTTTTCATAGAAAAAAAACAATCCCAGACGCTTATGTATGATTGGATTAGTTATTGAAGTTCATGGGCCTAACTCAACCAACTTATAAGATTAGGATTTCCCAAGGCATATAATTAACTGCAAAATTTTAAACTTCCCTCACAATGTCATACTAATCTCAACACGCTCCACCGCATATAGCCTCGTTGGGATAACTCATGAACATTTAATTGGTTGACGGGACAAATCTGAACTCACCCACTCACGTGTAGTCCCGTTGGGATAACACGTGGAAAATTAATTGGGTGATTTGGTGCATGTGCAGTCATATTAGACTCGTCATAAGTAAAATAAATAAAAAATCTGCTATGTTAGCATATTGAAATCCATAAAACTAACTCACCATGAAAATAAGCTTACAAAGTTGAATTACCAAAAACTTATTAACTGCAAGGTATTAAACTTCCCATATAATGTGGGACTAATCTTATCATTAGATGAAAACTAATCGGATTAAAATCGACCAAACCATACAATTGGATTGATGTGACCTCACGGTATGGGTTATCCATAAGTCTGCTAGTAGTAATAATATTGGAGTTCCCCATCATATCTGTTGAGCTGTTATTTAGATTTTTGTGTGTCCATTATATTGGTGACACGTGTCTATAATCCAGCGGGTCGCAATTGGGGTTAATGATTAGCCATAAATGTGTAAGAAGAAGTCTTCTCCTTCGTTATCTGAATTTACAAAATAGAAATTATTTTGTCTGCATTCTTTCGAAACCAGATTGGACTTGTTCTTTAGAATCAAGAGTTCATTATCTTCATTTCTTATCATCTTGATTGTGTATTATTTTTGGTAACATAACAATTCGCATCAGAGTCGTTCCATTTTTTTCTTCAAAATAACTCTTAAAGATATATCAGATGCACCAAGTTATGATCTGGTTTTACCTTACTATAAACAGAATTATCACAAAAGGTGGATTCACTTCAGACTAATCTTCGTATTGAAATTCATAATGAATTTAAGTAACACACTCGTGAACATTTACAGCTTTTTGATAGATCCGAAAACAATAATAAACATACAGAAGGACCTAGTGGATCTAATACATACGATGTTGGTGGTCAAGGTTTTGTTTATAACCCACCAAGTGGATTTCCGTATCAATCTCAACGAGTACCAAAGCTAGATTTAATGGAGATAATCCTAGGGGCTTCATAAAAAAGAGTGAAAGATACTTCCAGATTAACAACATTGAGGAACATAAGAAGATAGATATTGCAGCAATTTACCTTGATGGCAAGGCTGAGAAATGATTTTTAATTTTCCAAGTTAATAGACATCGTATGACATGGCATGATTTTGCTAAAAATATATGTGCTAGATTTGAAAACCCAATTGAAGAAAATTTTGGCTGGTAGTTTTAATAAATTGATACAAGGTTCAACTGTTGATGATTAATATGAGGAATTTGAGTCCTTAAAAATGTTGATGCTAAACATGCACCCATCTTTGGATGAAGCTTACTTTATCATGAGTTTTGTGAGTCGGTTGAAATAAGAAATAGGTAAATTTGTTGCTATGTTTGGGTACTACACTGTCACAAGCCTTTTTCCTAGTCATATTATCTGCTCAAGCCACTAAACCATTCAATAAATTTTTCAACAACTCATTCAATATCAATAAACAATTCTCTCCTTCCAACTTTCTACCCAAACTTATCATCACCTCACCCAACACATCTAAATTTGCACTTGTAACCCCAAAATCTTCTTTCACTCCTCAATCAAAACTCAACTCAACAATCCCACCCATTAAAAGACATACTCTGTATCAAATGAATATAAGAAGCGATCAAGGATTATGTTAGAACTATGATGATGTATATAAGCCATGTCACTTCTATAAGGGTGAGCAAAAACTTTTCATGTTACAAGTTGATCATACTGAACTACAAGACACTTAAGAAGAGGATTTTTTTTTTTTTTTTTTTTGAGGAAGTTGTTGCATCTCCAATGGAGTCTGACATAGATATATATATATTTACATGCTCTTATATGCAATGCAACTGGAGACACTATAAGGATTCCTAGCTTACTTAAAAAGGACAATGTCTCTCCAACACCAGTTTCATTGATAGTACCTTACTTGCTAATTTCCAATGTTATATAACACTAACTGCACACATGTTAGTTACAGTTGTTAATGGGGATATAACAATTAGCATTGGGATTTGTTCATAACTTCAATGGAGCATGTAGGGACATCAATTTGTGGAGGATTTGAGAGTTTTACCATTGGTAGGTTGTGATACGGTATTAGGCGCATACTGGATCAGAAAATTGGGTGATGCTTTCTTCAACTTATTCAATCTAAGTATCTCTTTCAAGTACAAAGGCAAGAAAGTCATATTACATGGTACTACTCCTAAACCTTCTTTATTGATGATGATTGGTGTGGCAGTCAAGATGTTTTTTTTATAAGAATTATCATGGCATTGTGGGTCACTTGTTTTCTATCTCCACCACTATTACACCACCCACTACTCCTGAAATACTTCTTATATTGTTACAAGAATTCAAAGACATTTTCAAGAACCCACCCAGTTACCACCACAAAGAAACTTAGACCATATTATTCCCTTGCAGCCTAACTCTATACATATTAATCAAAGAGCATACAAATATCCTTACATACATAAAGGATTAGTTGAGAAAATTGTCAAAAAAATATATGCTTTATTCTGGGATAATTCAACTTAATCATAACCTTTTTTTATCTACAATACTTTTGGTTAAAAAGAAGGATAACTCTTGGAGATTCTGTGTTGAGTATAAGATGTTGAATAACATTACTATCAAGGAAAAGTTTCTTATACCCATTGGATAAACTAAAGGGGTCTAAGGTGTCTCCAAAATTGATTTGAGAGCTGGTTACCATCAAATTAGAGGGCATGCCTCAGACATTTACAAAACATCATTGAGAACTCATTAAGGCCACTATAAGTTCAAGGTTATGTTTGGACTTACAAATACTCTGGATACATTTCAATCCTCGATGAATGAGGTTTTTCAGTCATTCTTGAGAAAATTTATTTGGTATTTTTTTTGATGATATCTTAATTTACAACTCCAGTATTGTAAGATCAGAATATCGCGACATCAATACTTCGCGAGATTAATAAATGACGACATTGCGAAGGAGTCGCAGGGTAGTAAAATAAATGACGCAATGAATGACGACAGCCAGAACACGAGGAAGATATGAAAATATGGCGAAGTTTAAGAGTGTCGCGAGATTGTATACTTGTACACTTGCGATATTTCGCAAGCCATTCCCGAAAATAAAGGATAACTTAGTTGTCATCCACTGTGTACTACCCTATATAAAGGGTTGAGTAAATCTGTTGTAGAGAGGATTCTTTTTGAATTGTTAAGCAAGTCATTAGGAGAGAGAAAGTTTTAGAGTGATTGTAATTTTATAACTCATTTTTATTTCATATTGTAAAGATTCAAGTATTCAATCAATAGGAATCATAATCATTCATCTTAAAATGACTTAATTGTGTATATTCTAGTGAGGGGTGTAGTGTAGGATTTCCTGCAACTACATAATGACGCTAGAAACAGGGACTGAGTAGAGATCAACCTTGTGAATTGAAAGAATCAGGAGTAACAAGAAAGAAATTTCGTATAATTTTCAACAACTTACTGAAATTGAGAAATGGCTAGAAGAAGGAATGTATCAGAACAACCAACAACTGTTAGAAGAAGCAGGAGATTAGCTGGAGAAAGGAGAAATGAAGTAGGTGAACCATCAAGAATAAACACAAGAGATAGAGAAGAAGGTCAAATTCAACCACCAATTCAACCAGCACCGAATAGAGTAATAGATTATGATAGGGTGAGTGTGCATACATGGAGATCAGATTCTATGGAAGAAAGAGAAGAAGTGCAACAATTGATAAATAATGGACAAGAGGAGAGAAATCGAGAAGAGATAATTCATGGAAATGAAGAAATCGCAGCATTAGAAGCATTGAGACAAACAATACATGAAGAAAGGCGGTTAGAAGCGGAAGAACGTGCAAATTTAACAAGGCAAAACCATGAGTTAAGAATGGAAAATATGAGGTTGCAGAATAGAAGATCGAGAAGTAATACCAGATCAAGATCAGGATCGGTTAGAGAAGATATGAGGAGAACATTACCTGTAGAAAATGTTAATGAAGAAAATCTAGAAAGAGAGCCAAATCTCGGTGAAGGATGTTGCGAGAGAAGAGAAGTGATAGAATATCGTTATATTCCACATCCTGAAATTCTACAGAATGGCCAAAATGACGGAAATCAAGAAAATAGGCAGCGTCAAGGGCAGAATAATCCAATTGGTGAAGAAAATCAGGAAGAAGGAAGAAAAATACCATGGGAGAGAAACACGGAGGAAACAAAAGGAGATTGAAGATGACATCGAAAAACATTATATTGAACAAGCGCGTCTAGCTTGCGAAAGGGAAAGATTAAGAGTAGAAATGGAAGAACGGGAATTGGAGGAAGCAATTCGGCAGAACAATCATGACAATCGAGAAAGAAGGCGCGAGCAAAATCGCAACAATGGAAATATCAATGAAGAATATGAAAGAATACAAAGGAGAACTGATAGACAACCAAGAAGAGAAAATGATAGATATAATGGTGTGCGAATTCGTGAACGAGATGAAGGAGAAAGTCGCAGAGAAAGAAGAGAAGAAAATGATGTACAAGAAAATCAAAGTAGACATGAACGCAGAAGGAGAGAGGCAGAACTAAAAAGACCAATAAATTCGAATCCTGATGTAAATGAACAAATCTTGAGAGAGTTGGCAGAGATGAGAGGAATGGTGAACAATAGAAGGGGAGGAGGAAGAAGACAATTGGATGAGGCCATCGAAGAGGCTGCGAAAACCCCCTTTACACTAGAGGTGCAGTTAGGAGGAATACCTCCAAAGTGCAATTTACCCTCATTAACCAGCATTTTTGACGGAACAACTTGTGCAATACAACTCATCAAAGCTTATGTGAGATGTATGTTACAGTGGGAACATCATGATGCCATATTGTGCAAATACTTTGCATCAAGTTTAACAGGAGAAGCATTGAAATGGTTTGAGGGTTTACCAAGAAACACAATCACGTCATTCAACCATCTACAAGCTATATTCTTAGGGGCATATATAAGTAACAACTCCTCGCGACCAGGAATCGAAGATGTATGTAGTT
>JAJJWW010008974.1:1200000-1519125 GCA_023531295.1 Papaver armeniacum | reverse complement strand
ATCTTACCCAAGTTATCGATCGATGATGGCAGCAACCAACTACTGCCAATCCCGTCACCAACAGCTCAATCCCAGCTCGAGTTCTTGTTACCTGAAGCATCATAAACTCTCACTGCCTCCTACAGACTCCATCCAATCCTCTCTGTCCTGATCATTTCCGAGCACAGCTCAGTCAACCATCACTGCCATTCAATGGCAACAGCCAAAAACTCCAGCGCATTCTCTGTGTCTCGATACCTCCATCAACCAAACTCGTATGATACAACGAACCCATTAACAGTTCCGTAACTCATCTTTTCATGAACAATGGCAGCTTGAGTTCTTCTCCGCCACTGCCAATAATAGCAGATTCATTACTTTGTCTATCTCGATCATTTCTGTAGCTTCATCTGTTCATCACGGCATTGATCGATGGCAACAAATATCATCACGTCTTCCATCATCTCTAGCATGCAGACTCGGCTGTCAACTGTCGAGAAATAACGGAAACAGAAATCTCCATTACTCATCTCGTCCAACACAGACTCAATCTCTCAGTTACTTCCACTAATCACCGATGTCAAGCTCTTCTCAAGTTTTTCCTGTTCGATAGCCAACAGCACCACCCCGAGCTCCTACTTTTCCATTACTTCTAATATCGGCAGCTGCTCAAAACCCACGACTATCATTGCCGGCAGCAGCAACATCATCTCGAGACAACACCCTTCCACTTCATCTTCAATATATGATCACTGCTGGTGCCTGTAGTTTCACTGTCAGTCTACTGAGACTGACAGTTCACTTTCTGTTCCGCGGCTGCCTTAAGTAATCCTTGCGAGTGCTTTCATCAATTATGTGCTTCAACACTTTTTTGCAGCTTTGGCTTGCTTCAATAGCGCTCAACTTTCTCATATGAAGTCGGAATGACTCCATTCTTTCGTCGTTCTCTTCGTCTTTTCGTCCTCTTCAAGGTGATGTGAAGAAATCTCTGATTTGAGCGAGTTCCACTTACTTTTGGTTAAGATAGACTCAAACACCTAAGAAACTCAAAAACAAACAAAATCAAAGCATAATGATATAAAAACTATTAAGAAAACAAAGCATTTGAGTACCTAACTAGTGCAAATATTGCACCTATCAGAGATGCTCTAACGCACGCCAAATTTCATATTATCAAAGAATTCCCAAATTATGATATAGTTCTGGGGCGCTCATGGGTGCATAGCAACAAAGAAAAACTAGGAGTATGTCCTTTTCCAGTGTTTATACCTAAAAGGATTTACAACATCAACAACTTGCCAATGTGACCCAATTGCCTGGAGAGAGCCCGGCGACATTTTTCGCAGACTTAAACACAAGTAAGTTTCATTGAACAACCTTTTTTGCAACAGTCACTCCTCCCTTCACAAAGCTCAGACTCGAGCCGGTTATCAACCCATTGTCACTAGGAGGTAGGAATCGGATCTTCAGGTCCTTTCAAATATTTTATCAAATGTTTAGAAGCTGTCTCGTTCAAAGATGATGAGTCTAAGAGCCAACTTACTGAGCAACGCCCAAACCCATTCCAAGTTGGAGATATAATTGTAAGGATTGCTGCTCAACCCCCACCCGGTTCCCGCAAAAGGAAAATATGAGCCGTGCCTAGTGGCGAAGTTATCTTAGGAGGTTACCGCAAGCTCATCAATGCCGACAAACTAGAAGGCATGGTAATGCACTCAAGGTCAAGACATGTAACTACGTCACATGGTCCTCGCTTTTTTAGCAATGTTCCATTGTTTAAGAGGGCGAAAAGGACGTTTTCTGTTTTCCGGCGCTTTTGGACCGCTTTTATGGTTGCTACCCACAGGCTAGGAGAATGTCCCGTTTGAAACCAATAACCTGGGATTAGTAAATACACTCAGGAGGCATCTGGTTTGATGAGATATGGTGTTCAACTTTTTGGATTTTTTTCCATCATATGGTATCCAAAGACCCCTTTTACCGATTTTTGTGGTAATTTTGCCTAATTTTTAGCACATATGGCACTTTTGAGTTCCGAAAAATCACTCAAGAGAAGTGCATTTTGATGGGAAAAGGGCCAATGGTCAATACATGTAACTACGTCACATGGTGCTAAGTTTTTTAGCAATTTTTCATCGTTTAAGAGGGCAAAAGGACGTTTTCTGTTTTCAGAGCGATTTTGGAGCGCTTTTATGGATGCTTCCCACAAGCTAGGAAAATGTCCCGTTTGAAACCAATGACCCGGGATTAGTAAATACACTCAGGAGGCATCTAGTTTGATGGGAAATGGTGGTCAACTTTTTGGAAGTTTTTCAATAATATGGTATCCAAAGACCATTTTTACCGATTTTTGTGGTCATTTTGCCTAATTTTTAGCACATATGCCACTTTTGAGTTCCGCAAAATCACTCAAGAGGAGTGCATTTTGATGGGAAAAGGGAAAACGGTCAATAAATGTAACTACGTCACATGGTCCTAAGTTTTTTAGCAATATTTCAACGTTTAAGAGGGCAAAAAAGACGTTTTCTCGTTTTCCGAGCGCTTTTGGAGCGCTTTTATGGATGCTTCCCACAAGCTAGGAAAATATCTCGTTTGAAACCAATGACATGGGATTAGTAAATACACTCAGGAGGCATCTAGTTAGATGGGAAATGATGTTCATCTTTTTGTAATTTTTTCCATAATATGGTATCCAAAGACCCGTTTTACCTATTTTTGTGGTAATTTTTCCTAATTTTTAGCATTATGGCAACTTTGAGTTCCGCAAAATCACTGAAGAGGAGTGCATTTTGATTGGAAAAGGGCCAACGGTCAAGACATGTTACTATGTCACATGGTCCTCAGTTGTTTAGCAATATTCCATCCTTTAAGAGGGCAAAAAGGACGTTTTCTGTTTTCCAAGCGCTTTTGGAGCGCTTTTATGGATGCTTCCCACATGCTAGGAAAATGCCCCGTTTGATCCCAATGACCTGGGATTAGTAAATACACTAAGGAGGCATCTAGTTTGATGGGAAATGGTGCTCAAATTTTTGGAATTTTTTCCATAATATGGTATCCAAAGACCCGTTTTACCGGTTTTTGTGGTAATTTTGCCTAATTTTTAGCACTTATGGCAATTTTGATTTCCGCAAAATCACTCAAGAGGAGTGCATTTTGATGGTAAAAGGGACAACGGTCAAGACATGTAACTACGTCACATGGTCCTCAATTTTTTTAGCAATATTCCATCTTTTAAGAGGGCAAAAAGGACGTTTCTGTTTTCCAAGCGCTTTTGGAGCGCTTTTATGGATGCTTCCCACATGCTAGGAAAATGCCCCGTTTGAACCCAATGACCTGGGATTAGTAAATACACTAAGGAGGCATTTAGTTTGATGGGAAATGGTGCTCAACTTTTTAGAATTTTTTCTATAATATGGTATCCAAAGACCCTTTTTACCGATTTTTGTGGTAATTTTGCCTAATTTTTAGCACTTATAGCAATTTTGAGTTCCGTAAAATCACTCAAGAGGAGTGTATTTTGATGGGAAAAGGTCCAACGGTCAAGACATGTAATTACGTCACATGGTCCTCAGTTTTTTAGCAATATTCCATCTTTTAAGAGGGCAAAAATGACATTTTCTTTTCGCTTTTTGAGCGCTTTTATGGATGCTTCCCACAAAGCTAGGAAAATGTCCCATTTGAAACCAATTACACTAGGATTAGTAAATACACTAAGGAGGCATCTAGTTTGATGGGAAATGGTGTTTAACTTTTTGGAATTTTTTCCATAATATGGTATCCAAAGACCCGTTTTACCGATTTTTTGGGTAATTTTGCCTAATTTTTAGCACTTATGGCAATTTTGAGTTCCGCAAAATCACTCAAGAGGAGTGCATTTTGATTGGAAAAGGGCCAACGGTCAAGACATGTTACTATGTCACATGGTCCTCAGTTTTTTAGCAATATTCCATCGTTTAAGAGGGCCAAAATGACGTTTTCTGTTTTCCGAGCGCTTTAGGAGCGCTTTTATGGATGCTTCCCACAGGCTAGGAAAATGTCCCATTTGAAACCAATGACCTGGGATTAGTAAATACACTAAGGAGGCATCTAGTTTGATGGGAAATGGTGTTCAATTATTTGGAATTTTTTCCATAATATGGTATCCAAAGACCCGTTTTACCGATTTTTGTGGTAATTTTGCCTAATAGTTAGCACTTATGGAAATTTTGAGTTCCGCAAAATCACTCAAGGGGAGTGCATTTTGATGGGAAAAAGGTCCAAGTGTCAAGACATGGAACTACGTCACATGTTACACAGTGTTTTAGCAATATTCCATCGTTTAAGAGGGCAAAAAGGACGTTTTCTCTTTTCCAAGCGCTTTTGGAGCGCTTTTATGGATGCTTCCCACATGCTAGGAAAATGCCCCGTTTGAAACCAATGACCTGGGATTAGTAAATACACTAAGGAGGCATCTAGTTTGATGGGAAATGGTGCTCAACTTTTTGGAATTATTTCTATAATATGGTATCCAAAGACCCGTTTTACCGATTTTTTTGGTAATTTTGCCTAATTTTTAGCACTTATGGCAATTTTGAGTTCCGCAAAATCACTCAAGAGGAGTGTATTTTGATGGGAAAAGGGCCAACGGTCAAGACATGTAACTACGTCACACGGTCCTCAGTTTTTTAGCAATATTCCATCTTTTAAGAGGGCAAAAATGACATTTTCTCGCTTTTTCCGAGCGCTTTTGAAGCGCTTTTATGGATGATTCCCACAGGCTAGGAAAATGTCCCGTTTGAATCCAATTACTTGGGATTAGTAAATACACTAAGGAGGCATCTATTTTGATGGGAAATGGTGTTCAACTTTTTGGAATTTTTTCCATAATATGGTATCCAAAGACCCGTTTTACCGATTTTTGTGGTAATTTTGCCTAATTTTTACCACTTATGGCACTTTTGAGTTCCGCAAAATCACTCAAGAGGAGTTCATTTTGATTGTAAAAGGGCCAACGGTCAAGACATGTAACTATGTCACATGGTCCTCAGTTTTTTAGCAATATTCCATCGTTTAAGAGGGCAAAAAGGACGTTTTCTGTTTTCCGAGCGCTTTTGGAGCGCTTTTATGGATGCTTCCCACATATAGGAAAATGCCCCGTTTGAAACCAATGACCTGGGATTAGTAAATACACTAAGGAGGCATCTAGTTTGATGGGAAATGGTGCTCAAATTTTTGGAATTTTTTCTATAATATGGTATCCAAAGACCCGTTTTACCGATTTTTGTGGTAATTTTGCCTAATTTTTAGCACTTATGATAATTTTGATTTCCGCAAAATCACTCAAGAGGAGTGTATTTTGATGGGAAAAGGGACAACGTTCAAGACATGTAACTACGTCACATGGTCCTCAATTTTTTAGCAATATTCCATCTTTTAAGAGGGCAAAAATGACATTTTCTGTTTTCCGAGCGCTTTTATGGATGCTTCCCACAGGCTAGGAAAATGTCCCGTTTGAAACCAATGACCTGGGATTAGTAAATACACTAAGGAGGCATCTAGTTTGATGGGAAATGGTGTTCAACTTTTTGGAATTTTTTCCATAATATGGTATCCAAAGACCCATTTCTGGATTTTTGTGGTAATTTTGCCTAATTTTTAGCACTTATGGTAATTTTGAGTTCCGCAAAATCACTCAAGAGGAGTGCATTTTGATTGGAAAAGGGCCAACGGTCAAGACATGTTACTATGTCACATGGTCCTCAGTTTTTTAGCAATATTCCATCGTTTAAGAGGGCAAAAGGACGTTTTCTATTTCCAAGCGCTTTTAGAGCGCTTTAATGGATGCTTCCCATAGGTTAGGAAAATGTCCCGTTTGAAACCAATGACCTGGGATTAGTAAATACACTAAGGAGGCATCTAGTTTGATGGGAAATGGTGCTTAACTTTTATGGAATTTTTTCTATAATATGGTATCCAAAGACCCGTTTTACCGATTTTTGTGGTAATTTTGCCTAATTTTTAGCACTTATGGCAATTTTGAGTTCCGCAAAATCACTCAAGAGGAGTGTATTTTGATGGGAAAAGGGCCAACGGTCAAGACATGTAACTACGTCACATGGTCCTCAGTTTTTTAACAATATTCCATCTTTTAAGAGGGCAAAATGATATTTTCTGTTTTCCGAGCGCTTTTGGAGCGCTTTTATGGATGCTTCCCACAGGCTAGGAAAATGTCCCGTTTGAAACCAATGACTTGGGATTAGTAAATACACTCGAGAGGCATCTAGTTTGATGGGAAATGGTGTTCAACTTTTTGGAATTTTTTCCATAATATGGTATCCAAAGACCCGTTTTACCGATTTTTGTGGTAATTTTGCCTAATTTTTAGCACTTATGGCAATTTTGAGTTCCGCAAAATCACTCAAGAGGAGTGCATTTTGATGGGAAAAGGGCCAACGGTCAAGACATGTTACTATGTCACATGGTCCTCAGTTTTTTAGCAATATTCCATCTTTTAAGAGGGCAAAAAGGAAGTTTTCTGTTTTCCGAGCGCTTTTGGAGCGCTTTTATGGATGCTTCCCACAGGCTAGGAAAATGTCCCGTTTGAAACCAATGACTGGGATTAGTAAATACACTAAGGTGGCATCTAGTTTGATGGGAAATGGTGTTCAACTTTTTGGAATTTTTTCCATAGTATGGTATCCAAAGACCCGTTTCTGGATTTTTGTGGTAATTTTGCCTAATTTTTAGCACTTATGGCAATTTTGAGTTCCGCAAAATCACTCAAGAGGAGTGCATTTTGATTGGAAAAGGGCCAACGGTCAAGACATGTAACTATGTCACATGGTCCTCAGTTTTTAGCAATATTCCATCCTTTAAGAGGGCAAAAAGGACGTTTTCTGTTTTCCAAGCGCTTTTGGAGCGCTTTTATGGATGCTTCCCACATGCTAGGAAAATGTCCCATTTGAAACCAATGACCTGGGATTAGTAAATACACTAAGGAGGCATCTAGTTTGATGGGAAATGGTGCTCAAATTTTTGGAATTTTTTCCATAATATGGTATCCAAAGACCCGTTTTACCGGTTTTTGTGGTAATTTTGCCTAATTTTTAGCACTTATGGCAATTTTGAGTTCCGCAAAATCACTCAAGAGGAGTGCATTTTGATGGGAAAAGGGACAACGGTCAAGACATGTAACTACGTCACATGGTCCTCAATTTTTTTAGCAATATTCCATCTTTTAAGAGGGCAAAAAGGACGTTTTCTGTTTTCCAAGCGCTTTTGGAGCGCTTTTATGGATGCTTCCCACATGCTAGGAAAATGTCCCGTTTGAACCCAATGACCTGGGATTAGTAAATACACTAAGGAGGCATCTAGTTTGATGGGAAATGGTGCTCAAATTTTTGGAATTTTTTCTATAATATGGTATCCAAAGACCCGTTTTACCGATTTTTGTGGTAATTTTGCCTAATTTTTAGCACTTATGGCAATTTTGAGTTCCGCAAAATCACTCAAGAGGAGTGTATTTTGATGGGAAAAGGGCCAACGGTCAAGACATGTAACTACGTCACATGGTCCTCAGTTTTTTAGCAATATTCCATCTTTTAAGAGGGCAAAAATGACATTTTCTGTTTTCCGAGCGCTTTTGGAGCGCTTTTATGGATGCTTCCCACAGGCTAGGAAAATGTCCCATTTGAAACCAATTACCCGGGATTAGTAAATACACTAAGGAGGCATCTAGTTTGATGGGAAATGGTGTTCAACTTTTTGGAATTTTTTCCATAATATGGTATCCAAAGACCCATTTTACCGATTTTTGTGGTAATTTTGCCTAATTTTTAGCACTTATGGCAATTTTGAGTTCCGCAAAATCACTCAAGAGGAGTGCATTTTGATGGGAAAAGGTACAACGGTCAAGACATGTAACTACGTCACATGGTCCTCAATTTTTTTAGCAATATTCCATCTTTTAAGAGGGCAAAAGGACGTTTGTTTTCCAAGCGCTTTTGGAGCGCTTTATGGGATGCTTCCCACATGCTAGGAAAATGTCCCATTTGAACCCAATGACCTGGGATTAGTAAATACACTAAGGAGGCATCTAGTTTGATGGGAAATGGTGCTCAAATTTTTGGAATTTTTCTATAATATGGTATCCAAAGACCCGTTTTACCGGTTTTTGTGGTAATTTTGCCTAATTTTTAGCACTTATGGCAATTTTGATTTCCGCAAAATCACTCAAGAGGAGTGTATTTTGATGGGAAAAGGGACAACGGTCAAGACATGTAACTACGTCACATGGTCCTCAATTTTTTAGCAATATTCCATCTTTTAAGAGGGCAAAAATGACATTTTCTGTTTTCCGAGCGCTTTTGGAGCGCTTTTATGGATGCTTCCCACAGGCTAGGAAAATGTCCCGTTTGAAACCAATTACCCGGGATTAGTACATACACTAAGGAGGCATCTAGTTTGATGGGAAATGGTGTTCAACTTTTTGGAATTTTATCCATAATATGGTATCCAAAGACCCATTTTACCGATTTTTGTGGTAATTTTGCCTAATTTTTAGCACTTATGGCAATTTTGAGTTCCGCAAAATCACTCAAGAGGAGTGCATTTTGATTGGAAAAGGGCCAACGGTCAAGACATGTTACTATGTCACATGGTCCTCAGTTTTTAGCAATATTCCATCGTTTAAGAGGGCAAAAAGGACGTTTTCTGTTTTCCAAGCGCTTTTGGAGCGCTTTTATGGATGCTTCCCACAGGCTAGGAAAATGTCCCGTTTAAAACCAATGACCTGGGATTAGTAAATACACTAAGGCGGCATCTAGTTTGATGGGAAATGGTGCTCAAATTTTTGGAATTTTTCTATAATATGGTATCCAAAGACCCGTTTTACCGGTTTTTGTGGTAATTTTGCCTAATTTTTAGCACTTACGGCAATTTTGAGTTCCGCAAAATCATTCAAGAGGAGTGCATTTTGATGGGAAAAGGTCTAACGGTCAAGACATGTAACTATGTCACATGGTCCTCAGTTTTTTAGCAATATTCCATCGTTTAAGAGGGCAAAAAGGACGTTTTCTGTTTTCCGAGCGCTTTTAGAACGCTTTTATGGATGCTTCCCACAGGCTAGGAAAATGTCCCGTTTGAAACCAATTACCAACTACGTCACATGGTCCTCAGTTTTTTTTAGCAATATTCTATCTTTTAAGAGGGCAAAAATGACATTTTCTGTTTTCCGAGCGCTTTTGGAGCGCTTTTATGGATGCTTCCCACAGGCTAGGAAAATGTCCTGTTTGAAACCAATTACCTGGGATTAGTAAATACACTAAGGAGGCATCTAGATTGATGGGAAATGGTGTTCAACTTTTTGGAATTTTTTCCATAATATGGTATCCAAAGACCCGTTTTACCGATTTTTGTGGTAATTTTGCCTAATTTTTAGCACTTATGGCAATTTTGAGTTCCGAAAAATCATTCAAGAGGAGTGCATTTTGATGGGAAAAGGGCCAACGGTCAAGACATATCACTACGTCACATGGTCCTCAGTTTTTAGCAATATTCCATCGTTTAAGAGGGCAAAAAGGACGTTTTCTGTTTTCCAAGCGCTTTTGGACCGCTTTAATGGATGCTTCCCACAGGCTAGAAAAATGTCCCATTTGAAACCAATGACCTGGGATTAGTAAATACACCAAGTAGGCATCTAGTTTGATGGGAAATGGTGCTTAACTTTTTGTAATTTTTTCTATAATATGGTATCCAAAGACCCGTTTTACCGATTTTTGTGGTAATTTTGCCTAATTTTTAGCACTTATGGAAATTTTAAGTGTCGAAAATTCACTCAAGAGGAGTGTATTTTGATGGGAAAAGGGCCAACGGTCAAGACATATAACTACGTCACATGGTCCTCAGTGTTTTAGCAATATTCCAACGTTTAAAAGGGTAAAAAGGACGTTTTCTATTTTCCAAGCGCTTTTGGAGCGCTTTTATGGACGCTTCCTACTGGCTAGGAAAATGTCCCGTTTGAAACCAATGACCTGGGATTAGTAAATACACTAAGGATGCGTCTAGTTTGATGGGAAATGGTGCTCAACTTTTTGGAATTTTTTCTATATTATGGTATCCAAAGACCCGTTTTACCGATTTTTGTGGTAATTTTGCCTAATTTTTAGCACTTATGGCAATTTTGAGTTCCCCAAAATCACTCAAGAGGGGTGCATTTTGATTGAAATAGGGCCAACGGTCAAGACATGTCACTACGTCACATGGTCCTCAGTTTTTTAGCAATATTCCATCGTTTAAGAGGGCAAAAAGGACGTTTTCTATTTTTCAAGCGCTTTTAGAGCGCTTTAATGGATGCTTCCCATAGGTTAGGAAAATGTCCCATTTGAAACCAATGACCTGGGATTAGTAAATACACTAAGGAGGCATCTAGTTTGATGGGAAATGGTGCTTAACTTTTTGGAATTTTTTCTATAATATGGTATCCAAAGACTCGTTTTACCGATTTTTGTGGTAATTTTGCCTAATTTTTAGCACTTATGGAAATTTTAAGTGTCGAAAATTCACTCAAGAGGAGTGTATTTTGATGGGAAAAGGGCCAACGGTCAAGACATATAACTACGTCACATGGTCCTCAGTTTTTTTTAGCAATATTCCATCTTTTAAGAGGGCAAAAATGACATTTTCTGTTTTCCGAGCGCTTTTGGAGCGCTTTTATGGATGCTTCCCACAGGCAAGGAAAATGTCCCGTTTTAAACCAATGACCTGGGATTAGTAAATACACTAAGGAGGCATCTAGTTTGATGGGAAATGGTGTTCAATTATTTGGAATTTTTTTCCATAATATGGTATCCAAAGACCCGTTTTACCGATTTTTGTGGTAATTTTGCCTAATTTTTAGCACTTATGGCAATTTTGAGTTCCGAAAAATCATTCAAGAGGAGTGCATTTTGATGGGAAAAGGGCCAACGGTCAAGACATATCACTACGTTACATGGTCCTCAGGTTTTTAGCAATATTCCACCGTTTAAGAGGGCAAAAAGGACGTTTTCTGTTTTCCAAGCGCTTTTGGACCGCTTTAATGGATGCTTCCCACAGGC
Organism: Papaver armeniacum; assembly: GCA_023531295.1. Taxonomy (NCBI): domain Eukaryota; kingdom Viridiplantae; phylum Streptophyta; class Magnoliopsida; order Ranunculales; family Papaveraceae; genus Papaver; species Papaver armeniacum. Next base: position 1,508,071 of record JAJJWW010008974.1, on the reverse strand, counting down.
TAGAAAAATGTCCCATTTGAAACCAATGACCTTAGGATTAGTAAATACACCAAGTAGGCATCTAGTTTGATGGGAAATGGTTCTTAACTTTTTGTAATTTTTTCTATAATATGGTATCCAAAGACTCGTTTACTGATTTTTGTGGTAATTTTGCCTAATTTTTTGCACTTATGGAAATTTTGAGTTCCGCAAAATCACTAAAGAGGAGTGTATTTTGATGGGAAAAGGGCCAACGGTCAAGACATGTAACTACGTCACATGGTCCTCAGTGTTTTAGCAATATTCCAACGTTTAAGAGGGCAAAAAGGACGTTTTCTATTTTCCAAGCGCTTTTGGAGCGCTTTTATGGATGCTTCCTACAAAAGCTAGGAAAATGTCCCATTTGAAACCAATGACCTGGGATTAGTAAATACACTAAGGAGGCATCTAGTTTGATGGGAAATGGTGCTCAACTTTTTGGAATTTTTTTCTATAATATGGTATCCAAAGACCCGTTTTACCGATTTTTGTGGTAATTTTGCCTAATTTTTAGCACTTATGACAATTTTGAGTTCCCCAAAATCACTCAAGAGGGGTGCATTTTGATGGGAAAAGGGCCAACGGTCAAGACATGTCACTACGTCACATGGTCCTCAGTTTTTAGCAATATTCCATCGTTTAAGAGGGCAAAAAAGGACGTTTTCTGTTTTCCAAGCGCTTTTAGAGCGCTTTAATGGATGCTTCCCACAGGCTAGAAAAATGTCCCATTTGAAACCAATGACCTGGGATTAGTAAATACACCAACTAGGCATCTAGTTTGATGGGAAATGGTGTTCAACTTTTTGGAATTTTTTCTATAATATGGTATCCAAAGACTCGTTTTACCGATTTTTGTGGTAATTTTGCCTAATTTTTAGCACTTATGGAAATTTTGAGTTCCGCAAAATCACTCAAGAGGAGTGTATTTTGATGGGAAAAGGGCCAACGGTCAAGACATGTAACTACGTCACATGGTCCTCAGTTTTTTTAGCAATATTCCATCTTTTAAGAGGGCAAAAATGACATTTTCTGTTTTCCGAGCGCTTTTGGAGCGCTTTTATGGATGCTTCCCACAGGCTAGGAAAATGTCCCATTTGAAACCAATGACCTGGGATTAGTAAATACACTAAGGAGGCATCTAGTTTGATGGGAAATGGTGTTCAACTTTTTGGAATTTTTTCCATAATATGGTATCCAAAGACCCGTTTTACCGATTTTTGTGGTAATTTTGCCTAATTTTTAGCACTTATGGCAATTTTGAGTTCCGCAAAATCACTCAAGAGGAGTTCATTTTGATGGGAAAAGGGCCAACGGTCAAGACATGTAACTACGTCACATGGTCCTCAGTTTTTTAGCAATATTCCATCGTTTAAGATGGCAAAAAAGGACGTTTACGTTTCCGAGCGCTTTTGGAGCGCTTTAATGGATGCTTCCCACAGGCTAGAAAAATGTCCCATTTGAAACCAATGACCTGGGATTAGTAAATATACCAAGTAGGCATCTAGTTTGATGGGAAATGGTTCTTAACTTTTTGTAATTTTTTCTATAATATGGTATCCAAAGACTCGTTTTACCGATTTTTGTGGTAATTTTGCCTAATTTTTAGCACTTATGGAAATTTTAAGTGTCGAAAATTCACTCAAGAGGAGTGTATTTTGATGGGAAAAGGGCCAACGACCAAGACATATAACTACGTCACATGGTCCTCAGTTTTTTTTAGCAATATTCTATCTTTTAAGAGGGCAAAAATGACATTTTCTGTTTTGCGAGCGCTTTTGGAGCGCTTTTATGGATGCTTCCCAAAGGCTAGGAAAATGTCCCATTTGAAACCAATCACCTGGGATTAGTAAATACACTAAGGAGGCATCTAGTTTGATGGGAAATGGTGTTCAACTTTTAAGAAGTTTTCCATAATATGGTATCCAAAGACCCGTTTTACCGATTTTTGTGGTAATTTTGCCTAATTTTTAGCACTTATGGCAATTTTGAGTTCCGCAAAATCACTCAAGAGGAGTGCATTTTGATGGGAAAAGGTCCAACGGTCAAGACATGTTACTATGTCACATGGTCCTCAGTTTTTTTAGCAATATTCCATCGTTTAAGAGGGCAAAAAGGACATTTTCTGTTTTCCGAGCGCTTTTGGAGCGCTTTTATGAAAGCTTCCCACTGGCTAGGAAAATGTCCCATGTGAAACCAATGACCTGGGATTAGTAATCACAATCAGGAGGCATCTAGTTTGATGGGAAATGTTGCTCAAATTTTTTGAATTTTTTCTATAATATGGTATCCAAAGACCCGTTTTACCAATTTTTGTAGTAATTTTGCCTAATTTTTAGCACTTATGGCAATTTTGAGTTCCGCAAAATCACTCAAGAGGAGTGCATTTTGATGGGAAAAGGGCCAACGGTCAAGACATCTTACTATGTCACATGGTCTTCAGTTTTTTAGCAATATTCCATCGTTTAAGAGGGCAAAAAAGACGTTTTCTGTTTTCCAAGTGCTTTTGGATCGCTTTTATGGATCCTTCCAACAGGCTAGGAAAATGCCCCGTTTGAAACGAATGACCTGGGATTAGTAAATACACTCGGGAGGCATCTAGTTTGATGGGAAATGGTGCTCAAATTTTTGGAATTTTTTCTATAATATGGTATCCAAAGACCCGTTTTATCGATTTTTGTGGTAATTTTGCCTAATTTTTAGCACTTATGGCAATTTTGATTTACGCAAAATCACTCAAGAGGAGTGCATTTTGATGGGAAAAGGGCCAACGTTCAAGACATGTAACTATGTCACATGGTCCTCAGTTTTTTAGCAATATTCCATCGTTTAGGAGGGCAAAAAGGACGTTTTCTGTTTTCCGAGCGCTTTTGGAGCGCTCTTATGGATGCTTCCCACAGGCTAGGAAAATGTCTCATTTGAAACCAATGACTAGGGATTAGTAAATACACTCAGGAGGCATCTAGTTTGATGGGAAATGGTGTTCAATTTTTTGGAATTTTTTCCATAATATGGTATCCAAAGACCCGTTTTACCGATTTTTGTGGTAATTTTGCCTAATTTTTAGCACTTATGGCAATTTTGAGTTCCGCAAAATCACTCAAGAGAGGTGCATTTTGATGGGTCAAGACATGTAACTACGTCACATGGTCCTCAGTTTTTTAGCAATATTCCATCGTTTAAGAGGGCAAAAAGGACGTTTTCTATTTTCAGAGCGTTTTTGGAGCGCTTTTATGGATGCTTCCCACAGGCTAGGAAAATGTCCCATTTGAAACCAATCACCTGGGATTAGTAAATACACTCAGGAGGCATCTAGTTTGATGGGAAATGGTGCTCAACTTTTTGGAATTTTTTCTATAATATGGTATCCAAAGACCCGTTTTACCGATTTTTGTGGTAATTTTGCCTAATTTTTAGCACTTATGGCAATTTTGAGTTCCGGAAATCACTCAAGAGGAGTGAATTTTGATGGGAAAAGGGCCAACGGTCAAGACATGTAACTACGTCACATGGTCCTCAGTTTTTTTTTAGCAATATTCCATCGTTTAAGAGGGCAAAAATGACGTTTTCTGTTTTCCGAGCGCTTTTGGAGCGCTTTTATGGATGCTTCCCACAGGCTAGGAAAATGTCCCATTTGAAACCAATCACCTGGGATTAGTAAATACACTCAGGAGGCATCTAGTTTGATGGGAAATGGTGCTCAACTTTTTGGAATTTTTTCTATAATATGGTATCCAAAGACCCGTTTTACCGATTTTTGTGGTAATTTTGCCTAATTTTTAGCACTTATGGCAATTTTGAGTTCCGCAAAATCACTCAAGAGGAGTGCATTTTGATGGGAAAAGGGCCAACGGTCAAGACATGTAACTCCGTCACATGGTCCTCAGTTTTTTAGCAATATTCCATCGTTTAAGAGGGCAAAAATGACGTTTTCTGTTTTCCGAGCGCTTTTGGAGCGCTTTTATGGATGCTTCCCACAGGCTAGGAAAATGTCCCATTTGAAACCAATGACCTGGGATTAGTAAATACACTCAGGAGGCATCTAGTTTGATGGGAAATGGTGCTCAACTTTTTGGAATTTTTTCTATAATATGGTATCCAAAGACCCGTTTTACCGATTTTTGTGGTAATTTTGCCTAATTTTTAGCACTTATGGCAATTTTGAGTTCCGCAAAATCACTCAAGAGGAGTGCATTTTGATGGGAAAAGGGCCAACGGTCAAGACATGTAACTACGTCACATGGTCCTCAGTTTTTTAGCAATATTCCATCGTTTAAGAGGGCAAAAAGGACGTTTTCTGTTTTCCGAGCACTTTTGGAGCGCTTTTATGGATGCTTCCCACAGGCTAGGAAAATGTCCCATTTGAAACCAATGACCTGGGATTAGTAAATACACTCAGGAGGCATCTAGTTTGATGGGAAATGGTGTTCAACTTTTTGGAATTTTTTCCATAATATGGTATCCAAAGACCCATTTTACCGATTTTTGTGGTAATTTTGCCTAATTTTTACCACTTATGGCAATTTTGAGTTCCGCAAAATCACTCAAGAGAGGTGCATTTTGATGGGAATAGGGCCAACGGTCAAGACATGTCACTACGTCACATGGTCCTCAGTTTTTTAGCAATATTCCATCGTTTAAGAGGGCAAAAAGGACGTTTTCTGTTTTCCGAGCACTTTTGGAGCGCTTTTATGGATGCTTCCCACAGGCTAGTAAAATGTCCCGTTTGAAACCAATGACCTGGGATTAGTAAATACACTAAGGAGGCATCTAGTTTGATGGGAAATGGTGCTCAACTTTTTGGAATTTTTCCATAATATGGTATCCAAAGACCCGTTTTACCGATTTTTGTGGTAATTTTGCCTAATTTTTAGCACTTATGGCAATTTTGAGTTCCGCAAAATCACTCAAGAGGGGTGAATTTTGATGAGAATAGGGCCAACGGTCAAGACATGTAACTACGTCACATGGTCCTCAGTTTTTTTAGCAATATCCCATCGTTTAGGAGGGCAAAAATGACGTTTTCTGTTTTCCGAGCGCTTTTGGAGCGCTTTTATGGATGCTTCCCACAGGCTAGGAAAATGTCCCATTTGAAACCAATGACCTGGGATTAGTAAATACACTCGGGAGGCATCTAGTTTGATGGGATATGGTGCTCAACTTTTTGGAATTTTTTCTATAATATGGTATCCAAAGACCCGTTTTACCGATTTTTGTGGTAATTTTGCCTAATTTTTAGCACTTATGGCAATTTTGAGTTCCGCAAAATCACTCAAGAGGAGTTCATTTTGATGGGAAAAGGGCCAACGGTCAAGACATGTAACTACATCACATGGTCCTCAGTTTTTTTAGCAATATTCCATCGTTTAAGAGGGCAAAAATGACGTTTTACTTTTCCGAGCACTTTTGGAGCGCTTTTATGGATGCTTCCCACAAAGCTAGGAAAATGTCCCATTTGAAACCAATGACCTGGGATTAGTAAATACACTCGGAGGCATCTAGTTTGATGGGAAATGGTGTTCAACTTTTGGAATTTTTTCCATAATATGGTATCCAAAGACCCGTTTTACCGATTTTTGTCGTAATTTTGCCTAATTTTTAGCACTTATGGCAATTTTGAGTTCCGCAAAATTACTCAAGAGGGGTGCATTTTGATGAGAATAGGGCCAACGGTCAAGACATGTAACTACGTCACATGGTCCTCAGTTTTTTAGCAATATTCCATCGTTTAAGAGGGCAAAAATGACGTTTTCTGTTTTCCGAGCGCTTTTGGAGCGCTCTTATGGATGCTTCCCACAGGCTAGGAAAATGTCCCATTTGAAACCAATGACTAGGGATTAGTAAATACACTCAGGAGGCATCTAGTTTGATGGGAAATGGTGTTCAACTTTTTGGAATTTTTTCCATAATATGGTATCCAAAGACCCGTTTTACCGATTTTTGTGATAATTTTGCCTAATTTTTAGCACTTATGGCAATTTTGAGTTCCGGAAAATCACTCAAGAGGAGTGCATTTTGATGGGAAAAGGGCCAACGGTCAAGACATGTCACTACGTCACATGGTCCTCAGTTTTTTAGCAATATTCAATCGTTTAAGAGGGCAAAAAGGACGTTTTCTGTTTTCCGAGCGCTTTTGGAGCGCTTTTATGGATGCTTCCCATGCTAGAAAATGTCCCATTTGAAACCAATGACATGGGATTAGTAAATACACTCAAAGAGGCATCTAGTTTGATGGGAAATGGTGTTCAACTTTTTGGAATTTTTTCCATAATATGGTATCCAAAGACCCGTTTTACCGATTTTTGTGGTAATTTTGCCTAATTTTTAGCACATATGGCACTTTTGAGTTCCACAAAATCACTCAAGAGGAGTGCATTTTGATGGGAAAAGGGCCAATGGTCAAGACATGTAACAACGCCACATGGTCCTCATTTTTTTTAGCAATATTCCATCGTTTAAGAGGGCAAAAAGGACGTTATCTGTTTTCCGAGCGCTTTTGGAGTTCTTTTATGGATGCTTCCCACAGGTTATGAAAATGTCCCGTTTGAAACCAATGACCTGGGATTAGTAAATACATTAAGGAGGCATCTAGTTTGATGGGAAATGGTTTTCAAATTTTTTGGAATTTTTTCCATAATATGGTATCCAAAGACCCGTTTTACCGATTTTTGTGGTAATTTTGCCTAATTTTTAGCACTTATGGCAATTTTGAGTTCCGCAAAATCACTCAAGAGAGGTGCATTTTGATGGGAATAGGGCCAACGGTCAAGACATGTAACTACGTCACATGGTCCTCAGGTTTTTTAGCAATATTCCATCGTTTAAGAGGGCAAAAAGGACGTTTTCTGTTTTCCGAGCGCTTTTGGAGCGCTTTTATGGATGCTTCCCACAGGCTAGGAAAATGTCCCATTTGAAACCAATGACCTGGGATTAGTAAATACACTAAGGAGGCATCTAGTTTGATGGGAAATGGTGTTCAATTTTTTTGAATTTTTTCCATAATATGGTATCCAAAGACCCGTTTTACCGATTTTTGTGGTAATTTTGCCTAATTTTTAACACTTATGACACTTTTGAGTTCCGCAAAATCACTCAAGAGGAGTGCATTTTGATGGGAAAAGGGCCAACGGTCAAGACATGTCACTACATCACATGGTCCTCAGTTTTTTAGCAATATTCCATCGTTTAAGAGGGCAAAAAGCACGTTTTCTGTTTTCCGAGCACTTTTGAAGCTCTTTTATGGATGCTTCCACAAGGCTAGTAAAATGTCCCATTTGAAACAAATGACCTAGGATTAGTAAATACACTCAGGGGGCATCTAGTTTGATGGGAAATGGTGTTCAACTTCTTGGAATTTTTTCCATAATATGGTATCCAAAGACCCGTTTTACCGATTTTTGTGGTTATTTTGCCTAATTTTTACCACTTATGGCACTTTTGAGTTCCGCAAAATCACTCAATAGGGGTGCATTTTGATGAGAAAAAGGCCAACGGTCAAGACATGTAACTACGTCACATGGTCCTTAGTTTTTTAGCAATATTCCATCGTTTTAGTGGGCAAAAAGGACATTTTCTGTTTTCCGAGCGCTTTTGAAGCTCTTTTATGGATGCTTCCCACAGGCTAGTAAAATGTCCCGTTTGAAACCAATGACCTGGGATTAATAAATACACTAAGGAGGCATCTAGTTTGATGGGAAAAGGTGTTCAACTTTTTGGAATTTTTTCCATAATATGGTATCCAAAGACCCGTTTTACCGATTTTTGTGGTAATTTTGCCTATTTTTTAGCACTTATGGCAATTTTGAGTTCCGCAAAATCACTCAAGAGAAGTGCATTTTTATGGGATAAGGGCCAACGGTCAAGACATGTGACTACGTCACATGGTCCTCGGTTTTTTTTAGCAATATTCCATCGTTGAAGAAGGCAAAAGGGACGTTTTCTGTTTTGCGAGCGCTTTTGGAGCGCTCTTATGGATGCTTCCCACATGCTAGAAAAATGTCCCGTTTGAAACCAATGACTTGTGATTAATAAATACACTCAGGAGGAATCTAGTTTGATGGGAAATGGTGTTCAACTTTTTGGAATTTTTTCCATAATATGGTATCCAAAGACCCGTTTTACCGATTTTGGTATAATTTTGCCTAATTTTTAGCACATATGACACTTTTGAGTTCCGCAAAATCACTCAAGAGGAGTGCATGTTGATGGGAAAAGGTCCAACGGTCAAGACATGTAACTACGTCATATGGTCCTCAGTTTTGTAGCAATATTCCATCATTTAAGAGGGCAAAAAGGACGTTTTCTGTTTTCCGAGCGCTTTTGGAGCGCTTTTATGGATGCTTCCCACAGGCTAAGAAAATGTCCCATTTGAAACCTAGACGCTTCTTGATCCCACAAAAGTCTTTAAACTAGCGAACGTAAGAGATTTCTCCTAATTAGGTTACTCTTCTCTCTTATATAGTACATCAGTGACTACAAAATAAAGGGCCTATCTCAGGATAAGTTTGTAAGAAGAACAAACTTCACTATTTATAAACCAAGATAGTTTGGACACCAAGGAATTTCCATAACCGAAAATATTCTCAAGATATGCAACAAAAACCAATTTTCGGTTTTGTCTAATTCCAACCAATATCTGAATGTAATACATAATTCCCTCTTGGATGACAACTCAAGATTAGTTGGTATACAAGATATTTTCTAATATAACTTCCAGAGATCAGATACTATTCAATATCTTCATCATCCCTGGTTTTAGAGAACATGTTGATTGAAGATACTCCTTATCCTCCATTTGATAGTTTTCATTATGTTTTGCGCAAGAAGTCAATACAAATAATTTACATGAAAGCTCCTGAAAAGAATTTTTTGACGAAATGGTTTACATGAACTTGTTGTGTAATTTCTCGCTTTTCCGGCTTTTTTTTTTTTTTTTTTTTTAACTGCTTCTTTATTTTTTCTGATGAAGGTGCTTACTCCCCTTTATTTCTGTTTCTTTTATTTTTTAAAGTTTAATTTTCCTCCGAAATTTGTCGATTTTCTTTTATGAAATTAAAACTAAGTAAATTTCCTCCGAAGCTTGTCAATTTTTTTCTTTTTTTTTAAAAAAAATAAAAAGTAATTTTTTTTATTATTATTGGATAGAGAGTATTACATTAACTAGTTGGAAGCCCAACAAGCTAAGCTCCAACAACATACTACTACATTACAGGTTGCTGAGCTAGCCTACCAACGAGCCTCATGGGTAACCTAGCCAGGGGAGCCAAAGCGGATGGGGGATACTAGGAATCTATTAATTAATAATTTATATATTGCTTCTCATAAGTCATGATTTTCACCTAATTAAAATTAAAATTTTATACTATCGTATAATTAAATGTGTAATATTGTTATATTGAACGTGTTTACCATGTAATTAGAGGTTTTTCTATTTTATAACTCCCATATGAGGGGTTACGGAAATTTTCTTTATGATTTTAGTGCATTCAAGGCCAACTCAGAAAAATCGTTAACTCGTTTGGCTCAAAAATCTGTCTAAATAGGCCGCATTAATGGCAAAAAATAGGGAATAGCTTGGAATCGGAAATTACCTCGGCCATATAGCTTGTAGCGATTACTCGGCGAGTAATCGACCTTGGAGAGCGATTTTGACTACACTGCTTCCACGTTAATTTCTGCAATATTACGCCATTGGAGGCTCAAACCTGGGACCTCCTGGAACACATAAAACTTCGGGGAACGGGGATGACCAGCTGAGCTAGGTACCCGTTGTTTCTACACTGATAAATTAAGGTGGAAGAAATAGGTTTGGTCGTTGGTGAGCTTTCTACACTGGACCTCTTTCTACATTAGTGCGCAGTATGCGGTTCTCCTCATTGGTCCAAGTGCCGCACCTGTATTTGGCCAGGCTGTTTCTGTCAGTTAGAGTTTGGACCGTTACTGTCTCTCTATGTATTCTTGTCTGTATAAAAAAGGTGCCAAAATTTACATTTTCTTAACTACATTTCTTTACGGAATGGACCACCACATGAACTCCCTCTCTGTCCATATGTCTTCTCCACTCCTCTCCTCCATAAATTCCTCATCAAACCCAGAATCAAGAACACATTTCTCAACCTAATCCAGTATAAAAGTTTATGCAGATTTCTCATCATTTTAATTAAAAAGCTTCAAACTCGGAAGGAAAAAAAAAAAATATCAATTTGGTTATGGCATCGGGAAGCAGCAGTAGAGGAGGAACTTCAGGTAATGCAAACAACCAGCAGAAGAATTCATCATCATCATGTGGAAGTAACATAAGAAATACTATTACAACAAAGACAGAAGGTGCTGTAAACAAAACAAGTGCACACTATACAATTGATGCAGGACTACATGCTGCTTTTGAACAATCAGGTAGTGAATCTGGTGGTGGTGGTGGTAAGTCATTTGATGATGATTACTCACAATTTGTTAAGAATAATACTACATCACAATCAATATCTGATCAACAGATTACAGTTTACTTATCAAAAATTCAAAGAGGGGGTCATATTCAACCATTTGGTTGTATGATTGCCGCTGAAGAGAGTAGTTTTAGGGTCATTGCTTACAGTGAGAATGCACCAGAAATGCTTGATTTTATGCCTCAATCAGTACCTAGTCTTGAAAAAAATGAATGTTTATTAGTAGGTATTGATGTTAGGACTCTATTTGCACCATCAAGTACAGCTTTGTTGGAAAAAGCATTTTCCGCGACTGACATTTTGCTGTTGAATCCTTTATGGATTCATTCAAAGAGTTATGGAAAAACCTTTTATGCAATTTTGCACAGAATTGATGTGGGTATTGTAATTGATTTAGAACCTGCAACATCAGAAGACCCTGTGCTTCCTGTTTCAGGGGCAGTTCAGTCTCAGAAGCTTGCAGTACGGGCGATATCTCGGTTACAGGCTCTTCCTGGTGGGGATATTAAGATTTTGTGTGATACTGTAGTCGAACATGTCAGGGAGCTTACTGGGTACGATAGGGTTATGGTGTACAAATTTCATGAGGATGAACATGGCGAGGTTGTAGCTGAATGTAAGAGGCCGGATTTGGAACCGTATAAGGGGTTACACTATCCTTCAACTGATATACCTCAAGCGTCGGGATTCTTGTTTAAGCAGAGTAGAGTTAGGATGATCGCTGATTGCCATGCTACACCTATTCCGGTGGTTCAAGATGAAGAGCTATTGCAGCCTCTATGTCTAGTTGGTTCAACTCTTAGGGCACCACATGGATGCCACGCACAGTACATGGCTAATATGGGTTCAATGGCCTCATTAACAATGGCAGTGATCATTAATGAAAGTGAAAAAGAAACTACCGGAGTAACCGGACCTTCTGGTACTTGTAATTCAATGAGGCTATGGGGACTTGTTTTATGCCATCACACATCTGCACGCCGCATCCCGTTTCCTCTTCGTTATGCCTGTGAGTTGCTAATGCAGGCTTTTGGGCTTCAACTGAATTTGGAATTAAAATTGGCTTTCCAGATGCAGGAAAAACATATTTTGCGAACCCAGACTCTCTTGTGTGATATTCTCCTCCGAGATTCCCCCTCTGGGATTATTACTCAGAGACCAAGTATTATGGATCTTGTGAAATGTGATGGGTCTGCTCTCTTCTACCAGGGGAAATATTTCGCTCTTGGTGTTACTCCTACTGAATCCCAGATTAGTGATATTGTGGAGTGGCTGTTGGCTTACCATGGGGACTCAACAGGATTGAGTACTGATAGTTTGGCTGATGTTGGATACTCGGGAGCAGGCACATTAGGTGACGCAGTTTGTGGGATGGCTGTTGCTTATATCACTTCAAGAGACTACCTATTCTGGTTTAGATCCCACACAGAGAAGGAAATTAAGTGGGGAGGGGAAAAACATCATCCAGAAGACAAGGATGATGGTCAAGGAATCCACCCACGTTCTTCTTTTAAGGCATTCTCGGAAGTAGTTAAGAGCCGAAGCTTGCCATGGGAAAATGCTGAGATGGATGCAATTCACTCTTTGCAGCTTATACTGCGAGATTCATTTAAAGATGCTGATGGAAGTGTTTCCAAGTCGGTGGTCAATACTGAAGTTGCGAATTCTGATTTGCGAGGGACAAACGAGCTCATTTCAGTTGCGAAAGAGATGGTTAGGCTAATAGAGACCGCAGCTGCTCCAATTTTTGCTGTAGATTCTGATGGTCGGATAAACGGGTGGAATGCAAAAATTGCAGAATTGATAGGTCTGCCTGCTGAGGAAGCTATGGGAAAGTTGTTACTTCAGGACCTGATTTACAAAGAGTATGTTGAGGTTGTTGGCAACGTTCTTTCCCGCGCATTGCAAGGTGAAGAAGATAAAAATGTAGAGCTAAAGCTGAAGACATTTGGTCCGCAGAAGCTTAACAAAAGTGTGTTTCTGGTGGTTAATGCCTGCTGTAGCAAAGACTTTCTGAACAACATCGTTGGAGTTGGCTTCGTGGGTCAGGATATTACTTCCCAGAAAGTGGTTATGGACAAGTTCATCCGTATTCAAGGTGATTATAAAGCTGTTTTACATAATCCCAGCCCTTTAATTCCACCCATATTTGCTTCGGATGAGAATACGTGTTGCTTGGAATGGAATAAGGCTATGGAAAAACTAACTGGTTGGGACAGAGAGGAAATGCTTGGGAAGATGTTGGTGGGTGATATATTTGGCGGTTGCTGTCGGCTTAAAGGCACTGATGCTCTTACAAAATTCATGATTGTCCTACACAATGCAATTGAGGGCCAAGACACTGAGAGACTTCCTTTTCAATTCTATGAGCGGAACGGAGAGTATGTGCAAGCTCTCTTGACAGCAAATAAAAGGGTTAGTTTGGAAGGAGAGGTTATTGGGGCCTTTTGCTTTCTACAGATTGTGAACCCTGAATTGCAGCAGGCCCTGGAAGTGCAAAGGCAGCAAGAGAAGAAATGTTTTGCTAGGAAAAAAGAGTTGGCTTACATTTGCCAAGAGGTAAAGAATCCTTTACGCGGGTTGCAGTTTACAAACTCTCTGCTGCAGGAAACAGACTTGAACGAAGATCAGAAAGAGTTTCTTGAGACGAGTGTTGCTTGTCAAAGGCAGATGATGAAGATCATAAGGGATGTTGATCTAGAGCGCGTTGAGGATGGGTCCCTGGAACTGGACGAGGCTGAATTTTTACTTGGGAACCTTATAAATGCTGTTGTTAGCCAAGTTATGATTCTTGTAAGAGAGAGAAGCTTACAACTGATGCGTGATATTCCAAAGGAAATCGAAACGCTGGCTGTTTTTGGTGATCAAGTTCGAATTCAACAAGTCTTGGTTGGTTTCCTGATGAATGTTGTGCACTACGCGCCATCTCCAGAAGGTTGGGTAGAGATTCAAGTCTGCCCAAGCCTGAAAACTATATCAGATGGCATAGAACTTGTGCACCTTGAATTCAGGTTTGAATCTCCTGGTGAGGGCCTTCCCCCTGAACTCGTTCAAGACGTGTTCAACAGCAACAGCTGTTTGACTCAAGAAGGTTTGGCCTTAAACATGTCAAGCAGGATTCTAAAGTTAATGAACGGTGTTGTTCAATATGTCAGGGGATCTGAACGATGTTCTTTCCTCATTATTTTTGAACTTCCAATGCCAAGGAAGGGTTCCAAAACATAATAATAATAAAAAAAAAAAAAAAAAAAAAAAAAAAAAAAAAAGATCGGAGAGATCAGGCCAGTAAGTAGAATTTGCAAAAGACAAGTAAATTCTCATACAACGATGAAGGCATATCCCTGTCTCTCCGACGGAATTTCTACACGAAGTGCCTCGACTAAATCATGTTCAACCAAAACGTTGCACAATATCAAACTTCTTCGATAAAGTTGCACCATCAGCTTTCATAGGACCCCGAATATTCATGAGTGAGGTGCTCTAGGTATGTCAGCTGCTATCTTCAAATCATGTATTTCTCGTCAAGATGTAACAATTGGATTTATTGTCATTTTATGAGAGAAGTGGTTCAGAACAAACCTTTCCAATTATGTGGTTCTTTTTACCTAGTCTATCCACTCTTGACCAACTGGCAAACACTTTTTCTAATAGCCTTGCAAGTCCCATATTTAAATTGGCTCCACGTATTTGCCACCCCCATTTTTCTTATTTGCCACTCTCATTAATTGTCACCCTCATTTATCTTATTAACCACTCATATGCTTTCTCATTTATCCTAAATAAATACCATCTCTTTGACTTTTTTTTAACACCCCACAAAGAACCACCCCGATAATAAAGAACACGAAATTGGGGATATATAAAGGAATTGGGGGATATTGATTACTTCTCCCAATCCATGGTGTGTGTTAAGGGGCGATTTTTAGGTATGAAAATACTAAAATACCCTTTGGTTAATTAAAAAATATTATGAAAATACCATACTACCCTTTCTACTAAAACATTAAAATCAAAAAACCAAAACATATCTCCCATTCTCCCAAAATCAGTTCCGCACTCTTAGGGTTTTAATTATTTTTTTTCTTCCATCTTCTTCACCCGTTCTTCATCAACGATTCATTTATTCGTCGATTAACCTACCCGAATCATAAACAATGCCTCCACGAAAGAAACCAAATGCCCACCCGAACTCAACATCGATTGCTCAACAAAAACAGGCAGAAAGACTTGTTAAGATTTCTCAAGAGCAAGAACACGAAGAAGCAACGTTCTCTGACGATCAACTACTCGAAATATGGCTTCGTGAGAAGGTAAGTCATTTAAAACTCGTTTAATTAGTGTTTCAATCGATTTGTAGCTATGGGTTTAGGTTAGAATCACGAACCCTAACTCAAACAGCTTGAGTTTCGAGAGTACCCTGACCGATATTTGTATGAACACAAGATCGGGTTTTGTATTCCCGCATTCAATCTAGGATGAATACAAAGGTCTTGGGTTTCCAACCCCAGATTCATCGAAACTGAATTTTCCCTACCGGCATTCAATCTAGGATGAATACAGTGCCCGTTTTTAGTATCGTCAGTGTTGGATAATAATTCGTGTATGCCGGTAGTGGACTTAAAACATACAGGAGAGTTTATGAATTTGTCACCAATACCGGCATAGATTTTTGGTTTCATTGCATGCCGATTTTGGGCACCGGCATTCTTTTGTAATAATTCTAGCATGCCGGTAGTGGACTTAAAACATACAGGAAAATTGTCACAAATACCGACAAAGATTTTAGGTTGCATTTGTATGCCGGTACTTGGTACCCAGATCATCGATAGTCAAAGTGTCTTCTTCGGACCATTCTACCGGCGTGGTTTATTTTAAGGTAGTCAATGCCGGTACTAGAACTGAAGGTGAGTTGTCTTTATATTCATTGCTTTCCGTGTGCTTACGATATAGGTCAAAAGCAAAGGAAGCTAACAAAAGAAAAACTAAAGATGTTGTCACTAAGAGAAGAAGGAAGGACGGTCTTGATACTCCTAAGTCTTTGCCTCCTCGAGGGAAAGATGAAGGTCGTAAGATACGTTTGGGGGCTGGTATAAGAGGGATAATTTGGGAGAGTGGTGGTGACCGTAGTCGACTTGCAAACCGTGAGCACGATGATCAAGATGAGCAAGATGAAGAGGAAAGTCAATCAGCAAGCCAAAGCGAAGTTGCTGGGCCAAGTCAACAACCAACACAAGGCAATGGCAAGAAGGGAAATGTCAAAGTGAAAGTTAAAGGTTCCCACCTTCCTCATAGTAAAGTTCAAGATACTAGGTGAAAAGTATTCTTTGGTCAGATACCGGAGGGATTTTATAGTATTCCGACGTATCCCGATAAAGCGGCTTTGCATTTGTTGGATCAATATATGTCACCACCTAAAGATCGAATGAAAATTAGTTCCAAACACAATTACAACACTATGCCGGAAACCCGTACCAGCATGCTCGACCATTGTTCCGGCATAGTCTAAGTTAACCAAAACGGAAGACCAAATTTGAAACCTATTCCGGCATAAATTTTTCATTAGAATACAACGCCGGAATCACGGGTACCGGCATTCTCGTAATCTAATGTCCCAAGCGGGTACACAATTTCGGCATTGACAATTATTGATATTGAACGCCGGTTTCGGTGCCGGCATTATCGATATTGATGGTACCACGCCTGCACCAGCTTAAAGCGTTGATGGTTATTAAGTTTCAATGCCAATTTTAGGTTTGGGATGGTACTGTTTCCTGTATGTTTTTCATGCAGTACCGGCATGGTAACCTATCAATGAAACCATGGAGGTTGAATATTCCGTAGTATATTCCTTGGTAGGTAAAAAGGTTAACTGTGTACCGTCATAGTTGTTTAGAAGAATTCTATGCCGGATCAATATTCAAAATGGGGGATATCGGTCTACCAGCATGGTCGTAGTATGAATACCATTCCTAAGACTTACTACCGCATGGTCGTAGTATGAATACCATGCCGGTACCCTTACTACCGACATGGGATTCATACAACTACTATGCCGGCACCTAGGTATTTCAGTTGAAAAAAATGGCGGGTTTCAAGAAAAATTTCGATTTTTCAACATCCTAGCAGCTTTACCTATGTGTTGGGGATGCTACTATGTTGTGCAAGTTTACTTTCTTGTGTAGGTTCTTCAAGAAACTCTCCATACTCGTCAAAATCATCATTCAAGGGTGTTGACTCAACAAAGAGTTGCAATTGAGAGTTGTTGTCATTAGCTGAAGATTCAAGATATGCTCCTTGTTGTAGTTGAGCTAAAGATTCAAAGAAGATCAATTCTCTCTTCACAATCATCCTCTATTTTTCTCAAAAAAATTTCTCTCTCAAAATATTTTTCCCTCCTTCTACTCTCACCTCACTAACCCAAATTCAAATAAAACACAAACTAATCATTTATAAAAAATCTTATGATTTTATTAATTATTATTAATCACTAATCCTAATTAGTGAGGGTAGATTAGGTATTACATAAAATACTTAAATAAGGGGTGACCCCGAATTGATATCTGGATCCACTTTTTGTCATTTTCTTATATCCCCAATTCCTTTTTATATCCCCAATTTCGCGTTCATAATAAACTCTAAAAGGAAAAAAAACCTAAATTCTATTAATTCTTATTCACTCAGACGGGCACTTCTTCTTCTCCGTCTCAAGTTTGAGAAGAACTCAACTCCCTGCTCATCACAAGGTTCATATTCTATCTCTTGTCTAACAGGCAAGGAGTATTTTTACAGAGCAATGGATCCAGATTCGGCAACTTGACCAGGCACTACAAGTCACAGAAGTATTACTTCACTTGAACATCTTTATATCAATTCAAAACTTGATTGAAACCATGGGATTTCGGTTCCACTTCTGATTTGTTGTTTGGAACTTGTTATCAGATCAGGATTCTTAAGGCTAAAAGTAAAACAGGGACCACCGAATGCACGTTCACAAACGTATGATGATACTTGAGATGACTATGTTGTACCTTCTTCTAGAGTGTTGGATTAGATATAGGTGTGTCCTCCACTTGAAATTTAGTGGGTACTGGGTATTAGAGTTCTTGTGCAATTGACTACTTTACCATATTTGTCACGCATTCTGAGTGAAGAAGTGCGTGGTCTTTAGAAAAGTGGATATTTGGCAAGTTGGAGGCTGTCACACATCCGTGAACCTTCATCTTACATTTACCATGTACTCATGTTTGTTAGGCCACCCCGGATAATTGAACAGAGTACTAATGTAGGTTGATATTTTAATGGGTTTTCTGTGAAGATAGAGATTAATGGAGAAGAAAACAAATTAAATTTGACTATTGTAGGTGGTAAATAGGAAAAAGCGGAATAGAAAAGTAGAATTACTTTAGAAATTCTGATAAGAGTGGCAAATAGGAAAAATGAGGATGGCAAATAGGTGTTGCCTTTAAATTTCTTAAAAAGAGAACTGAAGCAAGTTTTGTTTTGCATGAACTTCAGTTTGACAGGGTAAATTAGAAGCATAAATTTTTACTCAAAATAAGCCGCTTAAAACAAACTCCTCAAAAACCACAAATTGTTTGGGAGTTTTCGTTCAGATTAAGGAAAAAGAAAAAGATTAAATTTTTTCTATCTGTATCCATAAAAAAATATTGAGTCATGTTAATAGGAGGGAAGGAATGGATTTGAGGAGGGAAAAATTACGAGGAGGGAATTAAATTTCTGAGGGAGAGATGGACTTCTTAAAAGAGAGCTGAAATGTCCAATATATCCTTCAACTCACGACAAACTAAAATTGAAAGTCATCTTCTTCCGTAAAATTCTGATGTAAGGCATAAAAACAAAAGTGAAAATATCGATCATCATAAGCCGACGAGGAACCTCTAAAGAACTAACACCACCATCGGCATCATAAAAAACCATTTAATTTTCATTGAAAATTTTAATCTTCTTGCAACTGTGGATTCAGATGTTATCTCCTCCATTAACTTAGAATCAAACCCCTTTGATGGGAGATGAACTATCTGTGGTCGATAATTAAAAAAAAATCTAACCTTCTTCTGCACTTTCTCTGAAACTCAAAATAAATTTATTGATAAAATCAACGGCATATTGGTTTGATTGATTTTTATTTATTTTTGATAAAATGGTTTGATTGATTAGTCTTTGGGTTTTCATATATTGAATTAAAAAGTTTTATGCAAATGATCTCGTTAACTATTTGGTGAGATCTTTCGTGAGCACTATTGTATCAACTATCAATTGCTAGGTTATTTTGTTTGTTTTTGATCGAAACATGGTTAAGTTATAGAGGGTATTGCTGGAATTTCCAAAATAATTCCTATATATCACCTAGTTTTACTTTGACCGTATGCTGACCAAAATTTAACCTGTTTTTATACCTCCTCAAATCCATTCCTTCCCTCCTATTAACATTGCTCAAAATATTGTAATTGATATTACTGTGTTTACAAGAAACCTTATAGTTCCAAGAAAAAATTCTAGGGTATTGTTGGTAGCTTTGTGACAAATATGAAAACCTACAGTATTTTTGAACTAGAAAGAAATTCTAAACCCTCATCTATAGTGGAACTGGGTTTTTATTTTTATCTTTATGATAAGCAACACACAAACACAAAACTAACTAATTAGCCTCACATTTCTCACATCGAAGCTCTTCCTCTATAATCATCACCAAGATGACAAATAATCACATCGAGAGGATGGGAAAACCACACCCCCGCAATTTCCTTAGATGTACTAGCTTTTGCAAGGTAGTCAACAACCGAATTAGCCTCTCTATATCTCTGAATTATGACAATATCATTGAAACTTTGCTATTAGATCTTCAATATCCTTTATCAGTCCTCCCATCACCCATGGTATAATCGTCTCTTTGTTGAACTGGGTATTTATAAATCCTATGGTATTTCTCTTTTTTCTTAATGACTGTCTTTATAGTATTTTATTCCTTTTTAATGTTTAGTTTTCACGTAAATAATAGAAGCACGAAGTTAGGCTTTTGTTAACTTGTATACCCATATATACGTTAGGTATTAGTACATAATTATATATTTGCATAGATTTCTTAACTATCTCTTGGAACTATTTTAAATAGTTTAGTATTGATCCCACTGTAATAAATATGTTTCAATTTCCTTCTTTACCCTTGTAGTGTTATAGAAAATAACGTCAATTTGTAAAGAGGGGACCTAGGTTTTCACGATCATAAACTCTTCCCATAAGAAGATTGAACCATTTATTATAAACCAAACTAGTTCTTGTCTGCTGATCAAACTTTATTACATCTAATCTGATAATCTATGATAATATTGATTAAAAATCATGAAAACCCATAACAGATTTGATGATTAACGACAATCAACGGAGTTTGATCTCAAATATACTTTTCAATTAACTTTTGTTTAATCAAACTCAAAAACAGATTTACAATAAATCAATGGATTTGATTAGAAGCCAATTAGAGAAATTGCTGCAATTTTTGATGATCAAACAATCGCAAACTGCAGATGCTAGTTCTAATAAAATCCAAAACATATGAGTCAATTAATTAAACAGATATACATCAAAATAAGATAAGAAAAATCATTGCTTACTGACTAATCAATAACCGGTAAGTTTTTTCTTCTTTTCGTTGTAAAATAAGACCGGTAAGTTTCTTCTTTCTTAAAACCAGATCAACAATAGAGAGGAAGTTGAACGGGTAGCTGAAACTAGAGATTAGAATAAGGTTATTAGAGGAATTTATGTATCACTGATAAAGATGATTAACTTGTTATTATCCCAACCACTGATTTCTATTCTCCATATGAGTATAGGACTAATATACACGTTAACATGACCCTTACAGTTAATTAGATAAATAACCTTATTTTATTATATTTTCTTTAACATATAATATTAAAATCTATGGTCGGGTGTGATTTTATTTAGCTTTTGATTTTGAAAGTTCCTTGTTTTCTTATAAAAATATTTTCTTTCTTTGGTATAGGATATCTGGATGCTGGATATATAGATGGTTTAGATTCTATGATCCCTAAAATTTGCGATTTACGATTCAATATTTGAGTAATATAAAATCGGTAATGCTATTCCCAGCTCGTTTTACCACACTACTCACAGCTCAAGCTGATGTGTCGCTGGAATCGATAAAAACGTGGGAGAGAGAAATTGTGCTAGGTCAAAATGGTCTCTGCTTTATTTTATTTTTTTTCTTACTTCTCTCCTTCGTCTTCTTCTTCTCCTTTCCTTTGCCTCCGACCAGACACCACCATCACAATATGCTCAAAGTTCAAACCCAAAATTCTTGATTAAATCAAACTCTTGATGTATGGTTTATGGAGTAGTATTACCTATAATCCTAACAATCGGTTAGCAACAAATTAGGTTCAGTAAACTAGGAGCTCTAGAATGAAACTATTGCCTATTTCATTTTGATTAATAGAAGAACAGTTGCAATTAATTCAAAATAAAGTTCAAACCTAATCATCAAATCAAAGTAACCATTGAGAAGAACACAAAAAATACAGACTTTGTTTGAATTTAAAAATTAATTATTGGATCTAAAATTACTAGTCTCGGGTCTTGGATCGAAGAAGATAGAAATATGTCTAGGGTAAAGATGATAACTGGTTTTGGTTTGATCTTCCTGATGATGATAACGATTGAAGTTTAGAAAGAGAACTAATTGAAGATGATACAAGGTGTACAGAACTACCACCACTACCAATTACACCACCATTGACATGAAAGATTTCTTTTTGAAGAAGAATCCTATAATGATTTGTGGATTTTGAGAGTAGAGATAAAAGGGTTACAGGGTTTTGCTAATTGAGGCTTGTGAAGCTACAATTTTCATGTTTTCTTGTGAAATAGTTTGATTTCTAGATAAAGAATCTGCTAGTGAACAATTTTGATCTTTGGCCTTGTCAAACTACAATTTCCACAATTTTTTGTGAAATAGTTTGATTTTTAGATAATGAATCTGCTGATGGACAACTTTGATTTTTGGGTATTTATCAAATACCCTTACTTCCATATAATATGGGTTTGAATGATGTAGTTCAGGAGGTGTTTGGTAGAGAAGGTAGCACGGTGGTATAGGAAGGAGAAGAAAGAAACTGAAGTAATTAGACGGCGGTAGTGGTACTGGTGTGGTTGTTGTATTGTTAGAAAGTGAAAGGAAAGAAGATGAAGCCAGAGAAACGAAAAAAACAAAAGAAACATAGTTAAAGAGAAAGAGTCAGCAACACGTCAGCTTGAGCTGTGAGTAGCGTGGTAAGAGGAGCTGGGAATAGCATTACCGATATAAAGTTAGTTTTTCTATAATTTTTATATTAATATACCTTGTTCAAAATCAAATAAAGTTACTGTGAGCGTAGAAGTTTGTTACTATGATTGTAAAATTCGTTTGTTGAATGAAACCACTGTACCTTGCCAGATCGAAGATAAAAATGGAGTGGGATTAAAGAGAGCAAGTTGCACCTTGAGTTGTTTAAGCAGCAAGAATCCAATTCTGGCCGACAACTTGTCAAAACTTGGGAAAGTAGTGTTGACATTCTCTCTCCCGCATATACTAGGTCAAAGTCAAAGTACCTTTTTGACTGCATATTCATTTTCAAGGAGAAAAAGAGATATCTTCTTGGCTTCTTCTACTTTCATTTGTTTGTATCATAAAATGATAAGATGCGAGAACCACATTTTGTGTTGTGGCTGAAAGTGACTAAAGGTAAAGAGGAATATACAAAGGACTCCTGTATGGACTTCATTGCATGTCCATACATGCGATGAAGTTGTAAACATGCAGCTTTGATTGAGGGACGGTAACTTGTAAGTTGTAAACCTGCAAAAAGGAAAAGAATTCTTGAATCCATGGTTGTATATCCCTTTTCCTGTTTTCAGCTCTCCATGTATGGATAATTATTTGTTGCATCCGTTAAGTGCTACCTCAACATTTGTTTATGAATTTTAGTTTATTTCTTTTATGAATGAATTTTTACTTTTCGAAAAAAGAAGAAAGGATCTGATGTGTCGTACTGAACTTGGATTAACTATGATGGATAGTGGTGGAGTCTTTGATTAGCTAGTGGACTACGAGATAAACATGCTAGGTTTACATTGTTTTTAGATAAAGAATTTTGAAAACAAGGATTTCATGACCTAAAGTACCGTACTAGCATCAAGAACAAGAAGAAACTGAGAAAACTTCCACACCTCATGTGGATACAAAATACCGCACATTCATTTTACGTGCGAAGTAACTACATATACAATGAGCGAAAATGACCGTATATGTTACATTCAAGATGACGAACCAGGTGACGTAGCCAAGTCACGAGTAAAGTGTGAAGAACCGTGCGGTAGTAAAGAAATCGTGCGATCATGATAAACTCATGTGCGATATTGATGCACGTCAGATCCGAAATTAGGGGCTTTATTAGCTGTCATCCACTATATAAATTCCTATATAAGGAGCAAAGCGCCTTTGTAAAAGAGGGATTTTTTTGGGTGAGCTTAGATAAGAATTCTAAGAGAGAGAAAGTTATTTTCTCCCCAAGTTAGGGTTTCTTCATATCGTTGTAATTGTTCTAAGATTTTAATAAAAGTTCTTGAGATTCTTATGATGGTTTCTTAGATTAATTTATAGAGTATCATTCGGGTGTGGTTGTAGAAAACAGCTCGGAGATATACCTTGTTGATGAGTTTCTTTAAAAATAAGCTTGAAATTGTTCATAGGTTTTCATCGCTCTATTAAGAATCTTTAAAAGTTTAGATCTAAAAAATTCAGCCAAAAGTTTAAATCTCAATCTTTATTGATTCAGTTTTTATTTCTTCAAAGAGTACGTTTCCTTTTATTGTTACAAGACGGAACAGATGGTAGGAAAAACATCTACAGCAGAACAAGTGATAGCAATTAGGAGGAGCAAAACAATCGGGGGGAAGAAGAAGAAGAAGCGAAATCGCTGAATCATCAAGGATGGGAGAAAGAAATAATAGAGGAAACCAAGTCCAAACACAGATCCAACGCAAACGAGTGGAGGACAACACTATCGACTATGATAGGGTAAGTGTTCATACTACAAACATAGGTTCAACAGAAGAAGAAGAGCAAAGAACTGGAGATGGAGGAACGATAGCAGATAATGAAGAAAATATGACCATAGAGGAACTCCGACAAAGGCTAATCGCAGAAACAAGGATAGAAGAAGAAGCGCTTGCGAATTTGACGCGTCAGAATGATTAACTAAGAGAAGAAAATATCAGATTACAAGAACAAAGGTCACGAAGTACAACACGTACAAGCTCAAGGTCAAGAAAAAGTAGGAGCACGTCAAGGCGTAGTCGATCTAGCCGCAGAGATGCTAGACAAGAGCAACCCTTAGCTGACAACATGGTTGAAAACTTTCAGGTAGGCGATAATATACAGGGGCAGCGCGGTGGTAATCGTATAGAACAACAAACAACTGACCGATACGTGCAGCAAGGCGAAAATCACCGCATGCAAGAAGACCATCGAGTCAATCGACACGAACGACAAGGCGAACGTTATCGTACGCATCATGATCAGGATGATGAAAAAGACGAGGAGCAAGGGAGGATAATACTACACAGTAGAGAACTGTTGCGAAATCAGAGAGAGCGCGAAAAGAGGAGAGGAACTTTGACGCACATATTCATGCAAGAAATGAAAGGGATATGCGAAGCAGAAGAACGAGAACTATAGGAGGCGATGCGTCAAAGCACGCATGATAACAGGATAAGACAAGCAAGGTTGAAAATACCAATGCAAAAAGACGCCGAACAAACAATAACGTAGAAATCCTAAGAGAATTAGCAGAAGTAAGAGCGATGATGACCGCACGAAGAGATGGAGGTAGGCGACAATTAGATGAAGCAATTGAAGAAACTGGAAAAACACCATTCGCAAGACAGATACAAAGGACAAGAATACCAACCAAATGCACTTTACCCGTATTCACTAGTATATTCGATGGAACCACATGTGAAGTGCAGCATATAAAGGCGAGCAACAGATCTTTGTTACAATGGGAAGATAATGATGCGGTCTTATGCAAGTATTTTCCTGCCAGTCTAACTGGAGAAACTTTATAATGGTTTGAAGGATTGCCTATAGGAACAATAACATCATTCAATCATCTACAAAGCATATTCTTAGGAGCATACATCAGCAACAACATGTTACGGCCAGGAAGACATACCAGAACCACCAAATATGGGTCATGAACCCCCGTCAGGAAGACGAAGTAGGAAATTTTGTGCTTATCACCGCTTCCACGGTCACACTACCAATAACTGTCGGAATGTGCAAAAAATAACACTAAGAATGATTGATCAAATAAAATTAAACAATTTTCTAGTATCACAACAACAAAATCTACCACCACCACCAGAGCGGCAAACACCAATAGATGAAGTGGGAAAAAGACGTATTTAATTGAAGTAGGAGCGAAGGCAAAGAATTTATAATGTAACTCAATAATACATTCATTTAGAAACACAAAATACTTTCATGATAATGTCTTAAGTCGAGTTCATGCGAGAGATAATGATGGAAAAGAGATACACAACCTGGCAAAGATATCACCACTGAATGAAATTGGTTGCCTCTGTGTAAAAGAGATACTCAACCGCACTCTCTATCAAAAGAGCGATATGAGAAGAGGAAAAATGTGGATACAAAATACCGCACACTCATTTTACGTGTGAAGTAACTACATATACATTGAGCGAAAACGACCACATATGTTACATTCAAGATGACAAACCAGATGACGTAGCCAAGTCACGAGTAAAGTGTGAAGAACCGTGCGGTAGTAAAGAAATCGTGCGACCATGATAAACTCCTGTGCGATATATATTTACACACGTCAAATCCGAAATTAGGGGCTTTATTAGCTGTCCTCCACTATGTAAATTCCTATATAAGGAGCAGAGCGCCTTTGTAAAAGAGGGATTTTTTTGGGTGAGCTTACATAAGAATTGTAAGAGAGAGAGTTATTTGCTCCCTAAGTTAGGGTTTCTTCATCTCATTGTAATTGTTCTAAGATTTTAATAAAAGTTTTTGAGATTCTTATGATGGTTTCTTAGATTAATTCATAGAGTATCATTAGGGTGTGGTTGTAGGATTTCCTGCAACTACACCTCAAGTATGGATAATACAGTGTATCCATGGATCCGTGCGGCAATATTGTTTAAAGCATCTTCCCCTCTGCTTTGTGAAAATAAGACATGCGTAGTTGCTTTAAATTTTTCTAATGTTATTAGTCGTATATAATCTTGAACATCGTATGAATTCGCTGGCATGAAGACTATCCAACTTTACTATGCTCCATAGAAACCCTACATACATAAAGTTAATTTATTCAACGTGCATAATGTAACTTTTGGCCGAACTTCTGAAAGCTTAGTGAATCATGCACATCAACGTCCATACGTGGAGCTAGCCAACATGGCTTCCTGACGTAGTTCATCTGAGAAGAAGAAAAGTAGTAGGGAAAGGGAAATATTCCAGTTGACACTAAATGGACCCGTCAAATATGCATTTTCGGATTGCTACGAATGTGTTATGTTTCCATATGAATGAAATCAAGGGTCAGTGATCAGTGATGAGAGTGACCAAGTAACTCTCATAAGGAACGAAGAAAACTCCAAAGGCGTTGAAACTTGTTGAGAAAAATAAATATTTTTCCTTTGAAGAAGAATCATCATTTCCCTTTCAGAAACCATTATAAATACTAGCAGCTGTTCCATCCTTTTTCTTCAACAATCTCTGCACATCTATCGTTCTATACTCAAAAATATCTTTCTTTCTCAACAATCCTTGCACTTCTCTTTAACTATTAAATATATAGTTGTTAATCATCATTAATTCATTTCCGATCATGGATTCGGAGTCTCAAATTAGGTATGTACATCAAATAACCCAAGCTCTCCTCCCAGTCTCTCTCTCTATATATATAGTATATATATGTCGTCTTATCTGCGGGTTCGTACGTGTTTCTTGTTATATATGTAATATAACTTGCTCTGTGGGTATGAAATAACCAGGAACAAGTGTGCAGCATGCTACAGACAATTCAATAAGAAAGAACACCTTGTTGATCACATGAAGATCTCATTTCACTCTGCTCATGAACCCATGTGTGGTGTTTGTGGTAAACACTGCCGTTCTTTCGAGTCCCTCAGGGAGCATCTTATCGGTAAATTAAGCAATCGTCGGTCTCTCTAGATATATATATAGATAGATCTTGTGGAAACCCATATGTATATCATATATTGATCTTTGCTTTTCAATGGTATTAACAGGACCCTTGCCAAAGGTAGAATGTGCTAGGGTATTCAGTCCCCGAGGATGCAACCTTTGTTTAACTATTCTTAATGGACCTAATGCTGTTCGCAGTCATCGCCAAACATGCCAGTTCTCCAGGAAAAACCTTGTAAGCTTAATATATATATGCATCGTTGAAGTAGTGTTTCGTGATATATAGCTAGTGACCTCTGGTTTTGAATTTACTAGGGTTCACCCGACGACATCCTCTCCCGAATGTCCAATATGGGTATAAACAGTGATGGAAGAACGAGAGCACCCCAAGCATTTGCACTAGGTTGCAAAATGGTTGGCGGTGGAAGTGATGGATCACTCAATCTTTGTGCAAGAGTGTGCCTTATCGATGAGGATAAAAGAGTCGTACTTCAGGCTTATGTTAAGCCACTCATTCCGGTCACTAACTATCGGTAAGTTAAAAAGTCATCATGGACACCGATTGAGATTAGCAGATTATTGTTCATCACAAAAATTAATGAACTAACTAATGATATGAATATATACGACGCCAATTT
This sequence comes from Papaver armeniacum, assembly GCA_023531295.1. Taxonomy (NCBI): domain Eukaryota; kingdom Viridiplantae; phylum Streptophyta; class Magnoliopsida; order Ranunculales; family Papaveraceae; genus Papaver; species Papaver armeniacum. The sequence continues at coordinate 1,480,715 of JAJJWW010008974.1, read as the reverse complement.
AGGTATGAAACTACTGGTGTACGGCCTGAATACTTAAGGAATTCAAACGCAATGCAACCGAGGGACGTGCAAAAAATCATTCAAGATTTCTTGTGCAACGGTGAGCCTTTATGGAAGATACGTTCATCAAAAGGTACCGGAAAAGCAAGGATACTTGTAGGTCATGGTCTGGGTCAAGACCTTGAGTGTTTAGGAATTGAATATCCCTCTAACCTTATCAGGTACGTAATTAATTAAGCTCCTTCAAGCGTAGATTTGTAAGGATGCTCCTATTCACAGTGTTCTGGCTGAAAAATCTAATATTTTGTTATTATAACTATTCATCAGGGATACAGCAAAATATCCTCCACTAATGAAAACCAGTAAGCTGAGCAACACACTTAAATACCTAACACAAGCTTATCTTGGGTACGTAAAGTTTTTGAATTGATACATCATGCTAGTTTTGTATTGAAATTATAGTTGATGCTGAAAGAAAAATGCACATAAAAACTGAACAGGTATGATATTCAAACTGGGATACAAGACCCTTTTGAGGATTGTGTAGCAACAATGAGGCTCTACAAGAGAATGCGTAGTCTAAATCACAAAGCCGAGGACGTTTCAACTTGTACAGATGTACGTAACAACAATTTTGCAAGTTGGAGGCAGAGTGAACTCGATCGAATGACCCCGGATCAGCTCTTGGACATTTCAAGGTCTGATTACCATTGCTGGTGTTTGGATTCCAAGTAAACACTGACTCGAATGTTAGCCAAGACATCTCAGCCAATTTGTTACCAGAAATATATAACGTCTAATTATCAAGATATAAAATCAGATTATAACCTACTTTAATTTTAAGAGAGCTCTTAGCTTAATTTATCCTATTACATCAATATAATATAGCAGAGTAAAAGCATGTAACTTATCCCTATTTTCAATTAATTACATCATCGTGGGGAGGAATTTGCTTTTTATGCCTTGCTACCTGGGTTGTAGGTATCAAACCTCTTCTTATAAAAGAGGATTAAAATAAAAATAAAATAATAAACTATCTCTATTTGGCTACTTCCTCTTCGACATATCCGTAATTGCCGGAAATCCTACTGACCACCCCCAAGTAAAATCTATAAACTCTATTCAAGTCATCGTGGGAAGAACTCTAAATTATTTTATAAAAAGATAGATCAAATACAAAATATATGAATAGAAACCCTAACTTGGGAAGCAAATAACTTTCTATCTCCTAAATATTTTATCTCAGCTCACCTAAAAGATCTCTCCCTTCTACAAAGGCATTTGGCTCATTTTATAAGAGTTTACATAGTGGAGGATAGCTAATAAAGCCCTTATTTTCGGATCTGGAGCGCGTCAATGTCGCTTGGACTTTAATATTGCCGCATGGATTCTTTACTGCCGCGTGGTTCTTCACACTTCTTTTGTGACTCGGTGATGTCATCTAGTTCGTCATCTTGGATATATTGTACACGTTCATGTTCGCTTGCTACTAAATGGATTATTTCGCATACCAAATGAGTGTGCGGTATTTTGCACCCACATTTTGCCTCTTCTCGTATCATTCTTTTGAGAGAAAGAGCGGTATGAGAAAAACTAGTTTGTTATCTTGCCGCACCAACTCATCTTTCCGTATTCTCTTTGACTGACATGTTTCCGGAATTTCGGTTTAACCGTCTACACGTGTTGTCCTTTTCCCCTTTTAACCGGCACGTCCTGATTTATCCGGTTGTCTCTTTCCCCATATTTTCCTTATTTATTGACTGTGGTGAGGAGAGATATTTTTTCTTTTCTCTATTTTCCTTCCCTTTTTCTCTGTGAATTTTCTTCATCTTTATCCTCTCGAAGCCTTCCTTCTCCACTTTTTCAGAAATTTTACCGGTGTAGATCTTCCAACTTCTTCTTCAATATATCCGTAATTGTTTTATTAGTTGCCTCAGCCTGCCCATTGCTCTGCGAATATAAAGGAGTTTACTTTCCACTTTGGATCTTGAACGTGTTAAGTAGCATATATTTTCACCCTCAAATTGATTTCCATTATCAGATACTATTTGCACAGGAATTCCAAATCTGCAAATGATATTTTCAAATATGAAGGTGAATACATCCCGATCTCGGATATGTTGCACTGCTTTCACCTCCGCCCACTTTGTAAAGTAGTCTGTTGCGACGATTAAGTATCTCCTCTGCCATGTTCCTGGTATAAATGGACCCACAATGTCTAGACCCCATTTTGCGAATGGCCAAACACTTGTTGATGAGTTTAGCGTCGTTCCTGGTGCATGTATCATTTTCCCGTATCGTTGGCATTCTTCACACCTCCTGGATACCTCTTTTGCGTCCTCATGCATGTAGGGCCAGTAGTATCCCTGCATCTTTGTTTTGTTAGCTAAGGACCTTCCCCCACTATGGTTCCATGCGTCTCCATAGTTTATTGCCTTTAAAATTTCCATTCCTTCCTTCCGCGTTAAACATCTGAGTAATGGTCCAAGGAAGGATTTTCGATAGAGTACTCCCTCTCTTAATTCGTAGTTTTTCGCCCGGCTCCCTTTAACTTTTGCGCCTCTAATATATTTCTTGGGACCTCTCCCTTCTCCAGATATAAATGAAGTTGTGTTCTCTAATCTGCCTCTTTATGTGTTTGTCATTCGTCTGCATTTTGCACTATCATAACGTTTGCGTCTTCTTCTTGTTTTTTAATTGATGGGAAAGAGATCGTCTCTATCTTTATATACCATTGTTAATGGTGGTTTTTAGCTTAGGGTTAAAATCGTAAAACACTAAACCCTAGCAGATAGTGATGTCACAACATTTAAAGTAACAAGCATTTACTAGGCACATTTACTGAAACCTTTAATGTGTCCCTAAATAATTACCGGGGTATCTTTTTTTCAAATTAGGGTTACGACAAGCCAAACCCTAATTCCCATGTGTGCCAATGGCAAATCATGCCAGCCACACCGACCGCGCCAAAGCATGCCAACCATGCTAGCCGCACCTCTGTGCCAATAGCAAATCATGTCAGCCACACCGACCGCGCCAAAGCATGCCAACCAAGCTAGCCGTACCTCTGTGCCAATGGCAAATCATTCCAGCCACACCGACCGCGCCAAAGCATGCCAACCATGCTAGCCGCAATTTTGTGCCAATGGAAAATCATGCCAGCCACACCGAACGCGCTAAAGCATGCCAACCATGCTAGCCGCACCTCTGTGCCAATCGCAAATCATGCCAGCCACATCGACCGCGCCAAAGCATGCCAGCCATGCTAGCCGCACCTCCGTGCCAATGGCAAATAATGACATCCACACCAACTGCGCCATGCCAAACGCACCTCGCCATGGCCCCATGATGAGCCACCATACTGGCATTCACTACACGGCTATCAAAAAGAAGGCGTGCAACAATCAACGGTTGCCCTTCAATCCCATGAGAAAATCCTGGCCGTCTAAGGTTACCAAACGATCTTTGCCCCAAAACCCTAGCTTGGTCACGCACCTAGCCCAAGCTAATCACGCCATGCGCCCATGGAAAACCCTTGGCCCACATGACAAGCCAAAACGACACCTAGCCCAACCTAGCCATGCCATGTTCCTATGGAAAACCCTTGGCCCCACATGCCAAGCCAAACCAAACCTAGCCAAGCTATCCGCGCCATGCCAAACACACTTTGCCTTGGCCCTAGACGTGCTAGTCATATCATGCCAAGCCAAACGCCCTTGCCTTGGCCCTAGCCACGCCATACGCCCATGGAAAACCCTTGGTCCCACATGCCAATCCAAAACCTCACCTAGCCCAAGCTAGCCACGCCATACGCCAATGGAAAACCCTTGGCCCCACATGCCAAGCCAAACCAAACCTAGCCAAGCTAGCCGCGCCATGCCAAACGCACTTTTCCTTGGCCCTAGGAATGCTAGTCACATCATGCCAAGCCAAACGCCCTTGCCTTGGCCCTAGCCACGCCATACGCCCATGGCAAACCCTTGGCCCCACATGCCAAGCCAAAATCGCACCTAGCTAGAGCTAGCCACGCCCATGCCAAGCCAAACCAAACCTAGCCAAGCTAGCCGCGTCATGCCAAACGCACTTTGCCTTGGCCCTAGCCATGTTAGTCACATCATGCCAAGCCAAACGCCCTTGCCTTGGACCTAGCTACGCCATACGCCCATGGCAAACCCTTGGCCCCAAATGCCAAGCCAAAATCTCACCTAGCCAAAGCTAGCCACGCCCAAGGCCAACCCTTGGCCCCACATGCCAAGCCTAACCACACCCTAGCAGCGCCACCCTGTTCGCTTTCCCTACGCGGCCACCAAAACGAAGGCGTGCAACAATCAACGGTTGCCCTTCAATCCCAGGAGCAACTCCTAGCCATCCAAGGTTACCAGAGGACACACGGTAACCTTTGGCCCGAAAACCTAAGTTTGGCCACGCCAAACCTTGCCATGCCAACGGCATGCCAACCTAGTCGCGCCACCCTGTTGGCCTTCCCTACGCGGCCACCAAAACGAAGGCGTGCAACAATCAACGATTGCCCTTCAATCCCAGGAGAAAATCCTAGCCATCCAAGGTTACCAGACGAAAAATGGTAACCTTTGGCCCGAAAACCTAAGTTTGGCCACGCCAAACCTTGCCATGCCAACGACATGCCAACCTAGCTGCGCCACCACGTTGGCCCTCACTACGCGGTTACCTAAACGAAGGCGTGCAACAATCAATGGTTTCCCTTCAATCCCAGGAGAAAATCCTAGCCATCCAAGGTTACCAGACGACACATGGTAACCCTAAGTTTGGCCACGCCAAACCTTGCCATGCCAACAACATGCCAACCTAGCCGCGCCACCACGTTGGCTCTCACTACTCGACTACCTAAACGAAGTAGTGCACAATCAACGGTTGCCCTTCAATCCCAGGAGCAAATCCTAGCCATCCAAGGTTACTAGACGACACATGGTAACCTATCGCACGAAAACCTACGTTTGGCCACGCCAAACCTTGCCATGCCAACGGCATGCCAACTTAGCCGCGCCAACACGTTGGCCCTCACTACGCGGCTACCAAAACGAAGGCGTGTAACGATCAATGGTTGCCCCTCCTCTCAAGATGCAAAATCTCGACCGTCGAAGGTCACCAGGCTGGCAAGTTTCCGAGCTTGACTTGCCAAGCCACAACAACGTGGTACATGTTTTCCAAAACATTCGAGACATGAACACAAACTGGGGGATCCTCTTTGGGTATTGGTTTGGCGGTTTACAGCGTACGGCGTACACCACGCCCGTCATAAGGAAGTGTCATAAGGGTGAGGCGGTTAGTAAATACGGGAAGTTATGTGTGAAACGTTCATGGGACATAAAACACATGCGTTAACAACTTTATGGGACATTAATTCCATAACGTTAGCAGTTTCATGAAAACCAGTTTCATGCGTTAACCACTTTATGGAACATCAATTCCATGCATACGGTTACCACCTCCTCCCATTTAATTCCCCACTCCTTAATGAGACCAGGGTACGTTTTACTCCGACTTGTATAAATAGGTCTTACCTATTTCCATTGAACAACAAGTTCATACGGGAGATAAAACACTCGAAATACTTGCTTGCTAGCTCACCTTGTGAGCTCTCTCACTTTTCGATAACAAGTCGTAGTAACCCAACTACTCTTCCAGAATCAACTATTCTGGTCTCACCACTTTCCTTGCTTTCCTCCCCAAAACCAACCCATTCTCCTCCACTTTGTGACCGAAGCAAGTCTAGAACGGCCATTTCTTGGTTTAGGCCGGACTTGTACAGATTGATCTCTCGAATCTAAAGTACTCCCTTGCAGTACATTGTTTATGGTTTAAATTGTTTCTCACCCACACACCCGCAATTACCGAAATCAGCAGAAACCATTTTCACCTACAAACAACCGTGCGGTAGGATCCACTAACATATAGGAAATGAATGCCAGTGCGTCTGCGAATCGATTGTATTTCCTGCATATGTGCCTCCAATTTACGTTTTTTATTTTTTCTGAGAGTTCTAAGACGAGTTGCTTGTATTTTTTTAGAGATGGATCATTCGTACTGTACAACCTTGTATTTGGCGTATTACCAACTGTGAGTCACTAGTCACCCTGATGTCGTTTAACTCAATCTCCACTGCCAACCTTAATGCATGCACTACTCCCTCATATTTTGTTTCACTATTAATGGATGCGAACTCCAATATGAATGTGTGCACCATTCTCGCTCCTTACGGTGAAATGAACACTATCCCTATACCATTTCCTTCGCCGTTTACTGAACCATCTACTAGTATTTCCCATCTTTTTAAGTTACACTCTGTTAACAAGTCTGTAGGATTTCCTTGGTCTTCATCTATGTCCATAATTTCTTTTACGCCTTCATCTTCTTCTAATGGAAATTCTACCAAGAAGTCCGCAATAACCTGTGATTTTGGTGATTATAGTCTTTCGTACTTGATTCCAAATTGTCCTACTTGTGCATTCCATCTTTCTATTCTTCCTAATCTTTCGAATTCTTCATTACAGATTCGATTGGTACTTTCGTTAATACTTTAATTTTGTGAGCTTTAAAGTAAGTACGAAGCTTTTATGTTGCATAGACCAGCATGAGGATAAGATTTTCGATCTTTGTGTAATTTTTCGATGCTAAATATATTAATAATTCTTCTACTGGCTCCGCTTTCTGCAAAATAGATAAATTCATTAAATAGTCCTTAATACTTTGCAGCGCTTGCTCGCATTCATCCGTCCATTCGAATTTGGTTCCATTCTTCAAGATGTTGAAAAAGTGCTTGCATTTGTCTGAGGAGCATGAAATGAACTGCCCTAATGAAGATATTAGCCCATTCAATTTCTGCACGTCTCTTACTGTTGCGGGTGATGACATGTCACGAACCGCTTGCACCTTCTCTGGATTTACTTTTATTCCTTGTTTTGATACAATGTAACCTATGAATTTCCCTGATGCTACTCCAAAGATGCATTTCGCTGGGTTTATCTTAATTTTAAATTTCCACATATGTTCAAATATTTCCTTTAAGTTTTTAACATGATATGTTGCCTTTTTACTCTTCACTAGCATATCGTCCACGTAGACTTCTAATGTCGTATGCACCCACTTTGTGAATATCTTCTCTACCATTCTCTGGTATGTTGCACCTGCATTTTTTAAACCAAAAGGCATTCTCGTATAACAAAATAATCCTATTGGTGCGAAGAAAGCCGTTTGTTCCTGATCTTCTTCCGCCAAAGGGATTTGATTGTAGTCTGAATATCCGTCTATTAGTGATAACCTGTCGTTACCTGATGCTGCTTCCACCATTTGTGGTATATCTGGGAGTGGGAAACTATCCTTCGGGGGTGACTTATTTAGATCACTGAAGTCGATGCAAATCCGTATCCCCTTATTTTTCTTTGGCACTACCACCATGTTTACTATCCATTCTGGGTACTTTGTTGGCCTGGTTATTCCTCCGTCTAGCATTTTCTATAATTATGCTTCTATTTGAGGATGATATGTTCTTGCTATCTTCCTTATCCTTTGATTGAATGGCCCTGCGTTCTTGTCGATATATAACCTGTGAAATGCAACAGAAGAGTTTATACCTGGCATTTCATCCATGCTCCATGCGAAAATGTCTTTATATTCCCGCAAAAGGTTAATTGTCCTTTCTTCTTCTTCCTTGTCCATCTTAGTTCCGATTTTCAACATCTTTGGTTCTTCTTCTGTCCCAAAATTTATGTCTTTTGTCGGCTCTGCTGCGTTGAAATTCGCCTTTGGTTCTCCTAATGGTGATGGTTCCTTTATTTTATGTATTTTTTCACCTTCCTTTTCCGGGATCTCACTTGGTATGCATTTTCCTTCCTGTTCTCTTATCATTATATTCTTAGTTCTTCTTCCCTTTTCAATTCTTTTTCCTTCCTCCATCGATCTTTTCGCTTCTTTGCGCGTCCTTCATAATTCTTCACATCTATTTGACTGTAAACTTTCGCGCTCCTAGTATCCCCTTTGATTTCTCTTATTCCACTTGGTGTTGGGAAACACACGCACTGATGAAGATTTGAGGCTACACCTTTTATCGCATGCACCCATGGTCGTCCCAATAGCAGATTGTATGGTGACTCCACGTCCACTACACACAATTTTACCTGCATTTCTATTCCTCCTAAAAGTATTCGTATGGTTATCTCATCTTTCGGTTTTGTTATCGCCTTATTAAAAACGTGAATGTTATATGTAGAGCACGTTAGATTTGCGTCCTTATATCCCATGCTTCTGAATGCACGGTAGAATAAAATGTCTACCGAACTGCCCGTGTCTATCAAGTTTTTGTCTACCGCCCACTCTTCTGATGCTTTCGCGCTTTCACTTTTTTCTTTTCGCTCTGCAGTTATTGTAACCACCAGTGGATATGTTCGCCTTAGATTTTCTTCTGGTATATCATCCGCTGCACACGTTATCTTCTGTTTTTCCCACTCTTTCAAGGGAGATATTTTTTCTACCATCATGATCTTCCTTCCTTCATAGTCGCGTTTATGTATTTTACATGTGATTCCTGCATGAAACTCTACATCATTCACAATCGATTTTGTTATTGAATTGCATTGTATACGCCTGCTCCCTTCTTTTGCTCCGATAATCCTTATTTCTTTCGTTTGTCCATTTTGCAATTTTTCACATGTTTGGCTTTTGTGGTTATTCTCCTTCTGTGCCTGTTGGATTTGTGTCTGGATTTGCATAGATTGGTTGTTTCTTTCCGCCCATCTGTGAAGATTCAATAAATTTGCTTCTTTTTTTCCTGTTATTCTCCTACTCCTTCTGATATATGTTAGAAGCTCCCCTATAGATGCTTGCCTCACCATTTTTCTGAGATGGAAACTTTTGATTTCGCTTCACACATCTGAATTTCTAAAACTCTCAAAGATGAATGATAAGACGATGAAAACGCTGAATTGTTTTAAGCGTATTTTTGAAAGAATTTCACCAACAGGGTATATCATCCAAGCTGTATTCTAGCGCCAAGATGTAGTTGCCGGAAATCCTACAACCACACCCAAGTACAATCTATAAACTCTATCCAAATCATCATGGGAAGAACTCTAAATCATTTTATTAAAAGATAGATCAAATACAAAATATATGAATGAAACCCTAACTTGGGAAGCAAATAACTTTCTCTCTCCTAAATATCTTATCTCTGCTCACCAAAAAGATCTCTCCCTTCTACAAAGGCATTTGGATCCTTTTATAGGAGTTTACATAGTGGAGGACAGCTAATAAAGCCCTTATTTTTGGATCTGGAGCGCATCAATGTCGCTTGGATTTTAATATTGCCGCATGGATTCTTTACTGCCGCATGGTTCTTCACACTTCTTTTGTGACTCGATGACGTCATCTAGTCCGTCATCGTGGATATATTGTACGTGTTCATGTTCGCTTGCTACTAAAGGGATTATTTCGCATACCAAATGAGTGTGCGGTATTTTGCACCCACAATATCTGGTGATTGGACGGCGTAAGTGCCGCGTAACTACCTATTGTTTTATTTATTTATTTTGGAAAAAAACAAAAACCATCAAGTTTAGAAAGACATTCTCCAGCCACTGAGCTAGAACAGACTCTTGTACAATGTTCTGGTCTTCCACTTCCTTATGGATGTCTAGCATTTTAAAGAACAGTCTTCATCAGTGGATTGTATAGTTTGCTTACAAAAAAAGTTACCGACCAAAATCACAACAATTCTGAATTTCATATGGTAATGATTAAACTGAGCTTTATAATTAATACAGTCATCTCGATGCGAACTACTTGAGTTAATCGAGCTTATATTTACTATCAGCACGGAAGATGCCGACTCCATATGTAGACAAGTATATTTCAACAAGAAGAGGAAACTGCAATAATGCGAAAAGAGTGACTGGAAGACAAGCTACTAGAGCTATTGGTATTGAAGCCCATTGAAACTTATTCTTGAGTACGAGAGAAAGTGCTGCAGAAAAAGCTATCATCATAGCAGCTATAGAAATGAAGAGAGTTCCAAGACCTATAATCAATCTCTTCGGCAATGACCTTAAAAAGTCTTCTTCTGCATAACGTGATGTCAAGATTGATAAGAACATAAGAACTGATGTTGTGGATGAAAAAAGGCCCAGTGCATCTGATATGACAAACCACGTGAATGCGTTGTTATGTAAGAAGATTGGGTTGCCATTCTTTTCATTATTTCCATCACTTATATTACCACCGGGAACTGTAAAAGCTCCGGCAAACACCACTGTGGCAATAAGAGCAGCAACCACCATGCATGATTGAGCCGTATCCTTCATCCACTTTTCACCCTTTTCCACCAAGTCCTTGTGCTCGCTTGTAAAAACATCTCTAGGTGTACGCCTGTCTTCATTTTCCAACTCCTTGTATGTAGGTTGTACAATTTTCTCCACTTCCTATAAAACCAGATAAAGTTTACAGGAAGTCCTGAAAAAGATGAGACGTTAGATAAAATTCAAGATGTTACCGAATTAATACCTTAAACCATTGAAGATCTCGCTGCATTTGTAAGGCAGCACCAGAGACTGTATGTAATTGAGGAGAAGGAGCTAACTTGGCAGCCAGGTGTAAGATGTTATTGTCAGATTCAACTCTCCAAGAAGCCAAAATCTTCTTTTGTGCACTCATCCCATACATGAGATTAAATATCTTTTCCCTTCGATGTTCAACTGCTATGTGAAATATGCTTCTCCCACCGAAAATGAACCAAATTTGGTCTGGAAATGTTTGAATACATTCTACTACAAGCTCAACTATTCCATACTTGGCGCCGGTACTCAAGATGCCTGAGTTCCAGAAGAACTGTAGTATATCATTGTTACTCATGAGCGAGATTTGGGCACAAATGCATTTCAGTAACTCCATGGCTTGTATATGTGCCAATTTTTTGAGGTAGATTTGTTTGATTCCAGGGACTGCAAAAGAAAATCTGATCAACACTTCCGGACCAAAGAGTCGATTGAAAAAATACTGAAACTAAGATCCAAACCTTTAATCAAGTTGGTCCACGAGAGAAATTTGATCCAAGCTCCTCTATAGGAAAGGTCTCCAGATCCCACTTGATAATTCCGGTACATGTTTATTCCATATGAGCAGTTAACACGATTGTCGTCAACTTGTAATGGAATCACTTCAAGGGAAAAAATGATTTGGTTAAGAACACGAAACACACCTATAAAATTAACACAAAATTGGTCAAAAAGACCAAAATTAACAATTCCTGGGCGAAAAAAGACACTTAGGTTTTGATACTGTTTAAATAGCCAAAAATTAAAAAGATATCGTTTAAATAGCCAAAAATTAAAAAGATATCATTTAAATGGACAAAAATTTAAAAATAGGCAGGATGTAAATGGAGTTTCATCCTCGTCCATTTTCAAATATTGTTTTCTTTTTTTTATTTTACACAGGATGCATCCAGTTCATCCTTGCTATTTTTTAAGTATAAGCCAGGATGAATCCAGTTTCATCCTTGCCATTTTTTTTGGCTATTTCACCCGTACTTTTTTTTACTTGTCCATTTGAACCGTGTTTTAAATTTTTTTGGACAAATGACCCATTTTCTCTAAAATTAATGTATCAAATATAGGATAAAAATTAGTAAGATAGAAAGACAGTAAGACACCAACTTGAGTATATGGAACTTTCCCAAAATCCCAACTGGCTTCCACTCGGAAATGAAGAAGCTTTTTGTGCCAAAACATTTAGGGCGGTGCAACCAATTTGATCCCGTGCAGTTGCTAAATTCGGATATTTTTGCACTAAATACAATGCTACATCTGAAAACAACATATCAGAAAATTCAATATGTTCATGGTAATTGATGTCAACCAAGTTTTATCAAGTATATAATGTGAAATCAGTTAGCATTAAGTTGTAGTTGGTCACGCACCATGTAAACCAGCAGATGTTATGTTGCACAAAAGCTGAGCTCCAAAAATACCAGAAAATGGCATACTTGGTTCTTCATTTCTAGTTTCAGTGCATAGATATTGTATCATGTCTTTTTGTTCCTTAGCAACATAGGCAGCACATAGGAGGAGAGCGGTCCACCCATTTTTATTCTGTATCTGGGTTAACCTGTTATTCTTAGTTATCATTGCCTTTGCGGCTTCGGTAATTCCTGCTACAGCAGCGAAATGAAGGGCCGTATCACCGTTATAAGAATCTTGCAACGCAAGTGCACCTACGTCCATTAGTGCCACTAACTTCAACGTGAAGCTTAAGTGCCCTGAGCTAGCTGCAACGTGCAATGCCGTCCTTTGGTAACCTGTAATTACTGCGTTCAAGGCATAGGGATGGTTTCTGAGGAACTGTTCGGCAGTTTCCCAATCACCTTTTAGTGCAGCTCTGTACAATGGTAGGTAGTAGTTGAAATCCTTTCCATCGCCAGTCCCTTCCAAGTTCCATAGGTTTTCAAAACACAGATCCGTTATCAGATGGCGAAAACTTTAAAACGCACAATTTGCTTTAGATTATACTAAAACAGTAAAACATAGAAAACTTATATAAATGTGTATACAAGATGGTGTCCATAAACAATCAATTAAAATTAAAAACTTAAAATTACCATCTGGGATGACATTTTGAGTAGTAGTACTAGCATCACCACCTGTAGTGACAGTGGGAACAGCAGTGGTGTTTGAGCTTCTACTTTCCATCATCTCCTCCACCAATGGATCTACTAGTAATAACTCTTTTCCTTTACTTTCACCATCTTTATTATCAGTGTTATTACCAATTTGAACAACCTCCTCCTGCAAATCATCATTTTCATCAATGGTTTTATTATTTTTTGATGCTCCCTCCTTTTCTTGAACACCACCAATCTCTTTGATTTCGCCATAGTGTTGATGGTGAGGTTCCATACTCAGGTGATTTGAGGAAAGGCTGGTTGTTCCAGTATTGATCATTTGTTCATGTGGTAAAGAACAACTCCTCATATTTTTGTTTTAATTTGTTTTAGCTCTTTTGCACTAAATGATTGTGTAGAGTACTAGACTCCAATGAGAGAGAGACATTCAAATAGCTACGACTAAAGGTCTTTGTAATCCTTGTTTAGCATATCTCCAGATTTGTTTCACACTTCTTTATGTTTCTATAAGCTGCTTTTTCTTTTTCTTTTTCATTTTCTTTCTCTTTTGCTTTTTCTTTCTTGGGTCTGAAGATGACAGTAAAGTAATAACCTCATATTCTTTTCTTGGGTGTGAATCGAAAATGGATTTGGGTCATGGGAACATGGTCAGATTAGAAATCAGCCTATATATATAGATGGTTGTTAATGGACAAAAATAATAACCTCGTATTCTTTTCTAGTCCCAACTCCCAAGACTCCCAACTCCAAAAGATGGTGCTGTACTTTGTCGAGATTTTAATGTAAATAGTATGCAACTCGTGTTAGTGAATCTCCAATAGAGGGTAGATTTATTTATTTTTAGTGACACGTAGGATTTTAGATCCATATTTGGCATAAATTCATCTCCAACAATAGGGTCCTAGAAGTTAGGATGGACCCATTACTAAATATGTAGGTGTTCAACAAAGTGTTATCTACACCTCCAGTTGTACCTCCACGTCATGTTTTTAACTAATTTTCTTTTAATTCTAAGGGTTGAAATTCTCACTGTTGGAGATGTTTTTTTAGATATGATGTTGCAGTACCATTACCTATTTCTAGTAGTTCCTTAGTTGGCTTCTCTTATTTTGGCATAGTACAGTTTCCTTGTTTAAGTTAAACTACTTTTACTTATTTTGCATGTATTGCTAGCTATATATATTGCTCTCGAGTCCTGTAAAGAGATACAGAGATTAATATACAAACTATTCTTCAACTTCTTTCTTCTGTTTCTTCTCTTAAATCTCTTTTCAATTCTTCTTGAGCCTATTTTTCTGTGTTTAACCCTCACTAAAAGGATATATCTGGTTACTTAACGTGTTTTGTCCATTGTTTGGGACTAGAACCCTAATATCTGGTACAGAGCCAGTTCAATTCTATACCTAGTTTTTACCCATTTTTTTTTTACCATGACGTACACAGATGATGTATCTCACCTACAACAGAGTATTGATGGAATTACAACCAAACTTGGTACACTGGTTGAGACTATCACCAAAGATCGTGAATTGGATGAAGCTCCGGTTACGAAACTACGTGCAGAGGAAAAATCAGCTCGAGAAGATGGTAGAGCTAACTGTAAGATTGATCTTGCTGAACATGAAAAATCTCTTACCACTAGATTAACTAAAGCTTTCCGGGATGCCATTCAAGAACTCATTCCTCATATGAAACCAACAGACGATATGCCTCACACCAATACCAATCGTAATACACATAGTACTGGTGGTGGAATTCTTGATACCCCTCCTCGCAATCCACCAGTTCACCTCAAGTTTGCTTCTTTTGATGGTGATGACGTTGATGGTTGGTTATTTCAAGCTGAGCAATATTTTACTTGGCATAATATTGCTAACAATATGAAGGTCTCATTGGCTGCTGCTCATCTTAAAGGAGATGCTAATGCATGGTTTCGTTGGAAGCGAACTAGAGTCGTCAACCTACAATGGCCATAATTTTGCTCTCTGGTGCGTGAACGATTCTCTCCTGAGAAGATTATTGATGCTAAATGGCTATTAGCACAATTCAGCAAAAAGGTATTGTTAAAGAGCATATTCCTGCATTTGAACGTCTTTTGAACTTTGTTGATTTTCCAGAATCACACTTGATTAATCTGTTCATCCATTCCTTAAAAACTGAGATTCGTTCCGTGGTGAAGTTATTTGAACCCACAACTTTGGCTTCAGCCTTTAAGAAGGCACTTAATCAGGAAGAAGTTTTGTTGGTATCCCCCAAAGTTTTTCCTAAGACCAACCAGTTCAGATCACCTATAGCTCCTACCAATCCTCAAATCAAGAGAAATCCTTTACCGGCTGGTGTTAAATGGCTTACTTGGGAAGAACAAAAAGAAAAGAGGGAACATGGTCTTTGCTTTAATTATGACAAATTTTATCATCCTGGTCATATATGTGAGAAACCTATACTATTACTATTGGAAGTTCCTACGGATTCAGAGAACACTGATACAACTTATGATGAGACAAGCCAAGATACTGACGCAGATCTCATTCTAACTCAAACTATCCTTTCAAAGGATTTTGGAGCACAAATTTCTTTGAATTCGTTAGTAGGTTCTTCCTTTCCTAAGACAATGCGCATTCAAGGGTATACAAAATCTCAACCTATTTGTATCTTGATTGATTCTGGCTCTACGCTAATTTTTTGCATCCACAATGGGCTAAACATTGTGGCTATTTAGTGAAGTCAGTAGAGGGTGTTTTACAAGTCACAGTGGGTGATGGAACTAAACTGTAGTCTAAGGGGTGTTGTCGCAATGTGCCTCTCAAGCTCCAAAATTATTCATTCACACCAGATTTCCATCTCCTGGAAATTAGTGTTTATGATGTTGTTTTAGGAGTTCAGTGGCTACGTACATTAGGTCCAGTTACCTGGGATTTCTCGAAATTAAGAATGCAGTTCAAAGTTATTGACACAAACGTCTTTTTAAAAGGAAATAATTGCTCTTCAGTCATGTTGATGGATTATGTGCCCATGCATCATTTACTTTGTCGGGAAAGTTATGCTATCTTTTTCCAATTACTTGCAATTAATACTTCCTTTCAGGCTTCAGCAAAAACTTCAACATCTACATCCCCAGCCTTACAGGAACTTCTTTGCAAGTTTGTTGATATTTTTACAACTCCAACTTCCTTACCTCCAGCAAGAGAACAAGATCATCATATTCCATTAATTTCAGGCGCTACTCTAGTTAATGTAAGGCCTTATCGATATTCGTACTTCCAAAAAGCTGAAATTGACAAGATTGTGTCTGAATTGCAACAATTTGGCTTTATTATTTCAAGTTCAAGCCCTTATTCTTCCCCAGTGTTGGTGGTCAGAAAGAAGGATGGCTCCTGGCGTATGTGTGTGGATTATCGCTCTTTGAACAAACTAACTGTCAAAGATCGTTTTCCAATTCCGGTGGTCGATGAGTTAGTGGATGAATTGCATGGTGCTACCATCTTTACCAAGCTTGATTTGCGTTCTGGTTATTACCAGATTCTAGTGCACACTGATGACATCTCAAAAACAACTTTCCGAACTCATGATGGCCACTATGAGTTTCTGGTTATGCCGTTTGGGCTCTCAAATGCACCATCTACTTTTCAAGGGTTAATGAACACCATCTTTCGAGCATATTTACGAAAGTTCGTGTTAGCATTTTTTTGACGACATCTTGATTTACAGTAATAATTTGTCTGAACATTTAACCCATTTATCTTTGGTATTTGAACTTCTTCGCACTAACAAGCTTTTTGTGAAGGAGTCTAAGTGCACGTTTTCACAACCGACAATGGGATATTTGGGACATGTTATTTCTACTAATGAAGTTTCAGTTGAAAAGGATAAGATTGAGTGTATCTTGTCTTGGCCTTTTCCTAAAACAATCAAAGAGCTACATGGATTTTTGGGTTTGGCCGGTTACTATCGAAAATTTGTCAAGAATTTTGGCAAAATTAGTGCCCAGTTAACTCAATTGTTGAAGAAAGATGCTTTCGCTTGGAGTGATGATGCTACTACTTCTTTCAAACTACTTCAACAAGCTTTAACCACAACTCCAGTCTTGATCTTGCCAGATTTTTCGAAGGAATTTTCCATTGAATGCGATGCTTCAGGCAGCGGCATTGGTGATGTATTATTACAGTCTGGAAGACCTGTTGCTTTTCACAGCAAACCTTTGGCTAACAAACATCATAATTTATCTGTTTATGATAAGGAGTGTTAGCCATTGTGTCATCAGTACACAAATGGAGAGCTTACTTGTTAGGCAGACACTTCAAAATTTATACCGATCATAGAAGTCTAAAGTACTTTTTGGATCAGAAGTTGTCTTCTATGGAGCAGAAAAAATGGGTTCCTAAGCTTCTGGGTTACGACTATGAGATTATATTTTGTCCTGGCAAAGACAATGCTGCAGCAGATGCATTATCCAGGAATTGCATCTCAACTTTCAACTTATCTACACCAGTCTTTTCGGGATTACAAGAGATAATTCAAGAATGCCACGATGATGCAGAAATGGGTAATCTCATTCGTCAGCTAACAAATACACCAGATTTCAAACCCAACTTTTCTTACACTACAGGGGTTCTCCGTTACAAAGGCCGCATTGTCGTGGTTTCCACTTCTCCGTAGTGTGTTAAGTTATTGGAAGAATTTCATTCATATCCTATTGGTGTCCATTCGGGTTATTTACGTACCTACAAGGGTGTCGAACAGAGTTTTTATTGGAAAGGTTTGATGAAGTCAGTTAAGGACTTTATTTCTCATTGTGATGTATGTCAGAGGAACAAAACAGAATCCATTGCTCCACCAGGACTTTTGAGTCCCTTACCCATACATTCTGATGTGTGGATTGACATCAACATGGATTTTATTGATGGTTTCCCATCATCCAACATGAAGAATTCAATTCTAGTTGTGATTGATCGGTTATCTAAATATGCTCACTTTATATATCTAACTTATCCGTATTCAGCTAGTTCAATTACAAAGATTTTTGTACGTGAAATTGTTCGTTTACACGGTATGCCACGGAGTATCGTTAGTAACAGAGATCCTATCTTCTTAAGCAAGTTTTGGAAAGCCTATTTCTCACTTCAGAACACTAAGTTATGTTGCAGTTCAACATATCATCCAAAACTGATGGACAGACTGAGGTAACTAATCGAACCTTAGAATGTTATTTGAGGTGTTTTGCTGGTATGAAACCAAAGGATTGGAAGAAATGGCTTCCATGGGCTGAGTGGTGGTACAATACTAGTTACCATTCCGCCATTCGAATGAGTCCTTATCAGGCACTCTACAGTCGTCCTCCTCCTTCCATTACAGCTTACCTTCCTGGTTCATCTTCAGTCCATGATGTTGACTTGAACTTGAAAGCTCATGACCACACACTCCAGCTACTGAAGTCTAATTTACATGGTGCTCAAGACCATATGAAGAAATACGCTGATACTCAACGCAAAAAAAGATCGTTTGCAGTAGATGATTGGGTATTCCTTCGACTACAACCTTATAGACAAAGGACAGTGGCACATCAGTGTTTTTCTAAGCTATCTACCAAGTTTTATGGCCCCTTCTACATCATAAAAAAGATACGAACTATGGCTTGTCGTCTGGAATTTCCTATAACTAGTCGCATCCACCCGGTATTCCACGTTTCTCGGCTTAAACTTAAGCTTGGTTCCACGACCTCTGTCCAGCAGACTTTACCTGACATTATTGACTATGACAAGTGGGAACCTGATATCATTCTTGAAAGACAAATATATAAGAAAGGCAATAGAGCAGCAACAAAATGGTTGATCAAATGGAAAAATCATCCACCAGAGGATGCAACTTGGGAAGATGCGCATGAATTTCTAGCAAAATTTCCAGACCTTGCAGCTTGAGGACAAGCTGATTTTCGAGAGCGGTGGGATGTTGCGGTACCATTACCTATTTCTAGTAGTTTCCTAAGTTGGCTTCTCTTATTTTGGCATAGTACAGTTTCCCTGTTTAAGTTAAACTAATTTTACTGATTTTGCAAGTATATTGCTAGCTATATATATTGCTCTCGAGTCCTGTAAAGAGATACAGAGATTAATATACAAACTATTCTTCAACTTCTTTCTTCTGTTTCTTCTCTTATATCTCTCATCAATTCTTCTTGAACCTATTTTTCTATGTTTAACCCTCACTAAAAGGATATATATGGTTACTTAACGTGTTTTGTCCATTGTTTGGGACTAGAACCCTAATATATGAGGTCCTATATTTACTCTATGTGTAGACCTCATTAGGGGTGTGCAAAAAAACCGAAACCGCGGATTTCACCCGTATCCGTCCGCAAAATTGCGGGTGAAACCCAATCCGCAAGATCTATGGGCCGGACACGGGTGGGAATCTCAAATCCGCATGCGGTGCGGGTGCGGTTGCGGTTAGACAATGAAAACCGCGGATTAACCGCACCGTAGGATAGTTAGGGGATTTAATAAAATCACTAGGGATAATATGGATTGATATATAAACATCTTATCTTTGCAAAACCTAATTCACTTTCATTTCACGCTCAACCTTCTTCTCTGCCTCTGAGCGGTTCTTTCTAAACTGAGCAGTTCTTCATATCTCTAGTATTAGATTCAACATTAAAAAGTATTGGATCGTGTTGAAGAAGAAGTTAATGCATTAGATGATTGCTGCAACCCGAAGAAGTTTATTTATCTGTTTTTTGGGATTCAATTGTAGAAAAAAATTATGGGTTTTTTCATCTTTAAGTCTCAAACACAATGAAATTGAACTGGGTTTAGTTTGATTTGTGAAAGAAAACTGCAATTTTATAAGGAATTTGTGCTGAATAATAGGTTTTAGGTTAGTATAATGTGATCTTAGTAAGTTGAATCTTAGTAAGTTGAATTTGGTGTTTTGATATGAATTAGGGGTTTGAGATTTGTGTTATTAGTTATGATTGTATGAGTGGTTCATCTAATGGTTTGATTTGTCTAAGTTGAGTAAGAGTGCAAGGTTGTTGGAATCATCGAATTGGGCAAAACCCCAATATTGATCATGGAGTTTTTACCATATTGTCCTTTCTTTGGTATTAGTTCGGTGTTTTGATAGCGCAATGCAGTGCATGTAAGGTTTATAATATTAAAAGTATCCTTGAATGAGGAAAGAACTTATGTTTTGCGATTTGCAATTTTTTGAACATGATTGAACATCGATGGCGTAGACAGGTTTGGATTTGCGATTTTTGGAAGCATCCCAAATTGTATATGATGACAGTCTTATTATTTAATGTTTAACAAGTGATACACTCGGGTGGAGTGAGAGGTGCAATGAGACTATGAGAGAAGAAGAGAAGAGTAAAGCAGGAGAAAGCTTGGGTTTAGTCCCTAGAAAGACTAAATAATCTTTAATTTATTGTTGTAGTTTCATTAGTTCTTGTTTCTGTTGTTCATACACTTATTTGCATATCCTGAATGTGCATTATTAACTTGAATGTAATATTTATGTTTTTAGTATCAAACGTAGAAAGCTTGGATTGTAGTACTGTTGATATGTTTTCAGTCGGCTGTCTGTCATTTTGCGCAATCATGCATAATAAGGCTATTTTTTTTTCGTCTAAATCCGCTGTTAATCCGCATCCGGGCCGTACAATCCGCTGATCCGCAGAGGTCAAATCCGCGGATGATTGGGCCGGTCACGGTTTAATTTTCTAAATCCGCAACTTTGACGGTTTGGTTGCGGGTGACCCCTAATCCGCAACCGTCCGTCCGTTGCACACCCCTAGACCTCATAAATAAAAGGACTAAATAAAAAATCCAATAGGATTTTCTGCACCTTCTCTTGGAGATGCTCTTAGGCATCGAGTCCCATGTAGTTGATTCGATGTGTTGGGGATTTGTTGTGCACCCGTCCGTCTTCCATATCTCATTCCATTGAGAAATGCTTACTTGAAGTTTTTCAAGAAAAATTACTACATCTTAGACATGAAACAAATGCGCAACGAAAGATACGAAAAGTAAATAAATCACGGAGAGAAAGAGCGATCTACAAAGTGAGCATCCAAATTTTATACAGAGAGATTGGAGAAGGAATGGTACTCAAAATTTTCTTCTAGGAAAAGAGATACCCCTATTAGAGGTGTAAACTGGCCGTGCCAAAGACGAAAGACACGGCCAAATAAGCTAAAATCCGAGCCCAAACCAAAGACGTGATTTAGCCCAGCACGACACAACACGTTAGTTTCGTGGGCTGTACTGGGTTAGCCTAATCGCACAGCAGCACAACACAACACGTTGCACAGTAAGAAAGCACGTCATAGCATGCACAAGTACACCATATAACAAGGCATAATACATCACATTTTGTGTATATTTCACAAAAGAGTCACTATTCTAGATAGTTTTTGACATTTTATGCCGACTTATTTTTATAACAACACATATAATACCTAAATATTTGGAAAATATATTTCAATATCGTTGTTATAATGTCGTTACCTATATTTGACTAGAACATTAATTTACATGACAATGATCCAATTTTATATTTGATGGGTTATTTATTTTTATTGAATAAACTTGTTGATTTTACTTGAAATAATTTTAAATGATATACCGTCTATTTAGATTCTCGTAATAATGTCCGACTTAATGTATACCATTAAGTGATTTCAAATTGTTTATAATAGTGTGCCAGCACGGCACAGCACGGCACAACACGTTTATTCGTGTGCTGTGCCCGTGGGCTGTGTTGTGCCTAGCTTTTGACTAGTAAAGCACAGAACAACACACCACGTTTAAATCATTGGCACAGCACAGCACGTCAAATGGAATGTGAAGTACGCAACTTCGTGTCCCGGACTGTGCCGGGCCGGCACGTTTTACACCTCTAACTCCTATTAGAGATGAGTGATTTTCCTAAAAACCGATGTTAGCGAGAAGCCCGAAAACCTTACATTTGTTAATCTGATGAAGAAGAACTTGATCTTGTCTCTGTCAAATCGTCGTTGTACTTGTATCCAATAAACCGAATCATGAACAAATCTATAGAAAGAAACACTATAAAAGTGCAGTTAAAATCGCTCTACCAGCGAAAAAATTATTCAAAATGAGGAAAAACTCCTAGATAAGATCAACGCTATACAATAAAACTAAAAACAAAATATCTTTGCTCATATCTAGCCCTAAAACATTGGATCTGAGCAAAGGAGGAAGATGACGATGGAGTTTTTTTTTTTAAGTTTTTGAGCCTGGCAATTTTAGGGGCGACCCCAAAAGAATTAGGGGCGACACTAAAAGACAAAAAAGGTCACCCAAACGTAAATCTAAGCTACCCCTTATCTTCGATTTTTCGAAATGGCCAATATGCCCTTATATAATAGGTAGCCAACACCATAATCGGTAGGTTAAAGGTGAATCGGTAGGTTAAAGGTGAATCGGTAGGTTAAATTGAAACTATACCTACCGATTATTGTGTAGATACTTCGGCTAATAATCCCTTCTTTAATCGGTAGCTTATCCAACTTGTAAGCCTACCGATTATAAGGAGCCTCATATTCAGCCTTGGCAAAATTCCATAGGTTTTGAGGGGTGCAGAGCCAACCATAACCACTTGGCTTGAGCTGTGGATGTAGCCATAATCGTTAGTCCATTAGGTTACATACACTACCGATTATAAGTTGCCCCAAAATGAGTTTTTTTTAAAATCCTTCACGTAATGAATTTTGAAATCTACCATAATTGGTAAGGTATATAATTATATAACCCACCGATTATAACGAGACCCAGATCCAACCTTTGCCATATTTCATAGGTTTTGAGTGTGCATAGCCAGCCATAACCACTTGGTTCGTGTTTTGGATGCAGCGTTAATCGGGAGTTAAATATATTACCAAACCATCCGATTATAGGTTGCCCCAAAATGAGTTTTTTCTAAAATCCTTTATGCAAGCGAATTTGAAATATGCCATAATCGTTAGAGTTGACAACTTAAAAACCTACCGATTATAAGGAGCCCCAGATCGAACCCTTGCCAATATCCATAGGTTTTGAGGGTACAGAGCCAGGCATTACCATGTGGTTCGTGATTTGGATGTAGCCATAATCGGACGTCAGATTGGTTCCAAAACCTACCGATTATAGGTTGCCCCAAATTTAGTTTTTGCTGAAATCCTTATTTGCGAAATGTTTAATTTGAAATCTGACATAATCGGAGATGATAAAAATTATACCCTACCGATTATAAGTGGTCAGATTCAACCTTTGCCAAAAACTATAATATTCGGTAGCCAAAACAATAATCGGTAGTTTCACAAAATAATCGGAAGCAAGCTCTTTTAATCGGTAGGCTGGGGTCTATATATTAGTGTTTAGAAAAAAAAATTGACTCATCGTGAGGTAACTCCCGATTGAGTGAGAGAAGAAGAATAAAAAAAAAAAAGAAGAAGTGGGTATATGTTGTCAACTTCCGATTTTTTCCAACTTCCATAAACATGGATGGGTACGAAGAAGGACGTGAAGTTGTTGAAGTTCAAGGTTCACTACCGTTTAGAGATGACGATTTGGGTATATGTTGAATGATCCAAACTTTGATGGAGATGAAACCCTAGACGACGCTTTATGGAAGAAAATGGAGAATCACCCGAGATCGAAGCTAACGATTCATCAAACATACGGGTATGTTGTTAACAAACTCTAATACCCATGTTATCCATGTTACGTGCGTTTGTGTGTGTTTTCGAACGTGAAAATTCGATTTCGCATGCATTGAATGACATGAACGACATATATTTGGTAGTTAATTTAGTAAAATATCTACCGATTAGCAATAATCGGATATGTTTTGATGTATTAATGCACGAATATGAAAAAATCCCCAAATTGAAAGCTTCAATTTCTCACAATCGGAATTTTTATACATGAATAAACGTCCGATTATTGATACATAATAATCGGTTGGTTTATTAATTTATAGTCCCTCCGATTATTGAAGCTTTTTACACAGAAGAATTGTTCATTTCTGTATGTCGTTAATCGGTAGACTATATTCGTACATGACTACCGATTTCTCATAATCGGTTCCTTTTTATAGTATTAAATCACTGATTTTATTACAATCGGTTACTTATTATCTAAACTTCCATCCGATTTCTAATGCATAACTTGTTGTTGTTGTGCGTAGGCTGTTGTTGCGGTTGATGACGATTATTATTTGAGGCCTGATACTTCCCTACACTATGCAAACGATTTGGTATGGTCATGAATTATCTTTTCTTTTTCCAATCATGTATGTTAGATGGTTATGCTTATTAATTTTGTTTTGTAATATGCCCATTTAGATATTTGGAAGTAAGAAGGAGGCCAAGGAATGGCTTATGAACAAGGAAAAAGAGAAGATGTGCGTGGTAGTTCGAACCGCTTGCTTAAGAAGATTCGGTTTGAAATGGTATGTGAGCGAGGTGGGGAGAAGAAGAGTCACGAGGGAAAGAATAATAAGTATGTAAGGAAGACGGAGAGAAAGAAATACCGAACTCATACAAAGAAGATTGGATGCCCATTTAAGATTGTCTTCTATAAGCCCGATGGTAGGGAAAGTAAAAATTGGAAAATGTCTAAAGTTGCTAATTGTTGTCACAACCACGATGATCCGGATACTCTTATTGGACATGTAATGGTTGCGAAGTTAAAACCACATGAAATGGAGACGGTGAGGTCTATGCGTATCCAAAAGGCGAGTGCGATCTTATGTAAAATAAAGGCGGACGACCCCGACAACTTGTCTTCTTTATCTACAATTAAGTCGGCCCTAGCTACGATCAAAAGGACGGAATGGGATGGTAGAACGGTCATGCAACAATCGGAGTGGTTAGCTGAGTTACACAACCACACGTTGAGAACGGAATAAAAGGATAGTAAAGTGGTACGCATTTTCTTGGCACATCCCGAAATGATAAAATTGGCTCAGTGTTTTCATCAAATTATGTTGATAGATGCCACTTACAAGACAAACAAATATAACATGCCGTTGTTGAACATTGCTTGTCACACTTCAGACAAAAACACGTTTATGATTGCATGGGGTTTAATGGATCATGAGAACAACGTGAGTTTCATTTGGATGCTGGAGACGCTGAGGTCCATTTACAATGGGGATGATTTTCCAAGGGTTATTGTAACAGATAACGATCAAGCCTTAATGCATGAAATAGCGGTAGTGTTTCCCGAAAGCTCCGAAACTTGCAATGTACGTGGCACATTCAAGGCAACCTCGTACACAATTGCCATCGCCATTTCCAAGCTAAAAAACCAAGGAAGGGTACCAAGAGGTCGAAGGAACAGGATGAGCGCATTAGTAAATTAACCGAGGAAGAACGAGAAGAAGAGAAGAGTTTATTTGATGAAAAATGGAAGGAGGATGGGATAATTTGGAGAGCGTTCATGAAAGCATGGGACAAGATCGTTTGGTCAATGACCGAGGAAATTTACGAAAGAAACTTGAAGAAATTTGAGGAAGAATATTACAAGGACTACCCAAAACCCGTTGAGTATTGTAAAACACAATGGTTACCGATTAAGGAGAGGTTTGTGTATGCATGGACATATGAATATCATAACTTAAAAAATGAGGCGACAAGCATTGCGGAGGGGTCTCATGGCCGATTAAAGAAAATACTTCTAGGTAGTCAAAATGGAGTTGTGTCGATCCAAGAAGCAATCCATGAATTCACCAATCGTGATCTCATAAAGATTAAGGATTCTATGCAATTTAGTGTACATAAATTCCCTACGGAACACGAAAGGGAAAGATTGCTTCTAAGGGGCATTGTTCATAAAGTTTCAAGTTGGGCAATAAATCACATGATGGAACAATTGAAGTTGTATAAAGCTTACGATGACGAGAATACGGTTTGTGTTTGCAAGGATATGATAGGCATTGGTATCCCATGTCGTCATAAAATGGGTAGGTACGTTGATGTGATTGACATCAATGATATTCATCCATTTTGGAAGCAATTAAATTTCACTCCAAGCACCCCCGTAGTCGATAGTCCGTCGTTCATGGAGTCGGAATTGTATGCAAGAATAGCCGAGCGTTATGCAATAACAAATGGCGCCAAGAAGCAAATATTGATGCATGATTTGGAGCAAGCTCTTCACCCTCGTTTAAGGGAGGTTGATGAACCTATTAAGCAAAAGAGGGCGGGTAGGCCGAACACCGAAGTGTCGAGGACCATTGAAAGAAAAGAATTAAAGGATCATTTGTCTAATAAAAGAATATTGTGTCGGCATGAGCGTTCGGAAGCCGAATTTGAAGATGAGCCGCAACCCAAGAAAAGAGGTCGTCCAAGAAAAGATCAAAGTGGACCAACCTCCTGACAAGTGAGGCCAAAGGTCTCTACGAAGCCTTCTCAAGTAAGTCAAGTCGATGCGGTGGAAGAAGTTGTGTTAGTGGAGACCCAAACTAGCTCCGTAGTTATTGATCAAATGAGCGACTCGCAACAAACACATTCAACAGAAATGGTGACTATAAGAGAGAAGTATGGTACTCTTCGTTGTCCAAAGGATTTATATGGAAGACCAACAAGATCAATGTATACGATTATAGAAGAGTATATGAAACAGCTCCCTCCACTCATTGTTCCATTTGTTTTGTCCACCGACGAGGTTGATGGGGATGGCAATTGTGGGTTTCACGTCGCCTCGGAACAAATTGGTTACTTTGGAGAGGCGGTGAACCAAGATGTCACCCAATGGCAAAATTTAAGAACTAAGATGGCGGTACAACTAATAAAGGACAAGGATTTCTATATGGAGATGATGAAGGAAGGAGATAGGCACGACAAATAACTAGAGTTCAAAGACTTTGTTGCGCGTGTAAAGTGCCGAAATGGATTGAAGACAATCGGATCCAAGTATTGGATGACAATGCCTAAATGTGGATATCTCTTAGCGGACGCTTTGAATTGCGTGGTACATTTCTTTGTTCCTCCTAAGTATGGACATTCTTTTAAGTTTACACCTACAAGGACGGTTTGCGATGAATCGGTTAAAGATAGAAGAATTGTTATGGCATTTGTGAATGAGATGCATTTTATCGGTTTAAGAGTAAAGAGGGATTGCCCATTACCTCCGTTGGCTGGTTGGAGCGATTACTTCCCAATGAATCATTGTAACGATTGGTTGAAATAATATGAGACCAACATGTTGGATTGGGATCGCGTCATGAAGGTGGATTTCCCTAAGGCCTACTGAATTGGTTCCTCGGATGATGAAGATCAATGATTGTTATGTTTGAAAGATATATTTTGGAAAGCCCTATTTGTACATGTTTTTTTTTGGAATTTTGTGGAAAATACTGTGAAGTCTAAAGCTATAATCGGTAGTTATATTTTTAATATATCAACCGATTATACAAGCTTTTGTAAACAGACTCAATCAATATTATAATCGGTTATTAACTTTTTGAATTTATCTTCCGATTAAAAGGTCGACAAAACAATCAAATTTTTTTCCTAATCGGTAGATTACATATTATATAAACATCCGATTCTCACCAAACTCGACAAAAAATAAACCGAAACTTTTCCCTAATCGGTAGACAACATATTGAATAAACTTCCGATTGTCACCAAAGTCTGACAAAAAAGCTGAAAATCTTCCCAGAATCGGTAGACAACATACTGCATAAACTTTCGATTGTCACCAAAGTCTGACAAAATAGGTGAAAATCTTCCCAGAATCGGTAGACAATATAAAATAATAACTTCCGATTGTAACCATCAATCAATATTTATACTGTTACGACGGACTTCAAGAATTCATAACTTCCATCATAAGTGAATTCTTCACCCTTTTCCACTAAGTACTGTCTTTTTGCGAGTGTCTCCTATATAAACAAACATAAAATAATGTCAACTTTGTTTTAGTAAGAAAAATTAAATACCCGAGCGTTATACTTACAAATTGTTGGATCGACAAGCTTAAGTGGCTAGTGTTAAACATCCTCCTTTGTATCGTTATGTAATCATTTACCCCTTTTTGGACAAGTCGGAAACGATCATGAACTTGTTGGAGTGATCTTTGCTTTGGATTTCCATACTCTCGCACAAATTGGCTATGTACCCTCGCCCAAAAGACTTCGGGTGTTAACCTTCCTGCTATGACATCTTCACGTCTTGTTTCACAATACCATGTTTTGACAATGACCAAATCTTCATCTGCGTCAAACGTTTCCATGCTTGTAAGTTGAGATATAGAATGAATTCACAAGAGTAGACGATGGAAAATCTATTTGTAGAATACACAATGCTATATATGTGTTGTTTGGTGCATAAATAAGAAGAGTTTACCCTCCTTATATAGATGAGAGTCCCAACGTCTTTTTTTTTTGAAAATATGGCCGTTGATGCGTATTTTTACAAGACTGTACTGAAATTGCGTACAATTATTACCCACAATCGGTATTAAATGTTTGAACAAAGCACCCGATTATTTGTAATCGGTAAACATGTATTGTTATATACTTCCGATTATAGGATGTTTTGTCACCGTAGTTCTCGCCATTAGAGTAGTATAATCGGAGGTTTCAATATGTATTATCTACCGATTGTATGTGGTTTTCTTTGAGGCACGGCTAGTTTCTTTTGAACGAACTAGCCGTTGGAGTATAATCGGTAGTTAGATCAACAATTAAAACTTCCGATTTTCATAAATATTTTGAAATTCATAACAATATCGCCTACACATCATCATAATTTTTCATTGAACTCCCTCAATTCTATTACAAGGTATTGTGATTAGCGTCGTGGACGTGTTGGACGAGTCCTAAACGGATTAAATCTTTCCATCGCCTTTAAGGATTCTAAAATGAGCTTCATAACTAAGCTTGATCTTTTCCATCTCCGCCATTCCCGAGAAATTGTTCTATAACCTCATCATTGGTTTCACCCCTCAATCGATATTGATTCACAAGATAAGTTAAATGGACTAATTCTTGGACGTGTCCATTTATTGAACCAACTCGGCAGAAAAAGATCAGCGGAGTGACTTTGTTTGAGTTACGGTGTCGTTGCAGAATTTTTCGTGAATTTTCCCCAAATAACTCATACTCATTATGCCTCCTTGCCTCGCGTTCTTCTCCTCGTCTCGGATAGAATTGAACATAGCGCGTACATAAAAGATAAATCTTCTTCAATGGTGAACTCCGTAGGATTAATGAATGGTTGGGCCATTATGTTGAAGATGATGTTGGAGAGAGTTTAAAGGTATTTGTGTTCCATAGAGAGTAAAAGGATACAATCCTTATATAGAGTTTAGAGTTCCAACAATCAGTATTTTGTTGGGGCAACCGATAATTCCAGTAGTCAAATGAAGTATTTTAACTTCCGATTATACAATTGCCTCCAAATTTTGTTTTTGCGAAATGTCATTTTTTTTCGAATTTGGGAACTATATTAATCGGTAGTTAATAACCTACCGATTATACAGATTTGCCCAAATTTTGTTTTTGCATCATTGTCAATTTTTTCGAATTTGGGAACTAGAATAATCTAGTTAATAAGACTTCCGATTATACAGCTTGCCCCAAATTTTTTCTTGGCGAAATCACCAATTTTGGGAATTTAGGAGCTACTATAATCTAGTAGTCTCGTGAGGTTATTATTCCTACCGATTATTATAGAAGCCAGATGCGAGTTTGGCACAAAATCGATATTAATCGGTAGTATAATATCGTTACTAAGCTTCCGATTGATTTATAATAATCGGGCACAAAATAGCTTCCGATTGTGTAAGGGCATTAACGTATTCTCCGCGTTTTTGGACATCCCTTAACGGTGTATATGGGTTGGGAATAAAAAAGTGGCCCCTAATTCTTTTCGGGTCGCCCCTAAAAGTGCCGGTTTTTGAGAAGGGGAGAAAAAAGAAAAGGTTCAGATATTACTTATGTGTTATTAATACTACCCTTAGACTTACCGGACACGGTGCTGGAGCTTATGCAAAATTGGACAGGATTGAGGACTAATATAATAGGAAAGGAAATGTTGGCTTGTCTATCTGCTTCTACTATGTGGGGTTTATGGCTCGAGAAGAATAAGCGAATATTCAAAAAGCAAAGCAGAACTTTGTGGGAAGTAAGCACCAGCATTAAACCACAGATTATCTCTTGGGTGAAGATTTCTCTGCCAAGTAGTGGCTTAATGATTGATTATAGTATCCATAATTTGGATTAATTGTTCCATTTGTAGTTTGTTTATATTTTGCTTTTTGTTTTATTTTATTTTTTCTCCCTTCCTCATCACTTTATTCTTTTCCTCTCTTTGAACTTTTTGTTTATGTATTTCTAATTTATGTTTTGTAAATGGCTGCATCTGAATAAAATTTCTTCTTCGATAAAAAAAAAAATGGTATTTTTTCTGATGAAGAAATGTCAATGGTGCCTTTTACTCTTATGAAAAAAAACCTAATAGACATAAATTTCATAACCCCTTTGGGTTATAGCGTCACAATCGGTACTCGTATAATTTTGAATGTAATTCTGACTATTACTGTCGGTAATGTTTTGTGGATACAGGCAATACCAACTACTTCCAACAACTTAAAAAAAATACTGCCAAAATCACAACAATTCTACATTTGGTTAAACTGAGAAGAGATTAAAGTGAGCTTTATAATTAATACAGTCATCTCGATGCGAACTACTTGAGTTAATCGAGTTTATATTTACTATCAGCGCGGAAGATGCCGACTCCATATGTAGACAAGTATATTTCAACAAGAAGAGGAAACTGCAATAATGCGAAAAGAGTGACTGGAAGACAAGCTACTAGAGCTATTGGTATTGAAGCCCATTGCAATTTGCGCTGAAGTACGATAGAAAGTGCTGCAGCAAAAGCTATCATCATAGCAGCTATAGATATGAAGAGAGTCCCAAGACCTATTATCAATCTCTTTGGCAATGACCTTAAGAAGTCTTCTTCTGCATAACGCGATGTCAAGATTGATAAGAACATAAGAACTGATGTTGTGGATGAAAAGAGACCCAATGCATCTGATACGACAAACCACATGAATGCAGTATTATGTAAGAAGATTGGGCTGCCATTATTTGCATTATCTGCATCACTTATATTACCACCAGGAACTGTAAAAGCGCCGGCAAACACCACTGTGGCAATAAGAGTAGCAACCACCATGCAGGATTGAGCCGTATCCTTCATCCACTTTTCACCCTTTTCCATTAAGTCCTTGTGCTCACTCAAAAAACATCTCTAGGAGTACGCCTATCTTGATTTTCCAACTCCTTGTATGTAGGCTGTACAAGCTTCTCCACTTCCTGTATAACCAGCAAAGGTAAAAGACTAAAAAGTGCTGGAAAAAAAAACTTGAACTTAACGATATTACCAAAATAATACCTTAAACCATTGAAGGTCTCGCTGCATTTGTAAGGCAGCACCAGAGACGGTATGCAGTTGCGAAGAAGGAGCTAACTTTGCAGCCAAGTGTAAGATGTTATTGTTAGATTCAACTCTCCAAGAAGCCAAAATCTTCTTTTGAGCACTCATCCCATACATGAGATTGAATATCTTTTTTCTTTTCGATGTTCAACTGCTATGTGAAATATGCTTCTTCCGTCACAAATGAACCAAATTTGGTCTGGAAATGTTTGGATGCATTCTATTACAATTTCAACTATTCCGAACTTGGCAGCGGTAATCAAGATATTTGAGTTCAAGAAGAACTGTAGTATATCATTGTTACTCAGGAGCGAGATTTTGGCACAAATGCATTTTAATAGTTCCATGGCTTGTATATGTGCCAATTTTTTGAGGTAGATTTGTTCGATTCCAGGGACTGCAAAAGAAAATTTAATCAACACTGACGGACTAAAGAGTCGATTAAAACTCGATATAATAAAACTAAGTTTCTAACCTTTAATCAAGTTAGTCCACGAGAGGAATTTGATCCAAGCTCCTCTGTTGGAGAGGTCTCCAGATCCCACTTGATAATTCCGGTACATGTTTATTCCGTTGGAACAGTTGACACGATTGTCGTCAACTTGTAATGGAATCACTTCAAGGAAAAAATTTATTTGGTTAATATAACGAATTAAGGATAAAAAATCAGTAACATAGAAAGAGACCAACTTGAATATATGGAACTTTCCCAAAACCCCAACTTGCTTCCACTGGGAAACGAAGAAGCTTTTTGTGCCAAAACACTTAGCGCAGCGCAACCACTTTGATCTCGTGCAATAGCTAAATTCGGATATCTTTGCACCAGGTACAATGCTACATCTGAAACCAATATATCACAAAACTCAAAAGGATCATACATTTAAGGAGATTGCTGTTAGTGAAGTTTTATCAAGTATAATGTGCAATTAGTTAGTGTTTGCAGTTCCTCACTAACCATGTAAACCAGCAGCTGTTATGTTGCACAAAAGCTGAGCACCAAAATAACCCGAAAACGGCATACTTGGTTCTTCATTTCGAGTTACAGTGCATAGATATTGTATCATGTCTTTTTGTTCCTTAGCAACATAGGCAGCACATAGGAGGAGCGCGGCCAACCCATTTTTATTCTGTATCTGGGTTAACCTGTTATTCTTAGTTATCATTGCCTTTGCTGCTTCGGTAATTCCTGCTACAGAAGCGAAATGAAGGGCTGTATCACCGTTATAAGAATCTTGCAATGCAAGTGCATCGACATCCATTAGTGCCACTAACTTCAGCGTGAAGCGCAAGTGCCCTGCGCTAGCTGCAACGTGCAGTGCTGTCCTCTGGTTACTTGTAATAACTGCGTTTAATGCGTCCGGATGTGTTTTCAGAAACTCTTCAGCATTTCCCCAGTCACCTTTAAGTGCAGCTTTGTACAATGGTAGGTAGTAATTTAAATCCCTGCCATTGCTAGTCCCTTCCAAATTCCATAGATTTTCAAAACACGGATTCCATTATCAGACAATTGAATTAAACATTAAAACATACGCAGATAAACATAAATAATCGAATATAATATGAGAATTATATTATTTTAGAGTGATTATTATATAATCGAAAATTAATTAACGGAGTTTTAACTGCAGATAAATATAAATAATATCGACATACAAAATTGCACTTTCCTAAATTTGTTGCATATAAAAATTAAAACTACAAAATTTATAATTACCGGATGAGGGGACATTTTGAGCATCAGCAGCAGCATCATCAGTAGTGACAGTGGGAACAACGGTAGTATTTCCAAGGAGGAAGTCACCAGATCCAAGTTGAGAATGAAAATCAAAAGGTTCCTTTGAACTTTTACTATTCATCATCTCCTCCACCAATGGATCGGCTAATACTAATCCGTTTTCTTCACTTTCACCATCTTTATGCTGCAACTCATCTCCACAAATTCCCTGAACAAACATTTCATTGTCTACAGTATTATGACCATTTTCAACTACCTTATGTAATTCTTGAGTGATTTCATAATCTTTTGATGCTTTACCCTTTTCTTGTAAGTGGGTATCTTTGATTTCACCACTATGTTGATCATGAGTTTCCATACTCAAAGGATTTGAGGAATGGGTTTTTTTAGTATTCTTCCCTTGTTCCTTTGGTAAACAACTCTTGATACTTTAGTTTTTGTTCTAGCTTTAGTTAGTAGCTACTTTTCTACTTAATGATTGTCTGGGCACTGAAGAGAGAGATAATGAAAGAACAATACCACAAGGTCCACAAAGAAGTGGTTGAAAAGGATTGGGCAAGCCGCAAGGGACAAATACTTTTTTGCCAAGTATGCTCTGTTTTGAAAATATACCCGGCTTGGGGTATACTCAAACTAATTGGGGTATACCCAATTTTAAAGGGACATTTTTTGTGGGATTTATGGGGAGTCCTAATGGGTAAGTTATAAAACTACCCTTACCCATTAATAATCTTAATTATCCTAAATCAGTTTTTATTTTCTTCATTTCATCTTCCTTTCTTCTTCTTCTCCTCCCCACCATACCGACCCCCACCACCACCACCATCAAAAAAATTCGACGATCAATTCGTTAAAATGGTCGATTCCAAAACTCCGATTAATCTTCATCAATGGATCCGCCGAGGGCTAGTAAGATGAAGCAAACAAATAGAAAGCGCAATGAATTCAATCCCGAAATTGCAAAAATGGTTCAACAAAAAGTGAAGAAAAAAACCGTTGAAGAAGGAGAAATCAAGCCACTGAAAAAAGCAAAATGGTGCGATTAAGAAAGTAAGGGCCTACTTAAACTCACTCTAGTACTTCGATTTCATGTTTGCATGTCAAATTAGGTCGAAAATCCGAAATTTTGAATTGGCAATTCTGGACGCCAAGCAAGGTATTTTGTTATCGACTCGGGATTTTCATAGTTAGGGTTTGGCCTTAAGTTAAAAGGTTGAAGAACTTGCCGATTGTATAGTTTCTATAATCGCTACTAAATAGGCTTGTGTTATTCAACCGTATACTTGCTTGCGCTTTTCTTTTTTAATGAAGCCTTATCTTATTGTTTTTTACCATGCCTACCGTTTCTTTTGAATGTTTCTGATGCCTAGAATTTTTGAATCCTAAGGGTATTTATATAAAACCATGTTTGGTTTGTCACCAAGAATGTATGTGTAATGGACCTTGCCGACCTGTATAGTGAAAATTTCTTGTTTCTACTGTGTACATTTTTGTTGGGAGCCGGAAGGCTATTTTAATGATACCCTGCCGGCTGTGGCTTAGCCGATAGTGTTAAAAACTATTTGCTTGCCGACCTCATGACCGCCGGCATTGTAGGAAAATTTTCCATGCCGACCGTAAAATTCTGGCCCAAGATAGTCGGCGTGTTCTTCAACCGAGACAATGCTTGGCAAACTCCGGTGGCAGCCTTTATTCAAAATGGACCTCGCTTAGGTGAACATTGGTCTGAGGTTATTCAAGTGGACCTTGCCGACCGCAGAGAACTACTTCAGACCTTATTCAAACCACGACCTTGCCTTGCTAGGCGTTGTGCATTTTCAAAACCAAATTTTTTTGATCGAAATCGAACTCATAAGACAGATGAAAGGTTTAATTTACTGAATTCATAATTTCAAAATTTTAATCTAAACTCAATTAATTAACCTAATCAGCATTTTAGTGTTAATTACCCAAGGGCATATTAGCCATTTAGAAAATACAAGGTTAAGGGGTGGCTTGGCTTTACTTCATAATGACCTGATTTTGTCTTATTGGGGTATACCCCGATTAATTTGGGTATACCCCAATCTCGCCAGGATTTTAAACATGAGTAAATATGTGTGTCTACTAATAAGATTTTTGGGCAATGCATAAGTTTGCCTAGGATTCAAACATCAAATAGTACTGTACTAGTTTTCTAACCATTAAATGAGAGGAATAGACAGTTGGGAGGAACTGGCTTTATTACTTTTAAGTTTATAGGTTCTAAATCGACTGTTTCACCTACTAAAACTTCAAATCTTCATTGCCCAAGTAAACTGTACAAAATAGTAAAATGAATTACATTACTTGAGCAGACAAGGGGTAACAAGTTGGCGCTTTTGAACGACAACCATATAGTCTGGGAAAAAAGGTTAGGAATTCTGGTAATGATTTTGATAACATTCCGCCTGATGACAATGACATTGTTGAAATGGCTAGGATGGCCATATGGTTGTATGTGCTTAATTCTCAGTGAAAATAAATCTGGAACAAAAAAAAAAAAAAAAGAATGTTGACTGACTCGGGTATCTGACAGTCGTACTGTATTAATGACAAAAATTTGGATTGATTAGATGTGTTTGTGGAGCTAACTCAGCAAAGTAGCCCAAAAAGATGTGAATTTTGCAAAAACCTAAAGAAACAAGCCCAACTAATATATGAGTTAATGAGCCATTAGCCCAACAACAAATAGTCATACCCATTAAAGATAGGGTTCAACAATGAATAGATGGATGCATATTTGGTATCACCTTTGTCCATTCCATTTAAATGACAGATTTTAAATTTCCTCCCATGTCTATATATCACCCTTTGGATTTGACACTCACGGGTGAGCGGATGAGCTAAGTGGATGTGGGGAGATTTGCGGATTTAAAAAAAATAAAAAATACTTAAAGTAGATAAATGCCTAACAAGAGAAACTTAACTTGCTGAAATTTAAGTTCTACACCATAAAACAAGTAACTTGACGTTTTCCAACGAAAAAATATTCACCGATATAACGGTTTCCTATCAATCAAAAATTTGATACTTCTAAAATACATTTGAATGTTTATAATAATAAATATATTTTTTTGAAGATTTTGGGCTCAACTTGTGGCTAGATTACCCTCTACCGATGTTGTACCTATTCTTTGATTTTTAATAATATGCCCCCGGTAGCTCCCCTTTTTGAAGACTTCCAACGAAATAAATGCAGATATAAGGTAGAAAATCAAAAAGACACAAAGACATGGGAAGTAAGGAACAAAGTTTTCGGAAAATACGTGAGTAAGCCTAATCAATAGAAACCCATACATGTTACCTTCCAGTTGCATATAATAACCTTCATTTATATGTATAATGTTGAAATTATCCTTATAATCAGGTGTCCAACAGATGGAAGATGTTCTATCCACATATAATCTGGAAAAACAATATGAGTTTCAAAAATCCACCCGCTTTCAGTTCATTGAGAGAGGAATTGGGCGTCCACCCATATAACACGGTCCAAATCACACAGACCGACAAAATACGGTTAAAATCACAAAGATGTGTAAAGCATGGAACATATACGAAACCTTTATTAATTTAACGACTGCTTACTTATAATTATAACACGTAATACACCTACAATATGATTTCAATACCGCTGTTATAATGTTGTACCTATATTTGACTAGTTTGACCAGTATAAAGAAAAGTGAAACTTATTACAAGATTTTGTAAATCCATGAAAACTTACAAATAATTTCTGTGTTGCTCATTAGCTATGCTTGCATGGAATATGCAGTTAGTTTGTAAAGCTATATTTTGGATGTACATTTATCAGATGCTTTCTCTTGCCTACAAGGTTTTATTCAGTCTGGTGAAATTAATGACATACTTTGAATGTACAAAGCTTGTTCTCTGTTTTGTTAATGAGTGTACCAAGTTTCTCCAACTTGTAACTTGGACTGGTTCACAATTTATCCATCGGGCCTGCCTATGTTTATTATCTTAATATGCATAAGATTTTTGGTATATTTTCATTGATTATTGGAACATATTCTTTACATGAAAAAGTGATCAAATATTGTACTTGATGGGGTATTTCATTTTATTGATTCAATGTGTTAATTGTTTACCTGAAAAAATTTCTGAAGAAGTTTCAAATGATATGTAATCTATTTAGATGCATGTGATAATGTCCTACTTATAGACTGGGTTTGGTAATGTTTTTTTTTCTTTTTCAAAAGCACTTTCAAATAGTTTTTGTAGTAATATTTTTCATCTTGGTGTTGAATTAGTAAAGGTTGTACAAAGTGCTTTTATGCAAAACTCTTATAAATCATAAGCTGCGGTCCCACATTAATTTCAAATTCTAATTTCCTTTTCTATCCCTGTTTTATTTTATAAATTACAAAAATTACCTTTAAACCTATATAACGCTAATTTTTTATTCTCGATATCTTATCCGTTAAAGGTGATTACTTATTTTATATACCATTTCAATGATTTTTTTTAGTTTATCAATTATGAAAATAATAGCAACATTAAAAAAGTATTTAATTTTAGTTTCTTTTTTCATAGGATAGGTGCTGTCATTCAGAAAGTGGTTGGAGTCCAGCTTGTTTTCAAGTTTCCAACCGACTTCTTGCAATTTTGCTCTTTGCATTTTGTTCTTTTTTTGTTAAGAAATTATTATTAATTTATTTCAATTTTTGTTTGAAAATTGTATTTCTAATTAAAAGTAGTTAAGAATTTTTTTTTAATTATTGCTACATTTATTATTATGTACGTTTAATAACAAAAAAATAATTATTAT
The DNA here is from genome assembly GCA_023531295.1 of Papaver armeniacum. NCBI lineage: Eukaryota > Viridiplantae > Streptophyta > Magnoliopsida > Ranunculales > Papaveraceae > Papaver > Papaver armeniacum. The sequence goes on along the minus strand of JAJJWW010008974.1, from coordinate 1,443,064 downwards.
TCTTGAAGAACAAAACTATTTTAAGAAATATGTCTATTTTTGTTATTTTCTACAAAAACAATAGTTGAACATGATATTTACCAAACACAATTTGATTACTTTTTTTGATCAGCTTTAGCTTTTAATTTATATTTTACCAAATGTTCAACAACTTATTTTTACACAACACATCACAGCATAAAAGCGCTTTTATAGAAAGAACAATAATATCAAACTAGTCCTTAATGTAGCACGTGTGCCGACACGACACATGAAGGTTATTTGTGTGTCGTGTTGTGCCTATAAGACTAGCAAACCAAAGTAAGGCATAACACGTTTAAATCGTTGGTACAACACAACACGACATGTAACACACGCGACTTATAAAAAATAAGTGAAAAATGTAAGCACGACCGTTTTACATCTCTCCATTTACTCGGTCTTTATTTTTCCTTCTTGAAAAAATACGCAAATTTTGTTTTTCCTTCATAAAAATAAGATAAAAAATGTACGTATTTTTATGGAACTGAGTAACTATTGTACACATGTATGAAACTCACAAAAGCGCCAATTTTTCGATGCCCATATTTTAGATTGTTTTCGTGGTCGTCAGAATTTGATACTCATTATTTAAATTGTTTTTCTGGTTGTCAAAATTTTTATACAAGTTACAGTGGTCAATTAAAAGTGAACCTTTTTTTTTTCTCTCAAGCATAAGAGGGTTTTTTATGAGATCCCTAAACTCTTAAAAATTGTCGACAAGAATGAGAGTCAGGTTTCCGGCCAACAGATAATAAACCTGTAAAAAATTGTTTGATCCAAAAATAAATAAATTGACGAAAAGTTATTTGAGCTAGAACCCCGAATGTCTCAATCATGGACATGGTATGCTATGGGGGAATTTATGAATGAGTAATGATCCATGGAAAACAAAGATTACTAGAAGAAGCTACGCTACTCTTTTCATTAAATTGTCTGCTTTTAAACTCAACGGAACCGAAAGTGCCAAGTGCATATCTGATTCAGAGCTAAGTGCATGTACCACTTGCCTTTTCTAAAGATAAAATCCCGTTTATTTAACTCTTAACCAACTCAAGTAAAGTTGAGTCTTTTTTTTTTTTTTTTTTTTTAGAACGAACATTATATTACTGTTTTCTGCTAGTTCAAGGATACTCGGGAGAAATGGCCCAATAGGGAAATGAAGCTGTTGAATGATAATCCGCTTCATCACTACACAAATAACTATTACGCTCTGAAATCATCAACTTTGAGTTACTGGTTCGTCGTTGCTCTACATCATCTGAGTATTGAACGGCAACATATTCCCTGGTACTCTCATTGACAACGTTAAGCTTAACTTGCAGTGGCGACCCATGTCCAACGTTTGCTATTGAATCTTGCATAGACATGCATGCAACCTTCAAGCTTGTCTTTCAGTTCCATAACCTTAATGCATATACATGTAATAGATTGTCTTTCTACAGAGAATTCTTGAGAGAGACTTAGAGAAAGAGAAAGCAAGAAATCTAAGTGATACTTGTAACTCTTTCAAGGGTAAGACCTTAATAATCAATAAATAAAACATCTTCTTTCCCGTGGACATAGGTCTTCATGGTCGAACCACGTTATATGCTTGTGTCAATCTTTACTTTTCATGTTCTTTACATCTTGTTTATCTTTGAATCATGCATATCAAGTATTTTATAGCCTTTAGATCTATTTGGGTGTAGCTATCGTAAAAGATGCAACTACACTATCTGCAAGAGATATAACTTCAATCAGTGGATATTCAGACTCTGACTAGGTTGGATATCCTGATACTAGATGGTCGCTTTCGTATGCGTCAAAAATAATTTCACTTTCCTAAAGTATATGATAAGAAAGAGTTCGTATCCACAGAGAGGCGATTGTAGTTATTTCGTAATCAATTTCTTAAAGTAACCAATTGGGGGGATTTCTGAATTTTATGTAAGCAATAAAAGTAAATTAAAAGCAAAGTAAATTGTAGAAAGTAATCAATAGAGAGAGATATTGGTCAAGGAATTCATCTTCAATCTTAGACATGTGTTTGCATATATGATTAGAATTATGATTTAATCTCTTATATTATCAGAAGCCTAGAGAATCAAGAGAGCAAGATAATCTAATAATTTCCTAAGTTCATCAACACACACATTAGAGATGCGTATGTGAATTCTACCTAAAGAATAACCTAACGCCTTGCGCTAATTAAGTTCAATTCCTAGGAGCATTAAGTTTCATAAATAGGCTAATCAATGCAATTGTCATGCGTTGCGCATAACAATTCGGACAATGGTCAAACTCTACATATGATTACGAGAGTGTATCACTACAAACCGTAAACATATCATGCTACTCGTATTCGTGGTTATCGCTTGATGAAAAACCCTAAAATAGCTATGGACTAGGATGCAAGTTCAATTAATTGGCCACTTAACTAATCAAACATCATAATCCTATCACAATACATCAATCATGTGATTCTTAAAGCAGCAGAGATGTGAACGATAATCAAGAGAGAAAACTAATACATAAAGCAAACACAAGTTTTAGAAATAGGACTACATCCTTAACCAATAATATAGAATTTAGCTACTCATAGCTATGGAGTTCATCACAAAAATATAAGTTGAATAAAGAAGAAGATGAACAAAAGCAAACCCTAGAAGCGTAAACAAAAGCGGCTCTCCAAGTTCCCAAGAATAAGATGTATGATAAGTTGTAGAAGACTTTCCCTTTATAGCTTCTCTCCAACTTCTAAAATTAGGTCTAGTCTTCAAAGTCCATTAGATGAAAATCCACCAAGCCCATAAGAAAGAGAAACCCATGTAGAAAATATGTCCCAAAAGTGGTCGCCGGAAATCTGGTATTGTGGCCGGAAATCGGCCGGAGAGTCGCCGGAAAACGGTTCAGGTGACCGGCAAAATCCGTCCGGTCACCGGTTCAGCGAGTCAACGAGTCAAATCGGCGGGTCAACTCGGTCAGACTGAGTTAGACCGAGTTAGGGAAAATCAAGGTGAGTCAGGTCAGGCCAAACCATCTTGCTAGGCTAACCCATTGTTGCTCAGGCCTAAGCTATCTTGCATAAGCCACATTCTAAATGATGCACCATCCTTGTGCTTCAGAGCTGCCTATCCAGCCATTATGGCCCTGCAACCTCAAACTCCTCAAGCAAACAAATCCCACTCACATTCCTTGCCACTCTTCTCAAATACGCTTGCACCCATGACTTCTGCTATTTCTTTCTTGCGTACCTAGACATACATCTCCATCTCTCGTCTCAATTCCACCAAGACAAGAACCATTCACTGCCTCAATGCCACAATTCAGAGCTCAAGCCAACCTGTAATATCCTAAGAATACATCTAAATATGTAGCTTCAGCTGCACCAGAACCCATGTCAATCACCAACACCACCAGATCTGTGAATCTCTTCTCTCTCTTGATTCAAACCACACACAAGACATTCCCCTCGCATTAATGCCCTCATTCCTTGCTTGAAATTGCACAGTTCCACCCAAGAAAACTCCACACCGTCATGACCAAACATCCAATGCCCGGTTCGGTGATATCTTCCCTGCAACAAACCACAGTCCAGGCCATCACTAGTTGCTTTACCTCGGCACTTTCTTCTTGCAATGCCACCAGCAATTCTTCTCGGTCCTCACCAATAACTCAAATTCCAAGATCACCACCACCAACACATCCCTTGTACAGCTCCATACTCTTCCTAGCACCAAATTTGCATACCCATTCTAGTCGCACATCCACTTCCTACAGCCTTTATAATCCGATGCTCACCGCATCATCTCTCCGCAAACCTCATCATTCAACCAAATCCACCACCGGGCCCATCTCGCTATCCCAGCTTCCATCAGCTTCTCTGAGCTTTCATAAGCACAAACCGCCTTCATCTCGCCCAAAGTGCCCATCTCTCACACTTCACTCTGTGCCCAGACTTGTCCACAAACAAGATCCAATCAGGGCCACTGCATTGCCATCTTAGATGCACAACTCCTATAACTTCAGTTGCATACCAGAAACCACCAACAGGAACTCAGTCCAAACTCCCACAAACCGCAATATCATCAACAATTAGAGCACCACCAACTCCACCTGAGCCATACCACCAACATCATCATTACCATCTGAGTTGCACCCACTAGCTATTTCTGTCATTAGCAGCAACAACTCATTCCTCATCACCACCAGTGCAGCCACACTTCTAATTTCTTGTTCTTGTTCAACAATTGCAGTTTATCACCTTGCCATCACCAGCAGCAGCTTCTTCCTTGCAACACAATCAACTCAGAGCCTGCAAATTCATCCAGCTCTAAATTTGTTCTTCTCATAATCTCCACTGGCAACACCAGATTCCACCATCCACAGATCATTGCATCTCAGACTCAATCTCAGTTCAACCTTCATCCATTACAGATTCCCCTTTTTTCCTTGGTCACAGAATTCATAACCTCCATCAATCTCCAAAATCGAACCCATTTTCCTTCAATTGAACCTCGAATCAACCACCAACCCATTACTTCATTCTTCAATAGCAAAGACCACCATTAGCATCACCTGTATCTTCTCTTGGTTCAATTTCTCTTCTTCCACGAACCCATCTTAGATTCAATCTCTATTTCTCTTGACTACACTTCCTAACAAAGAAGCCATCTTCCTCCTTGCTCGATCTGGTACAAAACCCCATCTCCCTGAGCTTCAACGACACCATTAATGGATCTCCATTTCATTCTTGATTTGAAGCAGAGAACCCTAACTTTTCCAATAACGGATTCAGTCTTCTGCCAACACCAGTTGAACCACAGAGTCACCTTCGTCTTCAATACTCATGGTCGAAATCGCAATTTTCGATTCAATCTTCTTCTCTCGATTTCGTAAAGCACTCATTGGTTTTTCTTTAACTTCCATAAATGAACTGAATAAGGATACCTCTCGATCTAAGGTTATGAGTCAATGGATAATGACACCCCTCCGCATCGATAAGGGATACCCTGGTGGATGCCCCATAACATGTGGTCACCCCTTAACCACAAATGGCCGCATTTAATACTCCTCCTAATAGAATTGCCCCTTAACCTTGGCTCAGCTCCCAATAGCATGTGAAATGACAGTTACGCCTTTTTGACTCAATTTGAATGATTTCCGCTTCTTTTCCTTCGTGCGACTCCAGAGTACCTAATAACTCAAAAACACACGTAAAGTACATAATTCACAAGAAAAATAGCAAAGAAAGCGTAACTACTAGATAGTAAATACGGTGTATTCTACACCTATCAGATTCCCCCACACTTAGACTTTGCTAGTCCTCGAGCAAATCAAACAAAACAATAAAATACAACAACTCCGTGTCGTCGAGGCTCCGGTCACTTTTAGCATAAATAACAAGCCTTTAAACCCCTAGGTGTCCCTAGTGGACGAGTTATAGTCTCGTGAGGGTTTACTAGAGATATACCCACAAAACCTATTTCCAACTTACTAGTTCTCCGAAATGATAGTATCCAACGCGCTAAGAAGACATAGAGATTCTCGCACACTAGTCGTAAGAAGTTAGACACATAAATGAACACAATCTCATTCTTAAAAGTTGAGAGAGAAATAACCATCCCTTCTCGACAAAAATTCGGTTCGGAGTGATCAAAAGTCTCGACTCTGCCTCACAAGAAAGGGTTTTATGAAATTGCTCTCAATAATAAACAGCTTTTTATGGGTCACACATGTGTCCAGGTTGGAATGAAGAGAGAATCCTGCGACACGTTGAATGGTGGGAAGGCTTAACCCTCCGAATATTTTGAAAACCCACATCTTTTATAATTTTTGAAAACCCATTTTTCTGACGATCTCTTCGAAAGGAAATCAACCACTTAACGAAGGTGGGAATATGCTTACTCACCTCGTTATCCGTTCAGCGTGCAGCTAGCACCACTCTCAAAGATCCATAGAAACGTCTTCTGTCTTCTATCGGTGTATTCATCTTCGTCTTCGGTCTTCTTCTATCTGTCTTCATCTTCGTCTTCGGTCTTCAACTCTTGAACTTCGTAGAATCTCGACAATATGATTCTTTCCTCTAATTCCTTGTCGCTTGAAACTTCATTATAGATATTCCTTCTTTCCATTGGCTTTATTGAAAGAATACAAAACTAAAAACAAACTATACAAACCCAAAATTTACTTTTTTTTTTTTTTTTTTTTCTAATTTTCGTTTTTTTTTTTGAAATAAGAAATAAAACAAATACAAAAATAAAAATAAAACAGAATAATAAAAACTATTAACAAACCTAAACATTTTTCTCTTGTCTCCTTTTTTTTTTTTTTTTTTTTTAATTTATTTTCGTTTTTTTTTTTTATTTATTTATTTTTTTTTTTTCAAGACAAGATAAAAATAAATACAAAATAAAATAAAATACAAAGGCCATGGTGTAAGTACTTTACCACTTGATTCTTCACAACTTGTATGTCTTGATATCATAAACTTCTCGAACTCTCATCCTTGATAATTTCGCTCTTATACAATAGTCTTCAACTTATAAAAATTCTGCTCCTTGTTTTCTTGCTTTACTTAAATCTGAAATCTGCTCAATTTTTTTTTTGTACCGTTGCTTGTAAACCATGAACGTGTTCAACTTTCCTTCAAATTTGTGATGCTCCTCTTGTTGATGATGATGGTGTTTCTATGGACCTGTTGGTGTAGAGAGAGATAAGGTGGATGGTGCTAACTGCGAACAAGATTACAAGTGGTATGTAAGTTAGCAATTCGATGTCACCATCATGATTAATAAAAATAGCACTCAAGAGATCAAAATAGTGCTTCTATGGTGGGAGATTGGACAACTCACCATTCTGCCCAGAATTTACGTACGGTGACACACACTCTAAAAGCACAAATTTAGACAGTACAAAGAATTGAAGGTTGGTGCCTCACATTATGTAACATGGGTAGTCTCCACTATAGGGGATCACTACTCTAATACCGAATTCAGTCTGCACCTTATTTTCCACTGGCATGGTTAAATCCAACTTTAACTCTCATACAATTAAGAAACCCGATCATGTTCTCAGTCATCTCTAAGTTCACCACTATTATGAGATTCTCGATGTAATCTTAGCGACATGTATACTATGTGACTCTAAACTAACTACAAGTTGGAGTTTTCTTATTCACTAATTACACAAAAGTTGAAAAAAATTTGAAAAATTACAAAGCAAACCACTCCCCCACACTTAAACTTTACATTGTCCTCAATGTAAATTGAATCTTCCAAAGAAAGTCAAGGTGGAAATCCTAACGGAAAAGTGACAAAAAAATCGAAAAAGTAAAAACATGACAAGAAAAGAAAAGAAAAGACAAGAGATACAAAACCGATGGGTTGCCTCCCATTTAGCGCTTGGTTTAAAGTCGTCACCCGACTATCTCCTTGCTTTCTATGACTCCTCCAGAGGGAGTACTTCCACAAGATTAACTCCTTCCACGACATCCGAAGAGAAGTTCTCATAATATGGTTTCAACCGGTGCCCATGCACTTTAAGTTCATTACCTGTAGCTAAACTACGAATTCCCACTGCACCATGAGAAAACACATTAGTCACAATAAAAGGTCCAATCCAACGTGACCTTAATTTACCCTAAATAATTGCAAGCGAGAATTAAACAAAAGCACTTTCTGCCCAATGCAAAATTGTTTCTTTGTAATCATATTATCATGAAAAGCCTTTGTCTTTTCCTTGTAAATCCGTGAGCTTTCAAATGCATCATTACGAATCTCCTCTAACTCTTGAAGTTGTAACTTTCTTTGCCTTCCAGCACCATCCAACTCCATGTTGCATTGCTTAACCAAAACGCCTTATGCTCAATTTCCACGGGTAAGTGACAAGGTTTACCATAAACAAGCCTAAAGGGAGACATCCCAATAGGTGTTTTATATGCGGTTCTATACGCCCACAAAGCATTATTAAGTCGCGAACTCCAATCCTTCCTTGTTGGATTCACCGTCTTTTCTAGAATGAATTTCACCTCTCGGTTGGAAACTTCGGCTTGTCCATTTGTTTGTGGATGGTAAGGAGTTGCAATCCTATGCGACACATTGTACTTCTTTAACAAACTTTGCAAAAACCTGTTTTTGAAGTGTGAACCTCCATCGCTAATTATAGCCCTTGGAATGCCAAACCTTGCAAATATATTAGCTTGCACGAAATCTGAAACAAATTTAGAATCATTAGTTGGGGTGGCCTTAGCTTCCACCCATTTCGAGACATAATCCAAAGCAAGCAAGATATAATAATTCCCACTAGAATTGACAAAAGGGCCCATAAAATCAATTCCCCATACATCAAAAACCTTCACAAATTGAATAATAGTTTGCGGCATTTGATTTCGAGCACCTAGATTGCCGGTTCTTTGGCACCTATCACATGTGGTACAAAATATTTGTGCATCCTTAAACAAAGTTGGCCAAAAGAAACCACATTCTAGTACCTTGAGAGCGGTTCTCTTACTCCCAAAGTGTCCTCCACAAGCATATGAGTGGCAAAAAGACAAGATAGAATTAAATTCAATTTCGGGACCACACCTACGTATTACTTGGTCACTACAATTTTTCCATAAGTATGGATCATCCCATATGTATTGGTTTCCTAACTTCTTAAGTTTGTCCCTCTCAAAGACGAGACAAGTTCTTTGGGATTTTTTAGACACTAAGTAATTAACAATATCAGCGTACCATGGTTCTCCAAAGGCAATTGAGAATAGTTGCTCATCCGGGAAACTTTCATGCAACAGGATAGTCTCCTTGTCCACAGCAAGACGGCTCAAGTGATCCGCAACGGTGTTCTCAATTCCTTTCTTGTCTTTGATTTCAATATCAAACTCTTGCAAGAGTAATATCCATCGTATGAGCCTCGGTTTCGCCTCTTTCTTTGTAAGCAAGTATCTAAGTGGTGCATGATCAGAAAAAAAGAACAACTTTTGTACCAATTAGATAAGAGCGAAACTTTTCTAAAGCAAAAACAATGGCTAATAACTCTTTTTCAGTGGTTGTGTAGTTTTGTTGGGCCTCATTTAACGTTCTAGAAGCATAATAAATGGCATGAGGTATCTTCCCCACACGCTGCCCAAGCACCGCACCAACCGCATAATCACTAGCATCACACATGAGCTCAAAAGGCTTGCTCCAATCTGAAATCAAAAGTTCTTTCAAACGATTGAATGCCGCCATACACTTTTCATCAAAGTTAAATACCACATCTTTTTGCAATAAGTTACAAAGTGGTGATGCTATCTTGGAAAATTCCTTGATGAATCTACGATAGAAACCTGCATGACCAAGAAAAGAACGTATCTCCCTCACCGTAGTGGGAGGGGTTAGAGCAAGAATAAGGTCTATCTTAGATTTATCGACTTCCAAGCCTTTAGAAGATATTATATGGCCTAAAACTATGCCATGAGTTACCATGAAATGGCACTTCTCCCAATTTAGCACAAGATTTGTTTCAACACATCGTTCAAGGATTAGAGACAAATTGTTCAAGCAAAGGTCAAACGAATCACCAAAGACACTAAAGTCATCCATGAACACTTCGATTATGTTTTCAACATATTCCGAAAAGATACTTACCATACACCTTTGAAAGGTAGCTGGAGCATTGCATAAGCCAAAAGGCATCCTTCTATAAGCAAAAGCACCGAAAGGACAAGTGAAAGTGGTTTTCTCTTGGTCCTCCGGTGCTATCACAATCTGATTATAACCTGAATAGCCATCAAGAAAGCAATAGTTAGAGTGTCCAGCTAAACGTTCAAGCATTTGATCAATAAAAGGTAAAGGGAAGTGATCTTTTCGAGTAGTGGCATTCAACTTTCTATAATCAATACAAACCCTCCAACCTAGTTTGCACACGAGTTGGGACAAGTTCATTCTTATCATTCTCCACCACTATCACACCTGATTTCTTTGGTACTACTTGTACCGAGCTTACCCACTTGCTATCGGATATGGGGTAGATAACACCCACGTCCAAAAGCTTGAGTATCTCCTTTTTCACAACTTCCATCATGGGAGGATTCAAACGGCGTTGCGCTTCCCTTGTAGGCTTTGTATCATCCTCCACACGAATCTTATGCATACAAACTAGCAGGCTTATACCCTTGATATCGGCGATTGTCCATCCTATGGCCGTCTTGTACTTCCTTAGCACCCTTAGAAGTTTTTGCTCCTGTAATTCATTAAGCTCGTTAGAAACAATCACGGGTAGGTCTTCATTATCACCCAAGTACAAGTACTTTAAGTGACTTGGAAGAGGTTTCAATTCTAAACTTGGAGATTTAACAATAGATGGCACAAGTTTTTCATTATTGCAAGGTAAAGAAGCATATGAATTATTCTTAATTGCTGATTTTTCCGGTAATGAGTCAAGAGAACCAATGGTTTCTTTAATCTCATCACCATACTCATAACCATCGTCAATAGGTGTAGTGAGCACGGTTTCCAAAGTATCACCACCATTCAACTCAAACATTTATTGCGCCAATGTGTCCATCACATCAATGGAGAAACAAGAGTGGACATCACTAGGATATCTCATCGTCTCGAAAATGTTGAAACGTATTATTTCTCCCTCGAACTCCATAGTTAGCGTTCCCTTGTCAACATCAATAATGGTTTTCGCCGTTTTCATGAAGGGACGCCCAAGTAGAAATGGAAAAGACGAGTCCGGTGAACCTTCATCCATCTCTAACACGTAAAAGTCAGCTGGAAATACAAGTTGATTAACCTGCACAAGAACATCCTCAACAATACCCATTGGGTAGACATTAGAACGATCGGCTAATTGCAACACAATTCCAGACTTTTTAAGTGGACCAAGATCAAGTGAATTATACATGACGCGGGCATAACATTAACGGATGCACCTAAGTCCAACATAGCTTTGTTAAATTTGGTGTTACCAATTGTGACGGAATGTCGAAGCTACCGGGATCCTTGCACTTAAGTGGGAGTTTATGTTGTAAGATTGCAAGCATTCTCCCCACACTCAAAGACTTCATTACCTTTGAGCCTTTGCTTATTGGTACACAAGTCCTTCAACACCTTTGCATACTTTGGAACCTGCTTGATTGCATCTATGAGAGGTATGTTCACATGGATCTTCTTATGAATGTCTAAAATCTCCTTTTCTAGTTCCGCCTTTTTGAATTTGAAAATCTGCGAGGGAAAGGTAAAGGAGGAACATAAGTAGAAACCGAGTTTTAGAGTTAGAAATAGGTACCTCGGAAGTTTGGGAGAATCCTCGTTTTCTCCTCCAAAACAGGTTCCTTTGGTGCTTCCACCGTGCCCGAATCAAGAACCTCGGGTTGCACAAGTTGTGTACCACTTCTCAACGTAATTGCATTGACACCCTCTTTTGGGTTGATAGGTTGAGAAGGAGTTTCCCACCATTTTGTGCCTTCAATTGATTCAACTCAATAGCCATAGAACCAACTTGAGTTTGCAAATCCTTAACCGTACTCTCCGTTCTTTGCATAAAAGATTTCAAAGAACTCCTCCATATTGGACCCCATATTTTGAGGTTGTTGTTGTTGTTAAAATTGTTGTCTCGGCTGGAATTGTTGTTGTTGAGGTTGAAATCCACTCGAATTGTTGAAACTAGGTTGTTGAATCGCTCCTTGCTTATTGGCATAGCTAAAGTTGGGGTGATCTCTCCATCCCGGATTGTAAGTGTTGGAGTAGGGATCATACCATCTTTGTTGATTTGGAAAGACCGCATTAGCTTGCTCGTCTTCATAAGCTTGAGTGGAACTTGGTATCACCGCGGCTGCAACTTGTTGAAGCATTGCATTCATGTTACCCATTTGTTGACGTAGTTCCTCAACCTCGCTCACCTCATTCACCCTTCTTAGAATCATATCCGAACCACGACTCAAGAATTGTTGTGAGTTCGCTGCCATGTTTTCAATCAACTCTCTAGCTTGTGCCACCATCTTGTTCACTAATGCACCACCACCCACAGCGTCGAGGAGATTCCTATCACTTGATTGGAGTCCTTCATAGAAATATTGGATGATCATAGCATCACTGAATTGGTGGTGAGGGCAGGTTGCCACCAACCTCTTGTATCGTTCCCAGCATTCATATAAGGATTCTCCCACATTTTGCTTCATCCCACAAATCTCTTTTTGAATTTGCGTAGCCTTTGATGCAGGAAAATATCTCTCCAAAAAGAGTTTCTTCAACCCATTCCATGTTGTAAGAAACGGAAAACTTTTAACATTGCACCATCCGCCTCAACATCCGCTGGAAGTATGGCCGTGACAATGGTGTGGAAGTCCATAAGATGTTTGTTTGGGTCTTCATTCACCATGCCATGGAACTTTGGTAATTCTATAAGCAACCCCGGTTTTATCTCAAAAGTAGAGTTCGTTTGAATACACCCCTGTTGTATATCAAGCCTATGAGAAGCTAAGTCCTTGAGTGAATGATTTGCATCACCCATTCCTTCTTCTTCTTCAACTTATGGTTCGTCTATGAATGGAACCTCTTTTTCTTCTTCTTGTTGTTGGAAAATCTCTTCTCCTACTTCCAACTCGTGCTCGTCCGTTGTGTCTTGACTTGGTTGGAGTATTGTGCCTGGTCGAGTAGCTATCCCGCACCGTGGATAATTCCAATCTTTAGAAGCTAGGGATTATGCACCTGAAAACAATTCTCGCAAACAAGTGAGAAACAAGACAAGGAAACAAGAAGCAAAGATAAAAGCAAAAACAGAAATAAGAAACTAAAAACTTAATAACTAGCCGTATGCCTCCCTAAGAAACGGCGCCAAAATTTGATCGCTTGTCAGACATCGTCAAAAATAATTTCACTTTCCTAAAGTATATGATAAGAAAGAGTTCGTATCCACAGAGAGGCGATTGTAGTTATTTCGTAATCAATTTCTTAAAGTAACCAATTGGGGGATTTACAATTTTATGTAAGCAATAAAACTAAATTAAAAGCAAAGTAAATTGTAGAAAGTAATCAATAGAGAGAGATATTGGTCAAGGAATTCATCTTCAATCTTAGACATGTGTTTGCATATATGATTAGAATTATGATTTAATCTCTTATATTATCAGAAGCCTAGAGAATCAAGAGAGCAAGATAATCTAATAATTTCCTAAGTTCATCAACACACACATTAGAGATGCGTATGTGAATTCTACCTAAAGAATAACCTAACGCCTTGCGCTAATTAAGTTCAATTCCTAGGAGCATTAAGTTTCAGAAATAGGCTAATCAACGCAATTGTCATGCGTTACGCATAACAATTCGGACAATGGTCAAACTCTACATATGATTACGAGAGTGTATCACTACAAACCGTAAACATATCATGCTACTCGTATTCAGGGTTATCGCTTGATGAAAAACCCTAAAATAGCTATGGACTAGGATGCAAGTTCAATTAATTGGCCACTTAACTAATCAAACATCATAATCCTATCACAATACATCAATCATGTGATTCTTAAAGCAGCAGAGATGTGAACGATAATCAAGAGAGAAAACTAATACATAAAGCAAACACAAGTTTTAGAAATAGGACTACATCCTTAACCAATAATATAGAATTTAGCTACTCATAGCTATGGAGTTCATCACAAAAAATATAAGTTGAATAAAGAAGAAGATGAACAAAAGCAAACCCTAGAAGCGTAAACAAAAGCGGCTCTCCAAGTTCCCAAGAATAAGATGTATGATAAGTTGTAGAAGACTTTCCCTTTATAGCTTCTCTCCAACTTCTAAAATTAGGTCTAGTCTTCAAAGTCCATTAGATGAAAATCCACCAAGCCCATAAGAAAGAGAAACCCATGTAGAAAATATGTCCCAAAAGTGGTCGCCGGAAATCTGGTATTGTGGCCGGAAATCGGCCGTTGAGTCGCCGGAAAACGGTTCAGGTGACCGGCAAAATCCGTCCGGTCACCGGTTCAGCGAGTCAACGAGTCAAATCGGCGGGTCAACTCGGTCAGACTGAGTTAGACCGAGTTAGGGAAAATCAAGGTGAGTCAGGTCAGGCCAAACCATCTTGCTAGGCTAACCCATTGTTGCTCAGGCCTAAGCTATCTTGCATAAGCCACATTCTAAATGATGCACCATCCTTGTGCTTCAGAGCTGCCTATCCAGCCATTATGGCCCTGCAACCTCAAACTCCTCAAGCAAACAAATCCCAGCTCACATTCCTTGCCACTCTTCTCAGTCACAGTTGCACCCATGACTTCTGCTATTTCTTGCCTGTACCTAGACATACATCTCCATCTCTGTCTCAATTCCACCAGTACAAGAACCATTCACTGCCTCAATGCCACAATTCAGAGCTCAAGCCAACCTGTAATATCCTAAGAATACATCTAAATATGTAGCTTCAGCTGCACCAGAACCCATGTCAATCACCAACACCACCAGATCTGTGAATCTCTTCTCTCTCTTGATTCAAACCACACACAGCACATTCCCTGCATTAATGCCCTCATTCCTTGCTTGAAATTGCACAGTTCCACCAGCAAAAACTCCACACTGTCATGACCAAACATCCAATGCCCAGTTCCAGTATATCTTCCCTGCCAACAAACCACAAGTCCAGTGCCATCACTAGTTGCTTTACCGGCACTTTCTTCTTGCAATGCCACCAGCAATTCTTCTCAGTCCTCAGCCAATAACTCAAATTCCAGTATCACCACCACCAACACATCCCTTGTACAGCTCCATACTCTTCCTAGCACCAAATTTGCATACCCATTCTAGCTGCACATCCACTTCCTACAGCTTTATAATCTGATGCTCACTGCATCATCTCTGGCAGCTACAACATTCAACCAAATCCACCACCAGTTCCATCTCGGCTATCCCCAGGCTTCCATCAGTTCCTGCAGTTTCATAAGCACAGCCTGCCTTCATCTCAGTTCCAGTGCCCATCTCTCACACTTCACTCTGCTGCCCAGACTTGTCCACAAACAAGATCCAATCAGGGCCACTGCATTGCCATCTTAGATGCACAACTCCTATAACTTCAGTTGCATACCAGAAACCACCAACAGGAACTCAGTCCAAACTCCCACAGCTGCAATATCATCAACAATTAGAGCACCACCAACTCCACCTGAGCCATACCACCAACATCATCATTACCATCTGAGTTGCACCCACTAGCTATTTCTGTCATTAGCAGCAACAACTCATTCCTCATCACCACCAGTGCAGCCACACTTCTAATTTCTTGTTCTTGTTCAACAATTGCAGTTTATCACCTTGCCATCACCAGCAGCAGCTTCTTCCTTGCAACACAATCAACTCAGAGCCTGCAAATTCATCCAGCTCTAAATTTGTTCTTCTCATAATCTCCACTGGCAACACCAGATTCCACCATCCACAGATCATTGCATCTCAGACTCAATCTCAGTTCAACCTTCATCCATTACAGATTCCCCTTTTTTTCCTTGGCTGTTGTGAATTCATAACCTCCATCAATCTCCAAAATCGAACCCATTTTCCTTCAATTGAACCTCGAATCAACCACCAACCCATTACTTCATTCTTCAATAGCAAAGACCACCATTAGCATCACCTGTATCTTCTCTTGGTTCAATTTCTCTTCTTCCACGAACCCATCTTAGATTCAATCTCTATTTCTCTTGACTACACTTCCTAACAGCAGCCATCTTCAGTCCCTGCTCGATCTGGTACAAAACCCCATCTCCCTGAGCTTCAACGACACCATTAATGGATCTCCATTTCATTCTTGATTTGAAGCAGAGAACCCTAACTTTGCCAATAACGGATTCAGTCTTCTGCCAACACCAGTTGAACCACAGTGTCACCTTCGTCTTCAATACTCATGGCTGAAATCAGCAATTTTCAGATTCAATCTTCTTCTCTCGATTTCAGAAGCAGCAGCTGCTGGTTTTTATTTAACTTCCATAAATGAACTGAATGAGAGGACACCTCTCGATCTAAGGTTATGAGTCAATGGATAATGACACCCCTCCGCATCGGATAAGGGATACCCCAAGGATGCCCCATAACATGTGGTCACCCCTTAACCACAAAACTGCTGCATTTAATACTCCTCCTAATAGAATTGCCCCTTAACCTTGGCTCAGCTCCCAATAGCATGTGAAATGACAGTTACGCCTTTTTGACTCAATTTGAATGATTTCCGCTTCTTTTCCTCCGTGCGACTCCAGAGTACCTAATAACTCAAAAACACACGTAAAGTACATAATTCACAAGAAAAATAGCAAAGAAAGCGTAACTACTAGATAGTAAATACGGTGTATTCTACACCTATTACTAGACGTTCTACATATGGGTTATGTGTTTTCTTAGGAAATTCCTTAATATGTCGTTCATCTAAGAAGCAACCCACGATCTTTAAATATTCAACATAAGCTGTGTATAAAACAGTCAGTTTGTTATCCTCTGATGTTATGTGGCTATCTCAACTTCTTGAAGAATTGGACATCTCTCTTACAAGATCATTCAAACTCTACTGTGATAATTTTGGAGCAACTTATCTGGTTTCCAACTCAGCTTTCCATGCAAGTACCAAGCATATTGAAATTAACTATCACACATTTAGAGAACTACTTGAATTTGGTGATGTTAAAGTCCGCTTTGTATCTTCTTCTGAGTAACTTGTGATATTCTCACAAGAGGATTGATTATCTGCTTCACACTTCAATGATTTGAGGTTCAAATTGATATAGTACCCTGGTTCAGTTTGAGGGGAGTGTTAGAGTAACTTCGGTTTACCTTTTGGTCTTTAGTTTTATTTGCTAGACTTTACAGTTCTTTGTTTTACTTTTACTATGTACCAAGGATGTTTAGACATCAAGGAATTTCCAAAACCGAAAATATTCTCAAGATATGCAATGAATGGCAAAATTCAGTTTTCCTAATTCCATTAAATGCTTGTCCAAAATTTTCGAAATATCTCAATAGAAAATCTCCAATTAGTAAATGGACATTACTAATTTTCATTCTATAGAGATATGCATTTAATTGCCGGTAATTGAAGCATATAAAACCAAAAACCTTAACTTGTCTTTCTCTCCTGCTTCTCTATCAACAACCTAAAAAGTAAAAACTCAATACCATCCCTCACTCCCGAATAAAAGTAGCATTGGTGCTTTGCTTACCCTCCCTCCTATTGGTCAGTGAGCGTAACCTCGCGCTCTCATTGGCTAATTGAGAAAACATTCGTATTCGCTTGATGAAATTTCATTATATATGGTTCGTTGATCCGGCAATGTGTGGTGTAGATTGGGTGGATTGGTGGACACACACGCGACAGACTCGCCTTCATTGTTTAGAAAAATTGCTATATTAATTCGTGTATTTATTTTGAAAATCCAAAAAATAAAAAACTACTATATTAATTCTGGACATTTATGATTAAAATAAAAGAAATCAATTAAACATATTTATGGAATAAAATAATCTTTTATAACTTCATTTAGTTATTGTAAAAGATCCAAGCAATTAAGAAAATACTACATTATAATTTTGGAAATTTATGATTAAAAAAAAACAATTTATGGATTAAACTAATATTTTATAATTTCATGTACATAAAATAACCTTTTATAATTTCATGTAATTATTGTAAAAGATCCATAAAATATAAAAAATACTATATTAATTACATACAATTATGACTAAAAAAAAATCGTGTAATTATTATAAAATATCTACAATTTAGAAAAATAATCAATTATAAAAAAATTCAACATATTTACGGAATAAAAAAAGATTTATATTTTTTGAATCTTTTAAAAGGAAAAAATATATATAAATAACTATATTAAGTCTTAGTATTGATGATAAATATCTAAAAAAGGAAAAACTAACAATATATAAAAATTACTTTATTAATTAAAATTACTATATTAATTAAAAAAAATATTTAAATTAATATTAAAAATTTTCATTAATATATAAACAAAATCTAATTATTTACCTCAACACAATCTAAAAAGTTCCATTAATACTGATAATTTACTAATAAAAACAAAGCCAATGGTTAATAAAGGATGCAAATCATTTTTCATCCATATTTTCTTTATAGCACGCCATATAACTGTAATTAATTCCATCACAGTTTTAAAGATTTTCTTTGGAACCAAGTTTCCATCATTTACATAAAGGATGCAAATCAATCTTCATTCTTACATAAACCACGTGCTTTCAGTTTCTGTGAAAAAAAGAAGCACAGAAGATATCGACTATGACTTTTGAAGAAAATCACAACAAAGGGGGAGCAATGGTAGTTGATTCCGATGGTATGTACGCTTATTCAAGTGTCACAATTTATTTTCATTCCTAGGTTGTTGTTTTTTTTTTTCTCTTATCAATTTTTTCTTTATAACAAGCAAGTACAAAATTTAAAAATATACAATGTTTATATGTAGGCAAAATTGGTCTTCCCTTCTTTTAAGTTTTTTGGTGATTTGTACCACTAATGTTTACGGTTTTTATTTCTGTTACAGATGTGGTTGGATATTCTGACGTCGTTTTTGGTGGAAAAGTTTACCTGGTAAAATCATTCTATCATGTCTTATTTTCTCTTCTTTATCAATTTGTTAAACTCCTTTTCTATGTTTTATCTGGATTTTTGATGTTCTTTTAGTTTCTCCAGGATGTTATTATTTTTTACTTATTCACTCCTTTTCTAACTGTTTTCCCCGTTTTGTCAGTAATAGTTTCTCAATTCAAACAAGACATAAATAAGGGTTTGGTTCCTTATCATAATTTTTGGACCAATTGTTTTTGGGAATTGGGGTTTGTTCATTTATTTTTTGTTTATTTTCACAGGGTTATGGATTTTCGTCTTATATCCATTTTACTAATTTTGATTTTGTAGGGGAGGATGTCTAAATTCGTATCCGACAGAGATTGGCCAGGTGTGTTGTTTTCTTTATGGATAAGGCGCACCGTATGCTTTTTCGTTGTCTGCATAATATGACGCCATATAAGTTTTATAATTATCAGCTATTTTAAATTTTATTTTAAATAGGTAAATATATGTGTGAATTATGCGAAAAGTGAAAGTAGATTCTCAAAAACATATACTTTTTCATTCATAGATCAGTACATGAGCACAATAAAGGAGGAGGATTACGTCAATAGAAGTTGGTATTAATGGAATTCGGAAGGCATGTAACAGATTTCAATAAAAATTAATAGTGTAACTTTATTTAGAAAACGTTAGCGTTGCATTTGTTTTTCAATTTTATCCTTTCTTTTTTGTGGATCTCATTTCACTTTGTAATGTTGTAGATAAAGGGGTGCTTCCTTCTTCGAGGTCTGACCGTGTCATGGCACATGCTTTAATTACTTGGATGAACTTGACATTCATATTAGTAGGATCACTTTCTTTATTTTCTCTTATTAGTTTTTACCCTATTAAATTATGTTGACTTTCGCGTGTGCTTTAATCATAATTGATAAAGATCAAACAATATTGCAATATCAGTAACCTTTTATGATAACGATTTAATAGGAGTATTAATAACAGACTTATCTCTTAGATAATCAAACTAAAGTTTTTTTTATTTACGTACTATAAGATAGAAAATCCTTAGTTTCAAAGTGTATATAAGTGATCTTTAAACTCAACTGGGAATCGTTAAAACTCCAAATTTGAGTTGGTGTATATTTATACAAATTGGGCCAACATAGTGAAATTAGTGGAAGCTTTTCTTTGTTTGAGACTCCATGAATGGGAACCTTTATAGGTCTTTATTCCTTTTAAAGTTTGATGGATTTTTATGGCCAGCTGGATGATTCCTTGCAGGAAATAAAAAACTAATAGCGAGTGATGGATATATTTTTTATTCACTTATAATATGCTTTCAAACAGGTTTTTGTGAAGTATATGCTCATTTACATTGTTGGACGGTTTATGGTTGAAGTGACATCTCATATCATAACTATATAAGTTGGAATTTCAATCAATGATTTGTCCAAACTGCGTTCACATTAGACATTCTCTTAGGTTTGCTAATTCAATTAGATCATTCCTATTAGTACAGCTAAGGTGCACTTACAGGTAAAACATCTGCAACCTTAAGATGAAAAGAATCAATTTAGAAACGTGTCATTCTTATACAGAACAAAGGAGATGATTTTTTCACAAGTTTCTTTATATTATATTTTTCTCTACTGGAATGCTTTACATGATGTTTAACTTCACATTACAAAGCTTATACATATTTGTAATGGACATCTTCACTCAAAATCATTTAACCTGTAGTGCACGGAATCATTCTATAATTCATGACTATCCATAAACTAAAACGAAATTAAGTTTAAGTATCAACATATATTAAGAAGATATATTCCCAACTCCCCCTATAGTACACATAATCTTTCAACGTTTTTTGGAAATCTAACAATAATATCTATCGGGACTAAATTGTAGAAACAATGTCTACTTCAGGCAAAGAACACCTCTAGATATTGTCTAAGAGCGACTTGGTAAACAAATTGACGGCGATGACAACATACCTCTATTACTTGAGTTAAATGAAAATGATAATGAAGTGGAGGATGAAGTTCAAAACTTGGATGTGATTATTAAAAAAATATTTATAGAAGAGCCCGATGATATTATCATTTCGAGTTTATGTTTTATCTTATCCGAATATATCAGATAATTTTGATTAAAAGGAAATGTTTATTTTTTAAATTTATTTTGATTTAGACGATTTTTTTGATCTCCAACACTTGATAGTTAAAATTTGTGAATTTGGTTCCCATTGTTAATTTAAAAATACCAACTACTAAATGAAACCCCCGTTAGGCCGAGAGCCGGGTGAAGTCCAACATAAATAAATGGTGGATACTCCCCATCACGCCCATTGGAACTTTTTTTTTTACCCATTGGAACTTGGTGGTATATGGTTTGTAAGGAGACATGAGGTGTAGATTGAGTGTGTGGTTATTACCCATTGGAAAAACGACTCCCATTGTTTGTTATGAGAGGCCGCTGGATAGCAAAAATCTTAATTGGAAGGCTAAGAATTTATTTCGCATTCTTACAACGAGATATTGTATTCGTAAAGTGTCTCTAATGTCAGATATTGATATGACTATATAAAGAGTGTGATTTTTCATTTAAATAAAAGAAGTTGGAGGATGGAAAAGTAGTTGAGTTGGACGCTTCATTGTTAAAGAAAGCATGTGATTTCTAATGAAAGATATATATAAGTGCATTTCCTTGATAACATCTTCTTTGACGGGAAGCACTTCATATGTTTTTTCATTATTCAAAGCTGACAATCTATTTGATATTAATATAGTTTTTTTGTTGTTAGTGTCTTTAATATCATAAATCGATACCTATATAGAGTGAGTGTCATTTTTCATTTAACTACAAGAAGTTGGATCATAGAAGAGCAATTGAGTTGGCCGCTTGAGTATAAATGTCAATATATGATTTCTGAAGGGAAAATATATTTGTGCATTTCTTCGATTACATATTCTTTGTCGAGAAGTACTCCATATGCTTTGTACTATTTAGAGTTGGCAATCTATTTTATACTGATATCCTATTATTTTCCAGTGTATCTAATATCAGATATCAATGTTTTCATTTAACTACTAATAGTACTGATGTTGCCACTACTTAGTGATTTCAAAGGTTCATATAGTTTTTCAAAAGTATTTTCTGTAATGAGATTTCTTTAATCTCCAACATTTTAAACAATACATGAATATGTTTGATTACACCATCTTTGACGGGAAGCACTTCATATTTTTTACAATATTCAAAGTTAACAATCTATTTTGTATCAGTATTTTGTAAAAAAAAAATCAATTTCTTTAATATATGATATCGTACCTATGTAGTGAGTAAGGGTATTCGCCTAACTACAATAAGTTGGAACCTGGAAGAGCCTTTGAGTTGACTGCTTGATTCTGAACACAAATAGATGATTATCTGCGGAAGAATTTATCAATGTATTTCTTTAACTACATCTTCTTCGACGATAAGCACTTCATATGCTTGGCAATGAGCAATATATTTTATATCAATATAATGGTTTTTTTATACAATTATATTGGTAGTAAAATGATTTTTCATTTTACTACCAATAATATTGTTGTTGGCAATGTCAAGAAACTACTAATTTAAAATGTTTGTATAAGTTTTCAAAAATATTTGTTTTTTGAAGAGGATTCTCTAATCTCCAATAGTTTAAACAATATAGAGTTGGTGGGTTTGGTTCTAACTTTTATCCACCAAATGATAATCGATTTTTTTGGACCCCTTCTGGGACGGGTGCGGGCGAAGCCCCGCCTCACCAAATGGGGGCCAAGAGCCATCGTTCCCGGTGTGTAGCACGGGTTCCATACTAGTATAAATAAGTCCTTCATGTGACCCTTGTAAGAGAACAATTATTGTCATCTTAACGAAGTACTTTTCTTATCAACAACTACTTCTTTAAAAAAATACTGCCAAAAATCACAATAATTCTAAAATTTCATTTGGTTAAACTGAGAAGAGATTAAACTGAGCTTTATAATTAATACAATCATCTTGGCGCGAACTACTTGAGTTAATCGAGTTTATACTTACTATCAGCACGGAAGATGCCGACTCCATAAGTAGACAAGTATATTTCAACAAGAAGGGGAAACTGCAGTAATGCGAAAAGAGTGACTGGAAGACAAGCTACTAGGGCTATTGGTATTGAAGCCCATTGCAATTTGCGCTGAAGTACGATAGAAAGTGCTGCAGCAAAAGCTATCATCATAGCAGCTATAGAAATGAAGAGAGTTCCAAGACCTATAATCAGTCTCTTCGGCAATGACCTTAAGAAGTCTTCTTCTGCATAACGCGATGTCAAGATTGATAAGAACATAAGAACTGATGTTGTGGATGAAAAGAGGCCCAATGCATCTGATACGACAAACCACATGAATGCATTATTATGTAAGAAGATTGGGCTGCCATTATTTGCATTATCTGCATCACTTATATTACCACCAGGAACTGTAAAAGCGCCCGGCAAACACCACTGTGGCAATAAGAGTAGCAACCACCATGCAGGATTGAGCCGTATCCTTCATCCACTTTTCACCCTTTTCCATTAAGTCCTTGTGCTCACTCGTAAAAACATCTCTAGGAGTACGCCTATCTTGATTTTCCAACTCCTTGTATGTAGGCTGTACAAGCTTCTCCACTTCCTGTAAAACCAGCAAAGGTAAAAGACTAAAAAGTGCTGGGAAAAAAAAAAAGTTGAACTTAACGATATTACCAAAATAATACCTTAAACCATTGAAGGTCTCGCTGCATTTGTAAGGCAGCACCAGAGACGGTATGCAGTTGCGAAGAAGGAGCTAACTTTGCAGCCAAGTGTAAGATGTTATTGTTAGATTCAACTCTCCAAGAAGCCAAAATCTTCTTTTGAGCACTCATCCCATACATGAGATTGAATATCTTTTCTTTTCGATGTTCAACTGCTATGTGAAATATGCTTCTTCCGTCACAAATGAACCAAATTTGGTCTGGAAATGTTTGGATGCATTCTATTACAATTTCAACTATTCCGAACTTGGCAGCGGTAATCAAGATATTTGAGTTCAAGAAGAACTGTAGTATATCATTGTTACTCAGGAGCGAGATTTTGGCACAAATGCATTTTAATAGTTCCATGGCTTGTATATGTGCCAATTTTTTGAGGTATATTTGTTCGATTCCAGGGACTGCAAAAGAAAATTTAATCAACACTGACGGACTAAAGAGTCGATTAAAACTCGATATAATAAAACTAAGTTTCTAACCTTTAATCAAGTTAGTCCACGAGAGGAATTTGATCCAAGCTCCTCTGTTGGAGAGGTCTCCAGATCCCACTTGATAATTTCGGTACATGTTTATTCCGTGGGAACAGTTGACACGATTGTCGTCAACTTGTAATGGAATCACTTCAAGGAAAAAATTTATTTGGTTAATATAACGAATTAAGGATAAAAAATCAGTAACATAGAAAGAGACCAACTTGAATATATGGAACTTTCCCAAAACCCCAACTTGCTTCCACTGGGAAACGAAGAAGCTTTTTGTGCCAAAACACTTAGCGCAGCGCAACCACTTTGATCTCGTGCAATAGCTAAATTCGGATATCTTTGCACCAGGTACAATGCTACATCTGAAACCAAGATATCACAAAACTCAAAAGGATCATACATTTAAGGAGATTGCTGTTAGCGAAGTTTTATCAAGTATAATGTGCAATTAGTTAGTGTTTGCAGTTCCTCACTAACCATGTAAACCAGCAGCTGTTATGTTGCACAAAAGCTGAGCACCAAAATAACCCGAAAACGGCATACTTGGTTCTTCATTTCGAGTTACAGTGCATAGATATTGTATCATGTCTTTTTGTTCCTTAGCAACATAGGCAGCACATAGGAGGAGCGCGGTCCACCCATTTTTATTCTGTATCTGGGTTAACCTGTTATTCTTAGTTATCATTGCCTTTGCTGCTTCAGTAATTCCTGCTACAGAAGCGAAATGAAGGGCTGTATCACCGTTATAAGAATCTTGCAATGCAAGTGCATCGACATCCATTAGTGCCACTAACTTCAGCGTGAAGCGCAAGTGCCCTGCGCTAGCTGCAACGTGCAGTGCTGTCCTCTGGTTACTTGTAATAACTGCGTTTAATGCGTCCGGATGTGTTTTCAGAAACTCTTCAGCATTTCCCCAGTCACCTTTAAGTGCAGCTTTGTACAATGGTAGGTAGTAATTTAAATCCCTCCCTTCCAAATTCCATAGATTTTCAAAACACGGATTCCATTATCAGACAATTGAATTAAACATTAAAACATACGCAGATAAACATAAATAATCGAATATAATATGAGAATTATATTATTTTAGAGTGATTATTATATAATCGAAAATTAATTAACGGAGTTTCAAGTTTCAACTGCAGATAAATATAAATATTATCGACATACAAAATTGCACTTTCCTAAAATTGTTGCATATAAAAATTAAAACTAAAAAACTAATAATTACCAGATGAGGGGACATTTTGAGCAGCAGCAGCATCATCAGTAGTGACAGTGGGAACAACAGTAGTATTTCCAAGGAGGAAGTCACCAGATCCAAGTTGAGAATGAAAATCAAAAGGTTCCTTTGAACTTTTACTATTCATCATCTCCTCCACCAATGGATCGGCTAATACTAATCCGTTTTCTTCACTTTCACCATCTTTATGCTGCAACTCATCTCCACAAATTCCCTGAACAAACATTTCATTGTCTACAGTATTATGACCATTTTCAACTACCTTATGTAATTCTTGAGTGATTTCATAATCTTTTGATGCTTTACCCTTTTCTTGTAAGTGGGTATCTTTGATTTCACCACTAAGTTGATCATGAGTTTCCATACTCAAAGGATTTGAGGAATGGGTTTTTTGAGTATTCTTCCCTTGTTCGTTTGGTAAACAACTCTTCATACTTTAGTTTTTGTTCTAGCTTTAGTTAGTAGCTACTTTTCTACTTAATGATTGTCTGGGCACTGAAGAGAGAGATAATGAAAGAACAATACCACAAGGTCCACAAACAAGTGCTTGAAAAGGATTGGGCAAGCCGAAAGTGACAAATATTTTATGCTAAGTATTCTCTGTTTTGAAAATATAAATCTATGGGAGTAACTGAAAGACAATATTTACTATGAACCGTGATAGGTTGCATGGTTTTTACATATTTAGCTGAATGTAATAAATATAAATAAAAATAAAAAAGTACTAGAATATGCCATCAAGTGTCGCATTTTCTATCATATTTTTTTTATTACTATCCGAGGCTGACAAATGATTAATTTTTGCAAATACTAATGTTTTGAGAAAAACTGAGATTTTAAACACGAGTAAATATGTGTGTCTACGAATAAGATTTTTGGGCAATGCATAAGTTTGCCTAGGATTCAAACATCAAATAGTACTGTACTAGTTTTCTATCCATTAAATGAGAGGAATAGACAGTTGGGAGGAACTGGCTTTATTAAAAGACATTAGAAGTAATTCTGAGAGGAATAGACATTAGAACCGTTTTTTGGGGACCAGCCTTTTTTTGGGGGACCATGGTTTTATTTTGGGTAAAGACATTAGAAGTAATTCTGGGTCACCCCATATCTAGTTATTTATTTAATACCTAATCTACCCTCTTAATTAATTTTAGGTTATGATTAGTGAAATGATTTAGTTAAAAACAATTAGTGAGATTAAATTAAAAGATGGGTTTATTATTAGTTGAGTAGAATTATTGTGAGAGTAGAGTTAGAGAAGATGAAGGAGAAAAACATGAAAAATAATTTTTTTTTCCAATTCACCCCCTTTGAGTATTCAAATCATGGATTTTATCAACCACAACCGGAGGAAGAGTATTTGGGTGAACAAGTATGCTCCAAACTTAGATAATGTATGTTGAATTGGTAAAAACTTCCCCAAAAATGTAAAATTTTGAACTATATTTTGAACAGTTCGGTTATTTTATATGAAGAACAAGTAACCGAACTCATCTGAAGGTGTAGTTCGGTTGCTTTGTGAGGATGAACAAGTAACCGAACTCATCTGAATGTGTAGTTCGGTTGCCTTGGGAGATAAACAAGTAACCGAACTAGTTTGAAGGTGTAGTTCGGTTGCTTGATCCAAAGACACAAAGTTACCGAACTCCATATTAATGGAAGCTCGACATGCGCGTTATGTTCGGTTGGTTCGCAACTAACCGAACTTTACGTACAAATAAACTTTAACCAAGTGTATAAGGTTCGGTTGGTTCGCAAACTGCATGCTTTTGCGATCCAACCGAACTAAGTTTAATAAGTTCGGTTGTTTCGCAAACTTGAGATCAATTGCACAACCAACCGAACTTAAGAAACAAAAATTTCTTATGTTTTTAACCGTAGAGTTCGGTTATATGGGAGTTTTAAGATTTTTTCGAAATAACCGAACAAAGTTGATAGAGTTCGGTTATAAGAGAAATGAAAATAATGGGAAAAACAGTGGTTCTTACATGGCAACTTTTTTTCTTATGTTTTTAACCCTAGAGTTCTTACATGGCGCTTTTATACATTTACGCAAAACAACCGAACTCGTCAGTTCGGTAAGATAGTTATAAAGCATATAGAACCGAACTCATCTGAAGGTGTAGTTCGGTTGCTTTGTGAGGATGAAAAAGTAACCGAACTCATCTGAATGTGTAGTTCGGTTGCCTTATGAGATGAAAAAGTAACCGAACTCAACACTGTAACCTCCATTAAACCTCTCCACAACTTCCATTTTCAACTCATTTTGATGATTACTTCTCATTTTTTCAACCAAAAACCAAAAACAAACGACAAGTAATGGGTTTGTGAGAATATCTTTGCTAAAGATTTAAATTAAGCTATATATATATATATAGAGGTGGTGGTGGTGGTGGTTGTTGTTGGTGGTGGTAATCGGTGGTTGGTGGTGGTGATAATCAGAGGTGGTGATGGTGGTAATCGGCGGTGGTGGTGGGAGGAGGTGGTGGTGGTAATCGGCGGCGGTGGGCGGTGGTGATGGTCGAAGGTGGTGGTGGTAGTAATCGGCGGTGATGGGCGGTGGTGGTGGGAGGAGGTGGTGGTTATATATAGAGTGAGAGAGAGATGGTTATTAGGTTGGTTTTAAATTAAATTAGGTTAAGGGTAAGTTAGTAATTTCAACGCATTAAGACACCCCTTATAACTAGAGGGAAGGTGGCCTAATAAGACCATGGTCCCCTCAAAAAAAACCATGGTCCCCAAAAAATGGTTCTTAAAGATAGGGTTCAACAATGAATAGATGGATGCATATTTGGTATCACCTTTGTCCATTCCATTTAAATGACAGATTTTAAATTTCCTCCCATGTCTATATATCACCCTTTGGATTTGAGACTCACGGGTGAGCGGATGAGCTAAGTGGATGTGGGGAGATTTGCGGATTTAAAAAAAATAAAAAATACTTAAAGTAGATAAATGCCTAACAAGAGAAACTTAACTTGCTGAAATTTAAGTTCTACACCATAAAACGAGTAACTTGACGTTTTCCAACGAAAAAATATTCACCGATATAACGGTTTCCTATCAATCAAAAATTTGATACTTCTAAAATATATTTGAATGTTTATAATAATAATAAAAAAAATTTGTAGATTTTGGGCTCAGCTTGTGGCTATATTACCCTCTACCGATGTTGTACCTATTCTTTGATTTTTAATAACATGCCCCTGGTGGCTCCCCTTTTTTGAAGACTTCCGAAGAAATAAATGAAGATATAAGGTAAAAAATCAAAAAGACACAAAGACATCAAGGAATCGCTGAACATGGGAAGTAAGGAACAAAGTTTTCGGAAAATACGTCAGTAAGCCTAATCAATAGAAACTGTTACCTGTCAGTTTCCTATAATAACCTTCATATATATGTATAATGTTGAAATTATCCTTAGAATCGGGTGTCCAGCAGATGGAAGATGTTATATCCACATATAATCTGGAAAAACAATATGGGTTTCAAAAATCCACCCGCTTTCAGTTCATCGAGAGAGGAATCGGGCGTCCACTTATATAACACGGTCCAAATCACACAGACCGACAAAATACGGTTAAAATCACAGCATGCGTAAAGCATGGAACATATACGAAACCTTTATTAATTTAACGACTGCTTACCTATAATTATAACACGTAATACACCTACAATGTGATTTCAATACCGCTGTTATAATGTTGTGCGTATATTTGAATAGTTTGACCAGTATAAAGAAAAGTGAAACTTATTACAAGATTTTGTAGATCCATGAAAACTTACAAATAATTTCTGTCCTGCTCATTATCTATGCTTGCATGGAATATGCAGTTAGTTTGTAAAGTTATATTTTGGATGTACATTTATCAGATGCTTTCTCTTGCCTACAAGGTTTTATTCAGTCTAGTGAAATTAATAACATACTTTGAATGTACAAAGCTTGTTCTCTGTTTTGTTAATGAGTGTACCAAGTTTCTACAACTTGTAACTTGGATTGGTTCACAATTTATCCATCGGGCCTGCCTATGTTTATTATCTTAATATACATAATCTTTTTGGTATATTTTCATTGATTATTGGAACATATTCTTTACATGAAAATGTGATCAAATATTATACTTGATGGGGTATTTCATTTTATTAATTCAATGTGTTAATTGTTTGCCTGAAAAAATTTCTAAAGAAGTTTCAAATGATATGTAGTCTATTTAGATGCATGTGATAATGTCCTACTTAGGCTAGGTTTGGTAATACTTTTTTTTTTCCAAAAGCACTTTCAAAACCTATTGTTGATGGTGGTTTTTAAACAAAGGGTAAAATCGTAAAACCCCAAATAACCTAATGTCACCGGTGACACATTTATTAGGACATTTAATGCATGTAGTCAATAATTAATAGGGGGTTTTTTTTCAAATTAGGGTTACAACGAACAAAAACCTAATTCCCCTCCGTGCCAATGGAAAATCATGCCAGCCACACCTAGCCCAAGCTAGCTGCGCCATGCCAAACGCACTCTGCCTTGGCCCTAGCTATGCTAGTCACACCAAACGCGCCAAAGAATGCCAACCATGCTAGCCGCACCTCCGTGACAATGGCAAATCATGCCAGCCACACCTAGCCTAAGCTAGCCGCACCTCTATGCCAATGGCAAAGCATGCCAGCCATACCAAACGCGTCGAAGCATGCCAACCATGCTAGCCGCACCTCTATGCCAATGGAAAATCATGTCAGCCATACCAAACGCGCCGAAGCATGCCAACCATGCTAGCCGCACCTCTATGCGAATGGCAAATCATGCCAGCCATACCAAACGCGCCGAAGCATGCCAACCATGCTAGCCGCACCTCTATGCCAATGGCAAATCATGCCAGCCATACCAAACACGCCGAAGCATGCAAACCATGCTAGCCGCACCTCTACGCCAATGGCAAATCACGCCACGCCAAGCCAAGCACACTTACCTTGGCCCTAGCCACGCCATGCAAAAATGGCGCCCACGCCTAGGCTTGCAAATTATGCAATCTAGGCCAAAGTGGCCACGCATGCCATTGGCACATGCCAAAACGCACGCTGGTAGCTTTTCCTATCAGGGCGCGACCCAAATTGGCCACGCATGGCATTGGCACATGACAACACGCTCGCTGGTAGCTTTTCTTACCAGGGCGCGACCCAAATTGTCCGCGCATGCCATTGGCACATGCCAACACGCTCGCTGGTAGCTTTTTCTACCAAGGCGCGACCCAAATCGTCCACGCATGCCATTGGCACATGCCAACACGCTCGCTGGTAGCTTTTCCTACCAGGGCGCGACCCAAACTGGCCACGCATGCCATTGGCACATGCCAACACGCTCGCTCGTAGCTTTTCCTACCAGGGCGCGACCCAAATTGGCCACGCATGCCATTGGCAAATGCCAACACGCTCGCTGGTAGCTTTTTCTACCAAGGCGCGACCCAAATTGGCAACGCATGCCATTTGCACATGCCAACACGCTCGCTGGTAGCTTTTCCTACCAGGGCGCGACCCAAATTGGCCACGCATGCCATTGGCACATGCCAACACGCTCGCTGGTAGCTTTTCCTACCAGGGGCGACCCAAATTGGCCACGCATGCCATTGGCACATGCTAACATGCTCGCTGGTAGCTTTTTCTACCAGGGCGCGACCCAAATTGGGCACGCATGCCATTGGCACATGCCAACACGCTCGCTGGTAGCTTTTTCTACCAAGGCGCGACCAAAAGTGGCCACGTATGCCATTGGTACATGCCAACACGCTCGCTGGTAGATTTTCTTACCAGGACGTGGCCCTAATGGCCGAGCATGCCATTGGCACATGCCAACACGCTCACTGGTAGCTTTTCTAAACACGGGCCATGATTCAACTTGGCCACGCATGCCATTGGCGCATGCAAAACACGCATGCTGGTAGCCTAACTTGCAAGTCGTGCAACCTAGGCCAACTTGACCGTACGCGCCATTGGCACATGCCAAAACCCACGCTGGTAGCCTAACTTGCAAACCGTGCAACCTACCGCCAAGGTATTCCGCACATGCCATTGGAACATGCCACACACGCCACTAGCATCTCTATGCATTGCCACTTACACTCAACGTACAACCTACCACCAAGGCATTCCACACATGCCATTGGCACATGCCACACACGCCACTAGCAGCTCTGGCATTGCCACTTGCGCTCGAGGTACAACTCGCAACAAAGGCATTCCGCACATGCCACATGCGCCCCTAGCGGCACCACTTGCACTCAAGATGCAACCAACACTCGAGACATCCAAAAAAACTGGGGGATGCTTTCTAGGGTCTTGGTTTGGCGGTCACAGCTTGCAGCGTACACTACGCTCACATTAAGAAAGCGTGAATATGAATAAAGCGGTTAAATAAATGAGGAAATAATGGTGAAAACGTTTTCACCCATTAACACCATGCGGTTACCACCTCCTCCCATTATTTCACCCTTTACTCTCTTCCTTCATGAGGCCGTGGTAACGTTTCAATCTCGACTTGTATAAATAGGTCTTACCTATTTCCACCTCGACAACAAGTCTCGGTCAGAGAAAATACAACACTCTCGGAAAAGGCAACTTTGCAAGCTCTCCAAAAGCTTTCATCTCTTGCAAGCTTCCTAAGCTTTCACTTTCTCGATTCAAGTCGAGACACTACTCTCCCGCACTATTCTGGTCTCAACACCTTTCTTTGCTTCACTCCCCAAATCAACCCTTCTCCTCCACTTTGTGACCGAAGCAAGTCTGGAACGACCATTTCTTGGTTTAGGACGGACTTGTACTGATTGATCTCTCGAATCTATAAAGTGGTCACGTGCAACACATTTGTTTAGGGTTTAAACCAGTTTCTCACTCACCTACCGAATTTACCAAAATCGGCGGAAACGATTTTTACCCATAAACAATTGGCGACCACAGCGGGAGGATTGATCTATCGGCTACAATGTCAGACTGTCGATCTCGTTCTTCGACCCAGATGTCTAGATGGTAGGGGAAGGCGACTCAATCCGACTCAATTACCAGCAACCCGGTTACCAGTCGTAAAGACTACACAAGAAAACTGGGGACTCGCTGAAGATGCTACCAGCGATTGGGGACTTGCTGGCGATGCTACCAGCAAAGCCACCTTTTACATGGAGAAGGGCGTGTTTGCAGGAAAAAAAAACCCTATGAAGTGAGTAAATTTAGACTGGACAAGATATACGATCTGTTTTTAGGTTCTTAGTAAAACCGTCATACTATTGCGTCTTGTGCCGATTGCTAGCACACACTTTCATAAAAACAATATTCCTTGCACAAAACATAATCAGAGTTATATTATCAAAACCATTCATCCCAGAAATAATATAATATCCTCAAAAGCTAACAAATTGCCTATCAAAACCTATCGAACTTTGAACCGGACATCCAATATGTTTTTCAAAAAAAAGAAAAGAAGAAGAACCTAAATGAAAGTTTAACGAGAGAAACATTCAAGGAAAATCATCCAACGTAGGTCTGCTTCTTCTTGAGAAAGTCAACTTTGCATCTTCAAGAGCCGCTCTCTTCATAATCAACATCCTGGAAAGCTTTTCGAGTTCTACCTCCTGTCGTGCAATCTTCTCTACAGAAAGGCTTTCGACTGCTGCATATTTCGACTGGATCTCAGCAAGGCCTTCGACAAACCACGAAGCATTGAACTCCTTTTCTACACACACGTCGCGATGGTGCTCCAAGTCGGCAATAACGTCTTCAGAAACGGTGTGGCCAGTCACCTCACGCATGTCCTCAATGGAGGATAAAGCCTCTTCCACACGCTTAACCAGCACAAATCGACTAGCGATATTCTTGGTTTTGGCCATATGTCCATGCTTCTCCCAGATTCTGGTATACAACGCCTCATACTTAGCCAACACGCTGAAACCGCCAACCAGCACATGACCTGGATAAGGAACCAAGTACGGGGGATCAAAAATGGCCCCTGCAACTGGACTCACGACCCGCAAAGGGTTTTTTCCCATGTCTACGGCAGCAACCATCAGGGAATCATCCACCGTTTGAACCACATCTGTTCCCAACGATTGGCTAGCTCCCGTCCCCGAGTCACCGGCAGTGGTCACCAAAGACAAGTTTTCGTGTGGCTCCACCCCAGAATCGTCCTCCCGAACCGATTCCTCCTGCGAACTTGAGTTAGACATTTTTCAAAAGAAGAAACGGAAGAAGAAAGAAAAGAAGCGCGAAACTCACCGAAATACTTCCCGAAAAAGAACCAGTGCTACCAGAGGAATCACTCTCACTTGCCAAACTTTCTTCTTTCTCCGACTCACCACCGCTATGAGAAGGCTCAGTGCTGCCGGAATTCTTCGAAGAAATTTCTGTCTCCTGGCAACGTGCAAGGGCGGCGAAAGCATTAACATTACCGAAGCCCTGGAAGAAACAAGACACATATTTTCAGCAGAAATTCACGTGTTTTGAGACAAACCAACAAGGAGGCGACACATACCTGGTTATTGGAAGAACTGAAAGACACGAGAGCTGCGAGAGGATCTTTTGAAATTGCCCGGAACCCGCCAGCACGATTCTTCGTTCTCCGTTCCTTGGCCTAGGGACTTTCCGAGTTGCTATGCAACTATCACTTGAGATCTCTCAACATTGGATACTTCTTCAAAACTTCTTGGGAAGGTTTACAACGAACATTCTCCACCACGCTGTTTACAAAATCTTGGATCATAATAAACTCATCGCACCAGAACTCATTATAGCCAAAGGTCTTCGAAGTTACTCTTCCCGTTTGAAAGAAGGGAAGGAGGATACCCGGCTCGAGGGCACTGTCATTGAGGGCGGCACGCAATGAATCCTTAGGAATCACCGGCTGGTAAGCAAGAGGCACCCCTTGATCGAAACCCATATGACGAGCCACACGGTCAATATTGTAAGCAGCTATTTGGAAAGACCCCATGAAGAAAGACGACATATAACCAGACATGCAGCTTTGAATCAACAAGTTTTCACCAACGCTCAAATTGCCATCAGAAGTCAAAGACATGACCGGAGCAGAAGCAAAGATGTCAATTTGAGTCACTGACCTAAGGACCGGCTCCCATGGGGAAAACTGATTTCATACGACTTATCGAGAAGACTAACCAAGCTCATGCCAACCCTTGGACGCCTGTTCACCCATCAAAGAATTCGGGAACCCCCCCAACTCGCGGGAATCGAAGACAACGGTTTCGGGGCATACTTCTCAAAGTGTTCCCATAACCAGCCTTGCAGAAAGCAACGTGCACATATGAATCCACTTTCATAAAACCATTCGAAACTCGCATGTTCGCAACTAGGTGATCCAGATGCACATACATGGAACCAAGAAATAGCTTGCCAATGGGAAGAACTTCGCCTTTTGCCAACTTCACAAAGAATCACTAGCAACTCGTCATATCTCCTTCTTACCAGAACCGTCGTCAAAAATGTCTCTAGACAACCAGAGAGCCAAAAATGCTGCAACGTGAAGATCACTGCTTTTCTGTTCAGGTTCCAGCTCGTCCGAAAACCATTGAGATATCCACCAGCTGTAAAGGCACCTTTCATCCTCTTTCCGGACAGAATCCTTCGACTTCGCAGTGGAGTATTTTCGAGCGAAATATCCCAACTTAGCGGCAAGGTCATCCCGCATCTTCCCCTCACTTTCAGATAATTGGATGTTAAGATTCCCAGTTACCGGAAGATTCAGCAAGAGAACCACACTCTCCAAGGAGAAAGTTATCTCACCCCATCTACATATGATCGTATGGGTGTCCGAACACCATCTAGAGATGAAAGCAACCAAGCCCGGGATATCCTTCCTAATCTGGAGATTTACTAAAGCTCTGACAGCATCAATAATCTGCGCTCGAGTCAAGTTGGTATTTATGTGCTCCTTACTTCCCGAAAATGAACTCAACCCATCTATCAAAAGAACGCAATGGGCTTTGACACATCCTGAAATCAATGTTGGAAGAGGAATATACCCCTTTATGAAGATAGAACCGTATGGTGTTCTCTGGGCGAACCGAACGTGTCTTCTTTTCATCTTCACCACCGGTTAACAAAATTGGCACGAAACCTGGGTGATTTTTCCGAGCAGAGGCAAGTTTTTTGGCGAATAATTCATCATCCGTGTTTGGTTTGGAACTATGGACATCCTTCGATGCGGCGAAATTTTGTTAAGGTAACATCTTGTCGGATTCTTCATAACAACTTAGTAACAAGATATCTGCACATGGAGAAAAACAAAATTATCTCCCTGACACATAACCGCGCCCAACAAAAGGAAAAGACGAGTTTACAAAAAAAAAAGGGGGACACCAGGGGAACTAAAGCAGCTAACAGGAATAACAAAAGGGAAGAACTAGCCCTCGAAGGACGGAGTACAAGTCCCCTCGGGTAAGACTATCTTCAAGCACTTCCCCCAGTAATCCCTCGGGCAACAAAGGTTCCATTCAACGGTGTTAGCAGCAGCAACCTCAACATCCCATCCCGAAGTAACCACAGCGGCAACAGTGTCCTCCCCGACGAACGGTCCAGCATACGCCACCATGACCCCTCCGGTATCACCAAAGACACCTTTGGCATCAACTTCAGAGGGTATCTCGTTTCTGTCATATGCTCCTTCGAAGGTTTTCTCAGCGACACTTCGGAGAAAGTTTTTTTATTCATCCACATCAGAGTCAAGAATCATGGCGCTCTCCTCCAAGACAACCACACGTTCACTTTTCCATCGTTTCAACCTAGAAACGGTCCGATCCGCCCCATACCCGGATCGAGGAAAGGCTTTGCCGCATTGAAACCTCTCAACATGCCAAGACTCTTCCTTGTTCTCTCGCCCCTCCTCCATGCTCACTGAACCCAAGAAAGTCCGAACATGCACCTGCTCTTCATGGGGATAGATGGAAGGGAGGTCCTTAATGATTTCACTAGCTTCGTGGAATGGAGATTCAATCCCAACCAATGCCTCCTCAAGAGAAGAAGATCGATCTCCGACAAGTCCGAAGCCCTTCTCCGAAGAGTTAAAGGCGCACCATCCACGGAGGGTCCCATCATACACTTTGCAAAAGATGGGGAAAATGATCCAGTTCCATCATATCTATACACATATAAAAAGAGGATAACACGAACGGAGAAGAAGAAGAAAACATACGGTATGATCTTCTTAGCCCGAATAACCCTAGTCGGGGTGCTTTTGCAAGAGTCAGACCTCGCGCATTCACCTGGAAAATCTGGCTGGTTAGAAGATGATTCGTCTGTGTGCGACATGACGAAGAGGAAAAATTCAACAAGAAGCACCCTTTCTCAAACGAGGGAGATGATGCAATTACGTTGGGTATGAATACGGAAACTTAAAGAAGGAAAGGAAGTAATGATGGAGGTAACGCTTCCAGATTTTTGGCATGGATGATGCCCTGATTGAAGCCGCGCGTGAAGGAAGGCAAAATAAGGAAACTTTGCTATCTGTAGAAACACTTACTCCCTCCTTGTTTTCACCGGTCCCATCAAGCTTGCGCCAGTCTCACCAAACTTCCCTACAACCGCCCAAGTCACGCCGGCTAGCACGCTCATCTTCCCCATCTTACACCGGTCCCGACCAGCTAGCACGATCAGCTTCACACTTTGCGTCGGTCCCGCTAGCAAGCACATTCAGCTTCCCCACCTTGCGCCGGTCCCACCAGCTAGCACGCTCGGTTTCCCAACTCGCAACAACTTTTCAATGCCGCCCAGCTTCCTGTCTCTCACGACGCTAACTTCCTAATTGTGCCAGCCTCCGATTTGCGCAAAACTGCCATAGGCAAGGATTCCAAATCCAATTTATAAAAAAGGTCAGACAAGCCTCCTCAATCCTCTTTAAGATTTGCTGTTGATAATTTGTCACCATCTTATGCTTACCTCACAACAAAGCTCCTGTTCCGAGCTAAGCAGGGGACTTAATATTGATGGTGGTTTTTAAACAAAGGGTAAAATCGTAAAACTCCAAATAACCTAATGTCACCGGTGACACATTTAATAGGAAATTTAATGCATGTAGTCAATAATTAATAGGGGTATTTTTTCAAATTAGGGTTACAACGAACAAAACCCTAATTCCCTCCGTGCCAATGGAAAATCATGCCAGCCACACCTAGCCCAAGCTAGCTGCTCCATGCCAAACGCACTCTGCCTTGGCCCTAACTATGCTAGTCACACCAAACGAGCCAAAGGATGCCAACCATGCTAGCCGCACCTCCGTGCCAATGGCAAATCATGCCATCCACACCTAGCCTAAGCTAGCCGCACCTCTATGCCAATGGCAAAGCATGCCAGCCATACCAAACGCGCCAAAGCATGCCAACCATGCTAGCCGCACCTCTATGCCAATGGCAAATCATGTCAGCCATACCAAACGCGCCGAAGCATGCCAACCATGCTAGCCGCACCTCTATGCCAAAGGCAAATCATGCCAGCCATACCAAACGTGCCGAAGCATGCCAACCATGCTAGCCGCACCTCTATGCCAATGGCAAATCATGCAAGCCATACCAAACGCGCCGAAGCATGCCAACCATGCTAGCCGCACCTCTACGCCAATAGCAAATCACGCCACGCCAAGCCAAAATGGCGCCCACGCCTAGGCTTGCAAATCATGCAACTTATGCCAAAGTGGCCACGCATGCCATTGGCACATGCCAACACGCTCGCTCGTAGCTTTTCCTACCAGGGCGCGACCCAAATTGGCCACGCATGCCATTGGCATATGCCAACACGCTCGCTGGTAGCTTTTTCTACCAAGGCGCGACCCAAATTGGCCACGCATGCCATTGGCACATGCCAACACGCTCGCCGGTAGCTTTTCCTACCAGGGCGCGACCCAAATTGGCCATGCATGCCATTGGCACATGCCAACACGCTCGCCGGTAGCTTTTCCTACCAGGGCGCGACCCAAATTGGCCACGCATGCCATTGGCACATGCCAACACGCTCGCTGGTAGCTTTTTTCTACCACGGCGCAACCCAAATTGGCCACGCATGCCATTGGCACATGCCAACACGCTCGCTGGTAGCTTTTTCTACCAAGGCGCGACCAAAATTGGCCACGTATGCCATTGGCACATGCCAACACGCTCGCTGGTAGATTTTCTTACCAGGACGTGGCCCTAATGGCCGAGCATGCCATTGACACATGCCAACACGCTCGGTGGTAGCTTTTCTAAACACGGGCCATGATTCAACTTGGCCACGCATGCCATTGTCGCATGCAAAACACGCATGCTGGTAGCCCAACTTGCAAGCCGTGCAACCTAGGCCAACTTGACTGTACGCGCCATTGATACATGCCAAAACCCACGCTGGTAGCCTAACTTGCAAAATGTGCAACCTACCGCCAAGGCATTCTGCACATGCCATTGGAACATGCCACACACGCCACTAGCATCTCTATGCATTGCCACTTACATTCAACGTACAACCTACCACCAAGGCATTCCACACATGCCATTGGCACATGCCACACACGCCACTAGCATCTCTGGCATTGCCACTTGCGCTTGAGGTACAACTCGCAACAAAGGCATTCCGCACATGCCACATGCGCCCCTAGCGGCACCACTTGCACTCAAGATGCAACTAACACTCGAGACATCAACACAAATTGGGGGATGCATTCTAGGGTCTTGGTTTGGCGGTCACAGCTTGCAGCGTACACTACGCTCACATTAAGAAAGCGTGAATATGAATAAGGCGGTCAAATAAATGAGGAAATAATGGTGAAAACATTTTCATCCATTAACACCATGCGGTTACCACCTCCTCCCATTATTTCACCCTTTACTCTCTTCCTTCATGAGGCCAGGGTACGTTTAAATCTCGACTTGTATAAATAGGTCTTACCTATTTCCACCGCATGACAAGTCTCGGTCAGGAGAAAAATACAACACTCTCAGAAAAGACAACTTTGCAAGCTCTCCAAAAAGCTTTCATCTCTTGCAAGCTTCCTAAGCTTTCACTTTCTGATACAAGTCGAGACACTACTCTCCCAGAATTATTCTGGTCTCAACACCTTTCTTTGCTTCACTCCCCAAATCAACCCTTCTCCTCCACTTTGTGACCGAAGCAAGTCTGGAACGACCATTTCTTGGTTTAGGACGGACTTGTACTGATTGATCTCTCGAATATATAAAGTGCTCACGTGCAACACATTTGTTTAGGGTTTAAACCAGTTTCTCACTCACCTACCGAATTTACCAAAATCGGCGGAAACGATTTTTACCCATAAACAATTGGCGACCACAAATGGGAGGATTGATCTATCGGCTACAATGTCAGACTGTCGATCTCGTTCTTCGACCCAGATGTCAAGATGGTAGGGGAAGGCGACTAAATTACCAGACAACCCGGTTACCAGTCGTATAGACTACACAAGAAAACTGGGGACTCGCTGAAGATGCTACCAGCGATTGGGGACTTGCTGGCGATGCTACCAGCAAAGCCGCCTTTTACATGGAGAGGGGCGTGTTTGCAGAAAAAAAAAAAAAAACCCTATGAAGTGAGTAAATTTAGACTGGGAAAGATATACGATCTGTTTTTAGGTTCTTAGTAAAACCGTCATACTATTGCGTCTTGTGCCGATTGCTAGCACACACTTTCATAAAAACAATATTCCTTTCACAAAACATAATCAGAGTTATATTATCAAAACTATTCATCCCATAAATAATCTAATATCCTCAAAATCTAACAGCTGTTTATCAAAACCGGTCGAACTTTGAACCAGACATCCAATATGTTTTTCAAAAAAAAGAAAAGAAGAAGAACCTAAATGAAAGTTTAACAGAGAAACATTCAAGGAAAATCATCCAACGGAGGTCTGCTCTTCTTGGAGAAAGTCAACTTTGCATCTTCAAGAGCCGCTCTCTTCATAGTCAACATCTTGGAAAGCTTTTCGAGTTCTACCTCCCGTCGTGCAATCTCCTCTACGAAAGGCTTTCGATCGTCGCATCTTTCGACTTCGGATCTCAGCAAGGCCTTCGACAAACCACGAAGCATTGAACTCCTTTTCTGCACACACGTCGCGATGGTGCTCCCACTCGGCAATAACGTCTTCAGAAACGGTGTGGCCAGTCACCTCACGCATGTCCTCAATGGAGGATAAAGCCTCTTCCACACGCTTAACCAGCACAAATCGACTAGCGATATTCTTGGTTGTGGCCATATGTCCATGCTTCTCCCAGATTACGGTGTACAACGCCTCATACTTAGCCACGCCTTGAAACCGCCAACCAAAGACATGACCTGGATAAGGAACCAAGTACGGGGATCAAAAATGGCGCCTGCAACTGGACTCACGACCCGCAAAGGGTCTTTTTCCATGTCTACGGCAGCAACCATCAGGGAATCATCCACCGTTTGAACCACATCTGTTCCCAACGATTGGCTAGCTCCCGTCCCCGAGTCACCGGCAGTGGTCACCAAAGACAAGTTTTCGTGTGGTTCCACCCCAGAATCGTCCTCCGAACCGGATTCCTCCTGCGAACTTGAGTTAGACATTTTTCAAAAGAAGAAACGGAAGAAGAAAGAAAAGAAGCGCGAAACTCACCGAAATACTTCCCGAAAAAGAACCAGTGCTACCAGAGGAATCACTCTCACTTGCCGCACATGCCACACACGCCACTAGCAGCTCTATGTATTGCCACTTACACTCAACGTACAACCTACCACCAAGGCATTCCACACATGCCATTGGCACATGCCACACACGCCACTAGCAGCTCTGGCATTGCCACTTGCACTCGAGGTACAACTCGCAACAAAGGCATTCCGCACATGCCACATGCGCCCCTAGCGGCACCACTTGCACTCAAGATGCAACCAACACTTTAGACATCAACACAAACTGGGGGATGCTTTCTAGGGTCTTGGTTTGGCGGTCACAGCTTGCAGCGTACACTACGCTCACATTAAGAAAGCGTGAATAGGAATAAAGCGGTCAAATAAATGAGGAAATAATGGTGAAAACGTTTTCACCGATTAACACCATGCGGTTACCACCTCCTCCCATTATTTCACCCTTTACTCTCTTCCTTCATGAGGCCAGGGTACGTTTCAATCTCGACTTGTATAAATAGGTCTTACCTATTTCCACCAGACAGCAAGTCTCGGTCAGGAGAAAAATACAACACTCTCAGAAAAGGCAACTTTGCAAGCTCTCCAAAAAGCTTTCATCTCTTGCAAGCTTCCTAAGCTTTCACTTTCTGATACAAGTCGAGACACTACTCTCCTAGAATTATTCTGGTCTCAACCCCTTTCTTTGCTTCCCTCCCCAAATCAACCCTTCTCCTCCACTTTGTGACCGAAGCAAGTCTGGAACGGCCATTTCTTGGTTTAGGCCGGACTTGTACAGATTGATCTTTCGAATCTATAAAGTGCTCACGTGCAGCACATTTGTTTAGGGTTTAAACCAGTTTCTCACTCACCTACCGAATTTACCAAAATCGGCGGAAACGATTTTTACCCATAAACACCTATATATGTCAATAATTTCTGAAATTTGTGTTTGGTAAAAAAACATTAAAGTGCTTTTTATGCAAAGCACTTCCCAAATTCCTCAACTTTTAAAAGCTGAGGTGGAGGAGCTTTTAGAAGCTACAAATGCATAAGCTTTGGTCCCACCTAAATTTAATGTTTGATTTATCTTTGTTGTCCCTATTTTATTTTATAAATGACAAAAGTTACCCTTAAATTTATCTACAATCAATTTTTCATATTTTATTCTTTAAATATTATTATTTTTTATTTTCAAACTTTTTTATATATCATTTCATTTCATTTATCAACAACAAAAATAAAAACAAATATTAAATAATTACTTAATTAATTTTGGTTTGATTTTTTGTCTGATATATATAAATTTTTTTAACAATCATAATAATATTAACAATTAGTAAATTTAATATTATATATGTTTATATTAATAGTAAAAAAATTAATTATTTTTAAACTCATTAAAAATTGAATAAAACTATTTTCAAAGATATGTCCGTTTTTGTCATTTGCTACAACAATAATGGTTGAATTTAATATTTTACCAAACACACTTTGACTGCTTTTTTAATGAGCTTTAACTTTAATTAATAATTTACCAAACGTCAAACTGCTTGTTTCTCACAGCACAGCACAACAACGCACAGCCGGAAAGTGCTTTTACAAAAGCTGTAGCAATACCAAACTAAGCCATAGACTGGGTTTGGTAATGTTTTTTTTCTTTGTAGTAATATATTTCATCTTGGTGTGAAGTAAAGGTTGTACAAAGTGCTTTTTATGCAAAACACACTTATAAATCATAAGCTGCGGTCCCACATTAATTTCAAATTCTAATTTCCTTTTCCTGTTTATTTTATAAATTACAAAAATTACCTTTAAATCTATATAACGCTAATTTTTTTTTATCCTCGGTATCTTATCCATTAAAGGTGATTACTTATTTTATATACCATTTCAATGAATTTTTTTTTTTTTTTTAGTTTATCAATTATGAAAATAATAGCAAATGTTCAACAACTTTAGCTTTGACTTTTTTGATCAGCTTTAGCTTTTAGTTTATATTTTACCAAATGTTCAACAGCTTATTTTTACACAACACATCACAGCAGAAAAGCGCTTTTATAGAAAGCACAATAATACCAAACTAGTCCTTAATGTAGCACGTGTGCTTGGCAAAATTCAGATATGCAAGAAATTTCCAAAACCGAAAATATTCTCAAGATATACAATGAATGGCAAAATTCAGTTTCCTAATTCCAATAAATGCTTGTCCAAAATTTCCAAAATATCTCAATAGAAAATCTCCAATTAGTAAATAAATATTATTAATTTTTATTCTCTAGAGATATGCATTTAATTGCTGGTAATTAAAACATATAAAACCAAAAACCTTAACTTATCTTTCTCTCCTGCTTCTCTATATAAGTCCCTCATGTGACCCTTGTAAGAGAACAATTATTGTCATCTTAATGAAGTACTTTTCTTATCAACAACTACTTCCAACTGCTTAAAAAAAAATACTGCGAAAAATCACAACAAGTCTAAACTTTCATTTGGTTAAACTGAGAAGAGATTAAACTGAGCTTTATAATTAATACAGTCATCTCGATGCGAACTACTTGAGTTAATCGAGTTTATATTTACTATCAGCGCGGAAGATGCCGACTCCATATGTAGACAAGTATATTTCAACAAGAAGAGGAAACTGCAATAATGCGAAAAGAGTGACTGGAAGACAAGCTACTAGAGCTATTGGTATTGAAGCCCATTGAAACTTATTCTTGAGTACGAGAGAAAGTGCTGCAGAAAAAGCT
The DNA here is from genome assembly GCA_023531295.1 of Papaver armeniacum. Lineage (NCBI taxonomy): Eukaryota > Viridiplantae > Streptophyta > Magnoliopsida > Ranunculales > Papaveraceae > Papaver > Papaver armeniacum. The sequence goes on along the minus strand of JAJJWW010008974.1, from coordinate 1,399,619 downwards.
ATCATCATAGCAGCTATAGAAATGAAGAGAGTTCCAAGACCTATAATCAATCTCTTTGGCAATGACCTTAAGAAGTCTTCTTCTGCATAACGCGATGTCAAGATTGATAAGAACATAAGAACTGATGTTGTGGATGAAAAGAGGCCCAATGCATCTGATACGACAAACCACATGAATGCATTATTATGTAAGAAGATTGGGCTGCCATTATTTGCATTATCTGCATCACTTATATTACCACCAGGAACTGTAAAAGCGCCGGCAAACACCACTGTGGCAATAAGAGTAGCAACCACCATGCAGGATTGAGCCGTATCCTTCATCCACTTTTCACCCTTTTCCATTAAGTCCTTGTGCTCACTCGTAAAAACATCTCTAGGAGTACGCCTATCTTGATTTTCCAACTCCTTGTATGTAGGCTGTACAAGCTTTTCCACTTCCTGTAAAACCAGCAAAGGTAAAAGACTAAAAAGTGCTGGGAAAAAAAAAAATTGAACTTAACGATATTACCAAAATAATACCTTAAACCATTGAAGGTCTCGCTGCATTTGTAAGGCAGCACCAGAGACGGTATGCAGTTGCGAAGAAGGAGCTAACTTTGCAGCCAAGTGTAAGATGTTATTGTTAGATTCAACTCTCCAAGAAGCCAAAATCTTCTTTTGAGCACTCATCCCATACATGAGATTGAATATCTTTTCTTTTCGATGTTCAACTGCTATGTGAAATATGCTTCTTCCGTCACAAATGAACCAAATTTGGTCTGGAAATGTTTGGATGCATTCTATTACAATTTCAACTATTCCGAACTTGGCAGCGGTAATCAAGATATTTGAGTTCAAGAAGAACTGTAGTATATCATTGTTACTCAGGAGCGAGATTTTGGCACAAATGCATTTTAATAGTTCCATGGCTTGTATATGTGCCAATTTTTTGAGGTATATTTGTTCGATTCCAGGGACTGCAAAAGAAAATTTAATCAACACTGACGGACTAAAGAGTCGATTAAAACTCGATATAATAAAACTAAGTTTCTAACCTTTAATCAAGTTAGTCCACGAGAGGAATTTGATCCAAGCTCCTCTGTTGGAGAGGTCTCCAGATCCCACTTGATAATTCCGGTACATGTTTATTCCGTTGGAACAGTTGACACGATTGTCGTCAACTTGTAATGGAATCACTTCAAGGAAAAAATTTATTTGGTTAAGAACACCAAACAGAACCATAAATTAATATAACGAATTAAGGATACAAAATCAGTAACATAGAAAGAGACCAACTTGAATATATGGAACTTTCCCAAAATCCCAACTTGCTTCCACTGGGAAACGAAGAAGCTTTTTGTGCCAAAACACTTAGCGCAGCGCAACCACTTTGATCTCGTGCAGTATCTAAATTCGGATATCTTTGCACCAGGTACAATGCTACATCTGAAACCAAGATATCACAAAACTCAAAAGGATCAAACATTTAAGGAGATTGCTGTTAGTGAAGTTTTATCAAGTATAATGTGCAATTAGTTAGTGTTTGCAGTTCCTCACTAACCATGTAAACCAGCAGCTGTTATGTTACACAAAAGCTGAGCACCAAAATAACCCGAAAACGGCATACTTGGTTCTTCATTTCGAGTTACAGTGCATAGATATTGTATCATGTCTTTTTGTTCCTTAGCAACATAGGCAGCACATAGGAGGAGCGCGGTCCACCCATTTTTATTCTGTATCTGGGTTAACCTGTTATTCTTAGTTATCATTGCCTTTGCTGCTTCAGTAATTCCTGCTACAGAAGCGAAATGAAGGGCTGTATCACCGTTATAAGAATCTTGCAATGCAAGTGCATCGACATCCATTAGTGCCACTAACTTCAGCGTGAAGCGCAAGTGCCCTGCGCTAGCTGCAACGTGCAGTGCTGTCCTCTGGTTACTTGTAATAACTGCGTTTAATGCGTCCGGATGTGTCTTAAGAAACTCTTCAGCATTTCCCCAGTCACCTTTAAGTGCAGCTTTGTACAATGGTAGGTAGTAATTTAAATCCCTGCCATTGCCAGTCCCTTCCAAATTCCATAGATTTTCAAAACACGGATTCCATTATCAGACAATTGAATTAAACATTAAAACATACGCAGATAAATATAAATAATCGAATATAATCTGAGAATTATATTATTTTAGAGATTATTATATAATCGAATATTAATTAACGGCGTTTCAACCCAAGATAAATATAAATAATATCGACATACAAAATTGCACTTTCCTAAAATTGTTGCATATAAAAATTAAAACTACTCCCTCCCTTACTTTTTGAGAAAATTAAGGAAATTTAGAAAACTAATCATTGAAAGTGGTCCTCATGACACTTGTCAATAAAAGAAGTGAATTGAAATGATCCCCATGACACTTGTCAACAAAAGTAAAGTAAAGTGAAATGGTCCTATGACACTTGTCATCAAAAAGAAGTTAAGAGAAAAGTGGTCCCTAAAAACTAAACTAACATTTGACTTTCCCAATTAGGAAACCAGCCTATTTTTTTGTAACATTTATTTATAGAAACCAGCCTATTAAAAAGTAACGGAGGGAGTACAAAACTTATAATTACCGGATAAGGGGACATTTTGAGCAGCAGCAGCATCATCAGTAGTGACAGTGGGAACAACAGTAGTATCTGTATTTCCAAGGAGGAAGTCACCAGATCCAAGTTGAGAATGAAAATCAAAAGGTTCTTTTGAACTTTTACTATTCAACATCTCCTCCACCAATGGATCAGCTAATACTAATCCGGTTTCTTCACTTTCACCATCTTTATGCTGCAACTCATCTCCACAAATTCCTTGAACAAACATATCAGTATCAGTATCATGACCATTTTCAACAACCTTCTGTAAATCATCATTTTCTTGAGTGATTTCATAATTGTTTGATGCTTTTCCCTTTTCTTGTACATGGGTATCTTTGATTTCACCACTAAGTTGATCATGAGTTTCCATACTCAAAGGATTCTTCCCTTGTTCGTTTGGTAAACAACTCTTGATACTTTAGTTTTTGTTCTAGCTTTAGTTAGTAGCTGCTTTTCTACTGAATGATTGTCTGGGCACTGAAGAGAGAGATAATGAAAGAACAATACCACACGGTCCACAAAGAAGTGGTTGAAAAGGATTGGGCAAGCCGCAAGGGACAAATACTTTTTTGCCAAGTATTCTCTGTTTTGAAAATATACCTGGCTTGGGGTATACTCAAACTAATTGGGGTATACCCAATTTTAAAGGGACATTTTTTGTGGGATTTAGGGGGAGTCCTAATGGGTAAGTTATAAAACTACCCTTACCCATTAATAATCTTAATTATCCTAAATCAGTTTTTATTTTCTTCATTTCATCTTCCTTTCTTCTTCTTCTCCTCCCCACCATACCGACCCCCACCACCACCACCATCAAAAAAATTCGACGATCAATTCGTTAAAATCGTCGATTCCAAAACTCCGATTAATCTTCATCAATGGATCCGCCGAGGGCTAGGAAGATGAAGCAAACAAATAGAAAGCGCAATGAATTCAATCCCGAAATTGCAAAAATGGTTCAACAAAAAGTGAAGAAAAAAACCGTTGAAGAAGGAGAAATCGAAGCCGCCGAAAAAGCAGAAATGGTGCGATTAAGAAAGTAAGGGCCTATTTAAATTCACTCTAGTACTTCGATTTCATGTTTGCATGTCAAATTAGGTCAAAAATCCGAAATTTTGAATTGGCGATTCTGCGACGCAGTAAGGTATTTTGTTATCGACCTTGCCGGATTTTAATAGTTAGGGTTTGGCCGGCAAGCTATAAGGTTGAACAACTTGCCGGTTGTATAGTTTCTGTAACTGCTACTAGCAGGGCCGTCAGGTTATTCAAATGTATACTTTCCGGCGCTAGTTTTTTTTAATGAAGCCGGCATCTTATTGTTTTTTACCCTGCCGGCTGCTTCTTTTGAATGTTTCCTGATGCCTAGAATTTTTGAATCCGGAAGGGTATTTATATAAAACCATGCCGGCGGTTTGTCAGCCGGCAATGTATGTGTAATGGACCTTGCCGACCTGTATAGTGAAAATTTCTTGTTTCTACTGTGTACATTTTTGTTGGGAGCCGGAAGGCTATTTTAATGATACCCTGCCGATTGTGGCTTAGCCGACAGTGTTAAAAACTATTTGCTTGCCGACCTTATGACCGCCGGCATTGTAGGAAAATTTTCCATGCCGACCGTAATGGCCCAAGATAGTCGGCGTGTTCTTCAACCGAGACAATGCCGACCGAAACCTGGTCGGCAGCTTATTCAAAGTGGACCCTGCCGGTTGAACATTGGTTGGCAGGTTATTCAAAGTGGACCTTTGCTAGGCCGAGAACTAGTAGGCACCTTATTCAAACCCCGACCTTGCCGGCCTTGTGCATTTTCAAAACCAAATTTTTTTGATCGAAATCGAACTCATAAGACAGATGAAAGGTTTAATTTACTGAATTCATTGTTTCAAAATTTTAATCTAAACTCAATTAATTAACCTAATCAGAATTTTAGTGTTAATTAACCAAGGGTATATTATCCATTTAGAAAATACAAGGTTAATGGGTGGCTTGGGTTTACTTCATAATGACCTGATTTTGTTTTATTGGGTATACCCCAATTAATTTGGGTGTACCCAATCTCGCAAGGATTTTAAACACGAGTAAATATGTGTGTCTACCAATAAGATTTTTGGGCAATGCATAAGTTTGCCTAGGATTCAAACATCAAATAGTACTGTAATAGTTTTCTAACCATTAAATGAGAGGAATAGACAGTTGGGAGGAACTGGCTTTATTACTTTTAAGTTTATAGGTTCTAAATAGACTGTTTCACCTACTAAAACTTCAAATCTTCATTGCCCAAGTAAACTGTACAAAATAGTAAAATGAATTACATTACTTGAGCGGACAAGGGGTAACAAGTTGGCGCTTTTGAACGGCAACCATATAGTCTGGGAAAAAGGTTAGGAATTCTGGTAATGATTTTGATAACATTCCGCCTGATGACAATGACATTGTTGAAATGGCTAGGATGGCCATATGGTTGTATGTGCTTAATTCTCAGTGAAAATAAATCTGGAACAAAAAAAAAAAAAAAAAAAAAAAAAAAGAATGTTGACTGACTGGGGTATCTGACAGTCGTACTGTATTAATGACAAAAATTTGGATTGATTAGATGTGTTTGTGGAGCTAACTCAGCAAAGTAGCCCAAAAAGATGTGAATTTTGCAAAAACCTAAAGAAACAAGCCCAACTAATATATGAGTTAATGAGCCATTAGCCCAACAACAAATAGTCATACCCATTAAAGATAGGGTTCAACAATGAATAGATGGATGCATATTTGGTATCACCTTTGTCCATTCCATTTAAATGACAGATTTTAAATTTCCTCCCATGTCTATATATCACCCTTTGGATTTGACACTCACGGGTGAGCGGATGAGCTAAGTGGATGTGGGGAGATTTGCGGATTTTAAAAAAATAAAAAATACTTAAAGTAGATAAATGCCTAACAAGAGAAACTTAATTTGCTGAAATTTAAGTTCTATACCATAAAACGAGTAACTTGACGTTTTCCAACGAAAAAAATATTCACCGATATAACGGTTTCCTATCAATCAAAAATTTGATACTTCTAAAATACATTTGAATGTTTATAATAATAATAAAAAAATTTTGGAGATTTTGGGCTCAGCTTGTGGCTAGATTACCCTCTACCGATGTTGTACCTATTCTTTGATTTTTAATAACATGCCCCTGGTGGCTCCCCTTTTTTGAAGACTTCCAAAGAAATAAATGAAGATATAAGGTAGAAAATCAAAAAGACACAAAGACATCAAGGAATCGCTGAACATGGGAAGTAAGGAACAAAGTTTTCGGAAAATACGTGAGTAAGCCTAATCAATAGAAACCATTTACTGCCGGTTTCCTATAATAACCTTCATATATATGTATAATGTTGAAATTATCCTTAGAATCGGGTGTCCAAATGCAGATGGAAGATGTTATATCCACATATAATCTGGAAAAACAATATGGGTTTCAAAAATCCACCGCTTTCGGTTCATCGAGAGAGGAATTGGGCGTCCACTTATATAACACGGTCCAAATCACACAGACCGACAAAATACGGTTAAAATCACAGCATGCGTAAAGCATGGAACATATACTGAAACCTTTATTAATTTAACGATCTGCTTACCTATAATTATAACACGTAATACACCTACAATATGATTTCAATACCGCTGTTATAATGTTGTGCCTATATTTGAATAGTTTGACCAGTATAAAGAAAAGTGAAATTTATTACAAGATTTTGTAGATCCATGAAAACTTACAAATAATTTCTGTGCTGCTCATTATCTATGATTGCATGGAATATGCAGTTAGTTTGTAAAGCTATATTTTGGATGTACATTTATCAGATGCTTTCTCTTGCCTACAAGGTTTTATTCAGTCTAGTGAAATTAATAACATACTTTGAATGTACAAAGCTTGTTCTCTGTTTTGTTAATGAGTGTACCAAGTTTCTACAACTTATAACTTGGATTGGTTCACAATTTATCCATCGGGCCTGCCTATGTTTATTATCTTAATATACATAAGCTTTTTGGTATATTTTCATTGATTATTGGAACATATTCTTTACATGAAAATGTGATCAAATATTATACTTGATGGGGTATTTTATTTTATTGATTCAATGTGTTAATTGTTTACCTGAAAAAATTTCTAAAGAAGTTTCAAATGGTATGTAGTCTATTTAGATGCATGTGATAATGTCCTACTTAGGCTGGGTTTGGTAATACTTTTCTTTTTTCAAAAGCACTTTCAAAACCTATTGTTGATGGTGGTTTTTAAACAAAGGGTAAAATCGTAAAAACCCAAATAACCTAATGTCACTGGTGACACATTTATTAGGACATTTAATACATGTAGTCAATAATTAATAGGGGTATTTTTTAAAATTAGGGTTACAACGAACAAAACCCTGATTCCCCTCCGTGCCAATGGAAAATCATGCCACCCACACCTAGCCCAAGCTAGTCAAGCATGCATGCCAAACGCACTCTGCCTTGGCCCTAGCTATGCTAGTCACACCAAACGCGCCAAAGCATGCCAACCATGCTAGCCGCACCTCCGTGACAATGGCAAATCGTGCCAGCCACACCTAGCCTAAGCTAGCCGCACCTCTATGCCAATGGCAAAGCATGCCAGCCATACCAAACGCGTCGAAGCATGCCAACCATGCTAGCCGCACCTGTATGCCAATGGAAAATCATGTCAGCCATACCAAACGCGCTGAAGCATGCCAACCATGCTAGCCGCACCTCTATGCCAATGGCAAATCATGCCAGCCATACCAAACACGCCGAAGCATGCCAACCATGCTAGGCACACCTCTATGCCAATGGCAAATCATGCCAGCCATACCAAACGCGTCGAAGCATGCCAACCATGCTAGCCGCACCTCTACGCCAATGGCAAATCACGCCATGCCAAGCCAAGCAACCTTACCTTGGCCCTAGCCACGCCATGCCAAAATGGCGCCCACGCATAGGCTTGCAAATCATGCAACCTAGGCCAAAGTGGCCACGCATGCCATTGGCACATGCCAACACGCATGCTGGTAGCTTTTCCTACCAGGGCGCGACCCAAATTGGCCATGCATGCCATTGGCACATGCCAACACTCTCGCAGGTAGCTTTTCCTACCAAGGCGCGACCCAAATTGTCCACGCATGCCATTGGCACATGCCAACACGCTCGCTGGTAGCTTTTTCTACCAAGGCGCGACCCAAATCGTCCACGCATGCCATTGGCACATGCCAACACGCTCGTTGGTAGCTTTTCCTACTGCAGCGCGACCCAAATTGGCCACGCATGCCATTGGCACATGCCAACACGCTCGCTGGTAGCTTTTCCTACCAGGGCGCGACCCAAATTGGCCACACATACCATTGGCACATGCCAACACGCTCGATGGTAGCTTTTTCTACCAAGGCGCGACCCAAATTGGCCATGCATGCCATTGGCACATGCCAACACGCTCGCTGGTAGCTTTTCCTACCAGGGCGCGACCCAAATTGGCCACGCATGCCATTGGCACATGCCAACACGCTCGCTGATAGCTTTTCCTACCAGGGCGACCCAAATTGGCCACGCATGCCATTGGCACATGCCAACACGCTCGCTGGTAGCTTTTCCTACCAGGGCGCGACCCAAATTGGCCACGCATGCCATTGGCACATGCCAACATGCTCGCTAGTAGCTTTTTCTACCAAGGCGCGACCCAAATTGGCCACGCATGCCATTGGAACATGCCAACACGCTCGCTGGTAGCTTTTTCTACCAAGGCGCGACCAAAATTGGCCACGTATGCCATTGTCACATGCCAACACGCTCGCTGGTAGATTCTCTTACCAGGACGTGGCCCTAATGGCCGAGCATGCCATTGGCACATGCCAACACGCTCGTCGTAGCTTTTCTAAACACGGGCCATGATTCAACTTGGCCACGCATGCCATTGGCGAATGCAAAACACGCATGCTGGTAGCCCAACTTGCAAGCAGTGCAACCTAGGCCAACTTGGCCGTACGCGCCATTGGCACATGCCAAAACCCCCGCTGGTAGCCTAACTTGCAAACCGTGCAACCTACCGCCAAGGCATTCCGCACATGCCATTGGAACATGCCACACACGCCACTAGCATCTTTATGCATTGCCACTTACACTCAACGTACAACCTACCACCAAGGCATTCCACACATGCCATTGGCACATTCCACACACGCCACTAGCAGCTCTGGCATTGCCACTTGCGCTCGAGGTACAACTCGCAACAAAGGCATTCCGCACATGCCACATGCGCCCCTAGCGGCACCACTTGCACTCAAGATGCAACCAACACTCGAGACATCAACACAAACTGGGGGATGCTTTCTAGGGTCTTGGTTTGGAGGTCACAGCTTGCAGCGTACACTACGCTCACATTAAGAAAGCGTGAATAGGAATAAAGCGGTCAAATAAATGAGGAAATAATGGTGAAAACGTTTTCACCCATTAACACCATGCGGTTACCACCTCCTCCCATTATTTCACCCTTTAATCTCTTCCTTCATGAGGCCAGGGTACGTTTCAATCTCGACTTGTATAAATAGGTCTTACCTATTTCCACCAGACAGCAAGTCTCGGTCAGGAGAAAAATACAACACTCTTAGAAAAGGCAACTTTGCAAGCTCTCCAAAAAGCTTTCATCTCTTTCAAGCTTCCTAAGCTTTCACTTTCTGATACAAGTCGAGACACTACACTCCCAGAATTATTCTGGTCTCAACACCTTTCTTTGCTTCACTCCCCAAATCAACCCTTCTCCTCCACTTTGTGACCGAAGCAAGTCTGGAATGACCATTTCTTGGTTTAGGACGGACTTGTACTGATTGATCTATCGAATCTATAAAGTTCTCACGTGCAACACATTTGTTTAGGGTTTAAACCAGTTTCTCACTCACCTACCGAATTTACCAAAATCGGCGGAAACTATTTTTACCCATAAACAATTGGCGACCACAGCGGGAGGATTGATCTATCGGCTATAATGTCAGACTGTCGATCTCGTTCTTCGACCCACATGTCAAGATGGTAGGGGAAGGCGACTCAATCCGACTCAATTACCAGACAACCCGGTTACCAGTCGTAAAGACTACACAACAAAACTGGGGACTCGCTGAAGATGCTACCAGCGATTGGGGACTTGCTGGCGATGCTACCAGCAAAGCCGCCTTTTACATGGAGAGGGGCGTGTTTGCAGAAAAAAAAAACCCTATGAAGTGAGTAAATTTAGACTGGGCAAGATATACGATCTGTTTTTAGGTTCTTAGTAAAACCGTCATACTATTGCGTCTTGTGCCGATTGCTAGCACACACTTTCATAAAAACAATATTCCTTTCACAAAACATAATCAGAGTTATATTATCAAAACCATTCATCCCAGAAATAATCTAATATCCTCAAAAGCTACCAGCTGTCTATCAAAACCGTTCGAACTTTGAACCAGACATCCAATATGTTTTTCAAAAAAAAGAAAAGAAGAAGAACCTAAATGAAAGTTTAACAGAGAAACATTCAAGGAAAATCATCCAACAGAGGTCTTCTCTTCTTGGAGAAAGTCAACTTTGCATCTTCAAGAGCCGCTCTCTTCATAATCAACATCTTGGAAAGCTTTTCGAGTTCTACCTCCTGTTTTGCAATCTCCTCTGCAGAAAGGCTTTCGACCGCTGCATCTTTCGACTTCTGGATCTCAGAAAGGCCTTCGACAAACCACGAAGCATTGAACTCCTTTTCTACACCCACGTCGCGATGGTGATCCCAGTCGGAAATAACGTCTTCAGAAACGGTGTGGCTAGTCACCTCACGCATGTCCTCAATGGAGGATAAAGCCTCTTCCACACGCTTAACCAGCACAAATCGACTAGCGATATTCTTGGTTGTGGCCATATGTCCATGCTTCTCCCAGATTCTGGTGTACAACGCCTCATAATTAGCCAAAGATCTGAAACCGCCAACCAAAGACATGACCTGGATAAGGAACCAAGTACGAGGATCAAAAATGGCGCCAGAATCGGACTCACGACCCGGGAAAGGGTCTTTTTCCATGTCTACGGCAGCAACCATCGTGGAATCATCCACCGTTTGAACCACATCTGTTCCCGGCCGATTGGCTAGCTCCCGTCCCCGAGTCACCGGCAGTGGTCACCAAAGACAAGTTTTCGTGTGGCTCCACCCTAGAATCGTCCTCCGAACCGGTTTCCTCCTGCGAACTTGAGTTAGACATTTTTCAAAAGAAGAAACGGAAGAAGAAAGAAAAGAAGCGCGAAACTCACCGAAATACTTCCCGAAAAAGAACCAGTGCTACCAGAGGAATCACTCTCACTTGCCGAACTTTCTTCTTTCTCTGACTCATCACCGCTATGAGAAGGCTCAGTGCTGCCGGAATTCTTTGAAGAAATTGCCGTCTCCTGGCAACGTGCAAGGGCGGAGAAAGCATTAACACTACCGAAGCCCTGGAAGAAACAAGACACATATTTTCAGCAGAAATTCACGTGTTTTGAGACAAACCAACAAGGAGGCGACACATACCTGGTTATTGGAAGAACTGAAAGACACGAGAGATGCGGGAGGATCTTTTGAAATTGCCCGGAACCCGCCAGCACGATTCTTCGTTCTCCGTTCCTTGGCCTGGGGACTTTCCGAGTTGCTATACAACTTTCGCTTGAGATCTCTCAACATTGGATACTTCTTAAAAACGCTGGGAAGGTTTACAACGAACATTCTCCACCACGCTGTTTACAAAATCTTGGATCATAATAAACTCATCGCACCAGAACTCATTATAGCCAAAGGTCGTCGAAGTTACTCTTCCCGTTTGAAAGAAGGGAAGGCGAATACCCGGCTCGAGGGAGCTGTCATTGAGGGCGGCACGCAATGAATCCTTAGGAATCACCGGCTGGTAAGCAAGAGGCACCCCTTGATCGAAACCCATATGACGAGCCACACGGTCAATATTGTAAGCAGCTATCTGGAAAGACCCCATGAAGAAAGACGGCATATAACTAGACATGCAGCTTTGAATGAACAAGTTTTCACCAACGCTCAAATTGCCATCAGAAGTCAAAGACATGACCGGAGCAGAAGCAAAGATGTCAATTTGAGTCACCGACCTATGGACCGGCTCCCATGGGCGAAAACTGATTTCATACGACTTATCGAGAAGACTAACCAAGCTCATGCCAACCCTTGGACTCCTGTTCACCCATCGAAGAATTCTGGAGCCTCCCCAACTCGCGGAAATTGAAGGCATCGGTTTCGGGGCATACTTCTCAAAGTGTTCCCATAACCAGGCTTGCAGGAAAGCAACGTGCACATATGAATCCACTTTCATAAAACCATTCGAAACTCGCATGTTCGCAACTAGGTGATCCAGATGCACATACATGGAACCAAGAAATAGCTTGCCAATGGGAAGAACTTCGCCTTTTGCCAACTTCACAGCAATCACTAGCAACTCTGGTCTTATCTCCTTCTTACGTAACGTCAAAAATGTCTCTAGACAAACTGAGAGAGCCAAAAATGCCGCAACGTGAAGATGATCGCTTTCATTAGGTTGCAGCTCTCCAAAACCATTGAGATATCCACCAGTCAAAGGCACCTTTCATCCTCTTCCGGACAGAATCCTTCGACTTCGCAAAGGAGTCTTTCCGAGCGAAATCTCCCAACTTAGCGGCAAGGTCATCCCGCATCTTCCCTCACTTTCGATAATTGGATGTTAAGATTCCCGATTCTCTAAGATTCAAAGAAGAGAGCCACACTCTCCAAGGAGAAAGTTATCTCACCCCATCTACATATGATCGTATGGGTGTCCGAACACCATCTCGGAGATGAAAGCAACCAAGCCCGGGATATCCTTCCTAATCTGAGATTTACTTAAGCTCGACAAGATCAATAATCTGCTCGAGTCAAGTTGGTATTTATGTTCTCCTTACTCACCATGAACTCAACCCATCTATCAAAAGAACGCAATGGGCTTTGACACATCCTGAAATCAATGTTGGAAGAGGAATATACCCCTTTATGAAGACAAAACCATATGGTGTTCTATGGGCGAACCGAACGTGTCTTCTTTTCATCTTCACTACCGGTTAACAAAATTGGCACGAAACCTGGGTGATTTTTCCGAGCAGAGGCAAGTTTTTTTGGCGAAGAATTCATCATCCGTGTTTGGTTTGGAACTATGGACATCCTTCGATGCGGCGAAATTTTGTTAAGGTAACATCTTGTCGGATTTCTTCATAAAAACTTAGTAACAAGATATCTGCACACGGAGAAAACCAAAATTATCTCCCTGACACATAACCGCGCCCAACAAAAGGAAAAGACGAGTTTACAAAAAAAAAAAGGGGACACCAGGGGAACTAAAGCAGCAAACAGGAATAACAAAAGGGAAGAACTAGCCCTCGAAGGACGGAGTACAAGTCCCCTCGGGTAAGACTATCTTCAAGCACTTCCCCCAGTAATCCCTCGGGCAACAAAGGTTCCATTCAACGGTGTTAGCAGCAGCAACCTCAACATCCCATCCCGAAGCAACTACAAACGGCAAATGCTGTCCTCCCCGACGACCGGTCCAAAGATACGCCACCATGACCCCTCCGGTATCACCAACGACACCTTTGGCATCAACTTCGAGGGTATCTCGTTTCGTCATATGCTCCTCGAAGGTTTTCTCAGCGACACTTCGGAGAAAGTTTTTTGATTCATCCACATCAGAGTCAAGAATCATGGCGCTCTCCTCCAAGACCACCACACGTTCACTTTTCCGTCGTTTCAACCTAGAAACGGTTCGATCCGCCCCATACCCGGATCGAGGAAAGGCTTTGCCGCATTGAAACCTCTCAACATGCCAAGACTCTTCCTTGTTCTCTCGCCCCTCCTTCATGCTCACTGAACCCAAGAAAGTCCGAACATGCACCTGTTCTTCATGGGGATAGATGGAAGGGAGGTCCTTAATGATTTCACTAGCTTCGTGGAATGGAGATTCAATCCCAACCAATGCCTCCTCAAGAGAAGAAGATCGATCTCCGCTAAGTCTCAAGCCCTTCTCCGAAGAGTTAAAGGCGCAGACCATCCGGAGGGTCCCATCATACACTGCAAAAGATGGGGAAAATGATCCAGTTCCATCATATCTATACACATATAAAAAGAGGATAACACGAACGGAGAAGAAGAAGAAAACATACTGGTATGATCTTCTTAGCCCGAATAACCCTAGTCGGGGTGCTTTTGCAAGAGTCAGACCTCGCGCCTTCACCTGGAAAATCTGGCTGGTTAGAAGATGATTCATCTGTGTGCGACATGACGAAGAGGAAAAATTCAACAAGAAGCACCCTTTCTCAAACGAGGGAGATGATGCAATTACGTTGGGTATGAATACGGAAACTTAAAGAAGGAAAGGAAGTAATGATGGACGTAACGCTTCCAGATTTTTGGCATGGATGATGCCTTGATTGAAGCCGCGCGTGAAGGAAGGCAAAATAAGGAAACTTTGCTATCTGTAGAAACACTTACTCCCTCCTTGTTTTCACCGGTCCCATCAAGCTTGCGCCAGTCTCACCAAACTTCCCTACAACCGCCCAAGTCACGCCGGCTAGCACGCTCAGCTTCCCCATCTTACGCCGGTCCCGACCAGCTACCACGATCAGCTTCACACTTTGCGTCGGTCCTGCCAGCAAGCACGTTCAGCTTCCCAACCTTGCGCCGGTCCCACAAGCTAGCACGCTCGGTTTCCCAACTCGCAACAACTTTTCAATGCCGCCCAGCTTCCTGTCTCTCACGACGCTAACTTCCCAATTGTGCCAGCCTCCCGATTTGCGCAAAACTGCCAGAGGCAAGGATTCCAAATCCAATTTATAAAAAAGGTCAGACAAGCCTCCTCAATCCTCTTTACGATTTGCTGTTGATAATTTGTCACCATCTTATGCTTACCTCAAAACAGCTCCTGTTCCGAGCTAAGCCGGGGACTTAATGTTGATGGTGGTTTTTAAACAAAGGGTAAAATCGTAAAACCCCAAATAACCTAATGTCACCGGTGACACATTTATTAGGACATTTAATGCATGTAGTCAATAATTAATATGGGGTATTTTTTCAAATTAGGGTTACAACGAACAAAACCCTAACTCCCCTCCGTGCCAATGGCAAATCATGCCAACCACACCTAGCCCAAGCTAGATGCGCCATGCCAAACGCACTCTGCCTTGGCCCTAGCTATGCTAGTCACACCAAACGCGCCAAAGCATGCCGACCATGCTAGCCGCACCTCCGTGCCAATGGCAAATCATGACAGCCACACCTAGCCTAAGCTAGCCGCACCTCTATGCCAATGGCAAAGCATGCCAGCCATACCAAACGCGCCGAAGCATGCCAACCATGCTAGCCGCACCTCTATGCCAATGGCAAATCATGTCAGCCATACCAAACGCGCCGAAGCATGCCAACCATGCTAGCCGCACCTCTATGCCAATGGCAAATCATGCGAGCCATACCAAACGTGCCGAAGCATGCCAACCATGCTAGCCGCACCTCTATGCCAATGGAAAATCATGCCAGCCATACCAAACGCGCCGAAGCATGCCAACCATGCTAGCCACACCTCTACGCCAATGGCAAATCACGCCACGCCAAGCCAAGCACCCTTACCTTGGCCCTAGCCACGCCATGCCAAAATGGGGCCCACGCCAAGGCTTGCAAATCATGCAACCTATGCCAAAGTGGCCACGCATGCCATTGGCACATGCCAACACGCTCGCTGGTAGCTTTTCCCATCAGGGCGCGACCCAAATTGGCCACGCATGCCATTGGCACATGCCAACACGCTCGCTGGTAGCTTTTCCTACCAGGGCGCGACCCAAATTGGCCACGCATGCCATTGGCACATGCCAACACGCTCGCTGGTAGCTTTTTCTACTAAGGCGCGACCCAAATCGGCCACGCATGGCATTGGCACATGTCAACACGCTCTCTGGTAGATTTTCCTACCAGGGCGCGACCCAAATTGGCCACGCATGCCATTGGCACATGCCAACACGCTCGCTGGTAGCTTTTCCTACCAGGGCGCGACCCAAATTGGCCACGCATGCCATTGGCACATGCCAACACGCTCACTGATAGCTTTTTTTACCAAGGCGCGACCCAAATTGGCCATGCATGACATTGGCACATGCCAACACGCTCGCTGGTAGCTTTTCCTGCCAGGGCGCGACCCAAATTGGCCACGCATGCTATTGGCACATGCCAACACGCTCGCTGGTAGCTTTTCCTACCAGTATGCGACCGAAATTGGCCACGCATGCCATTGGCACATGCCAACACGCTCGCTGGTAGCTTTTTCTACCAAGGCGCGACCAAAATTGGCCACGTATGCCATTGGCACATGCCAACACGCTCGCTGGTAGCTTTTCTTACTAGGTCGTGGCCCTAATGTCCGAGCATGCCATTGGCACATGCCAACACGTTCTCTAGTAGCTTTTCTAAACACGGGCCATGATTCAACTTGGCCACGCATGCCATTGGCGAATGCAAAACACGCATGCTGGTAGCCCAACTTGCAAGCCGTGCAACCTATGCCAACTTGGCCGTACGCGCCATTGGCACATGACAAAACCTACGCTGGTAGCCTAGCTTGCAAACCGTGCAACCTACCGCCAAGGCATTCCGCACATGCCATTGGCACATGCCACAAACGCCACTAGCAGCTCTATGCATTGCCACTTACACTCAACGTACAACCTACCACCAAGGCATTCCACACATGCCATTGGCACATGCCACACACGCCACTAGCAGCTCTGGCATTGCCACTTGCGCTCGAGGTACAACTCGCAACAAAGGCATTCCGCACATGCTATTGGCACATGCCACATGCGCCCCTAGCGGCACCACTTGCACTCAAGATGCAACCAACACTCGAGACATCAACACAAACGGGGATGCTTTCCAGGGTCTTGGTTTGGCGGTCACGAATTGCAGCGTACACTACGCTCACATTAAGATAGCGTGAATAGGAATAAAGCGGTCAAATAAATGAGGAAATAATGGTGAAAACTGATGTGACTCAATAATGTTGTAGAAAGTGGTAGTAAGGTTGTCGTTCACTCGGACTTGATAAGATTGATTTTTAAGAATTAATTAAAGAAAATAATAAAAATACGAGAATATATACAATTTATGTCACAAGATGGAGAGATGTCTTTGGGACTCGTGGATTCGGCCAAACTCATAACAAAAGGTTCAATTTATTTATTCTCAACAATTAAATCTCAATAAACAAAATAACACCGACTCTTATTTTTGCCAAGGTAGACTCTCAAAAGATTAATTGTATCCCTAAGCATAGATTATCTAAACAAAGCATAACCTATCTAATTGAATAACAACCAATTTAATCAAATCATAATTCTATTTTAATTAGTGCAAAAGTCAAATAAAGAATTAATAAAAATTACCCATGTAGGAAATTTGTCTTCCTCCGTCGTCCCAGTGATGGGTTCTAGCTCATCATGTTGGAAACACGCTCAAAAATTATTATTATTGCTCAAAGGGTGTTTACAAAGATGGAATGGAGAATAAGATGAAAATCGCGTGTTTGCAACGATTATAAATGTTGCAAACACTGTTACAAAGAGGGTTGAAACTGTTACGGATTTTAAGTCTGCCTCCCTCCGTATTATGGCGCTCGGTTAAGTGTCTCATTCATCGTAGAAGAACGACTGCCTTCAAGAGTCCGTTCTTCGTGTTCTTCAGAGATGCAGCAGCAGAAAATGGCCGTCTCTGCAACTTTGATTTTTTTGCTCTTCTCGCGTTCTAAAACCTCCCAAACTCTCCGTCCTCCTTCCCTGAGTCCCAGCCAACCTTTTTATACTCGACAGCGACAAAATATCACATTATAATTGCGTATAATCCTCCCATCACTCGGTAGTGAAGAAAATATATTTTCTTTCCATTTTTGTTTCCTGTACGTATATGCAGCTGTCAATTCGTGCTTACTCACTCCAAACACAACACAGAATCAGTAGAGCCCTCTCCCAACACAAGCCAACCTCTGAGAAACACGGGAAGGAGTAAAACAATCTCGTGAAACTCTTTCTTCCCTGTTTCACTTCGAACGGACTCTCCAGCCAAATTTAATCGAAATGAAAGCCCATACCATGCCTGTGATGCTCCAACAAAGCTTCCCAGCCAATTTTAGCCATTGAGTCTCACTGAAACGCCGTCAAAATCTGAACCCTAATTCTGGTTTTTTTGAAACCAAATTTTCCCGCCAAAAACCAGGTTTGAAAGGTAGAAGATGGTTAGCCCTTATCCAACTACTGGGTGCGAATATCAGTTGGGTGCCCCTTAGTAATTGGGTTACCCCTTATCCAAAGTGGGAGTCCGAATATCAAATGTCCTCCGGGGGTGTTCCGAGCAACTTTTCGAGCCGAATTTTCCAACAATCTTTATTTCCATAAAATGCCTACAAACACACAAAACACTATAATAAGGACAACAATGAGTACTAACAATGCGAAACATTGAGAACAAATTAGACACATAAATGCGTCTATCAAAAACGTTTTCACCCATTAACACCATGCGGTTACCACCTCCTCCCATTATTTCACCCTTTACTCTCTTCCTTCATGAGGCCAGGGTACGTTTCAATCTCGACTTGTATAAATAGGTCTTACCTATTTCCACCAGACAGCAAGTATCGGTCAGGAGAAAAATACAACACTCTCAGAAAAGGCAACTTTGCAAGCTCTCCAAAAAGCTTTCATCTCTTGCAAGCTTCCTAAGCTTTCACTTTCTGATACAAGTCGAGACACTACTCTCCCGCACTATTCTGGTCTCAACACCTTTCTTTGCTTCCCTCCCCAAATCAACCCTTCTCCTCCACTTTGTGACCGAAGCAAGTCTGGAACGGCCATTTCTTGGTTTAGGCCAGACTTGTACAGATTGATCTCTCGAATATATAAAGTGCTCACGTACACGAGTTTGCACTCAAGCATACTAAAATTCATATAAAGTGATAGAGCTCTTCTCAGATAGTTTCTGGACATCATAAACCGGAGTCAACCAATCACATGGAAAGACTAAGAAGATGGATGTAGAGAAAAATGTGGATGATGTTGACTAAGGTGAACCTATCCTAATGGACTGAGATACTGTTCTGGACTAATATCAACACACTGGCATATACAAGGGAACGAGTGGTCGATAATCCTAACTCTAGGTCAACACAACTAGCATATACAAGGGTTCCAGTGGTCGACTTTATTGAATTTATTCAAGTTGGTCTAGTGGTCTGGTCTCAATTTTTTTTTTTTTTTTTTTTGGTATCTCAGTCACTCTATTTCACCCTAGCAATGGTAAAGAGAAAAATAAAAGAAGTGATCGGGATTCTTTCGATGTTTCCATCACGAGGATATGGCGAAACTACCATGTTTTCTTTTTCTAACACCCGAGCTCGTGCTTTTATGAATAGACTCTTTAGATGTTTCCATCTAATCGATTGGTTCCTCAACTCCTACAACCAAAATGCTTCCATCCACTTAGATTGGTTAGTGCCATCCTTAATAAACATAAATTTCTAGGCTCGAGTTTATTTACCGCAACTAAAAGTTTCTCCCATACCCCCAAACTTAAATCTAACATTGTCCTCAATGTTCTAAAGATGAAATTAAAAACATGAACAAGGAGAAACTGTTACCATTTGAAGCAAAAGAGTTAAGGAAAAATATTACCGTGTTGCAAGAGCATGGGTTACCTCCCAAGAAGTGCTAAGTTTAAAGTCTTCACTGCATACATTGGAAAGGATTAGTCACCTCGAAGAATCATATAAGCAACAAATCGGAATAACTGCGGGTCATCTGGATCAAAAAGTGCTAACCACAAGAAGAGGAAACTGCAACAGACCAGGAAGATATCCAACACACCCTTATATATTGTTTTGTTTAAGACAACTACATCTAGTTGTGGTTCGGGTTCAGGCTCTATAAAAGGATCTAGATAACATATTTTCACAGGTTGCATTTCCTCAAAAGTTGAATCCGAATGTTTAGGTTCTAGAGTCTGGAAAAACTCAAATAAAAGCTTAGAAGCACATAATAATACCCTAAATAATTGCGGATCCTCGAAGTCAATCAGACTTGACTCATACAGTTGACCACAGTAGTGGTCATTCTTAAGCAAATGTGTCGACCTAATCAAGCTAAAGTAATTAGGTTTAGTCTCAAAACTTAATAATTGACACATCTTATACGTTCCCACAATTGGAAGGAAGGTTTTTGGTGAGAAAACAAAGTCAATCGTGGTATCATAGCCTCGGGTTAACCACATCAACCGTGAGGATGGGTTTCTAACAACCGAACTTCTTTATGGACACAACTAGGCTCAGGAAAAAGTGTATGAAGATAATCTTTTAAAATGGTTGAGGCACATATGTCAAGTCCCAAGTTAGGGACTTTTCTAAGAGTTAAAGCACATGGAGAATGATAATCACCCCCAAACTTAGAGTTTTCCGTGTCTCTAGAAAGACTAGTCACAACTTCCCTAATTTCAAGGTCATCTGATTCCTGAAAATGGTCAATTGATTCTTCTAAGTCAGGTACGTCCTCACTCATCTCTACGAGTTCATTTTCTTTTTCTAAGTCTATTGTTTCTAAATCGCTAGACTCAAAATATACTCGTTCCTCTAAACCATCATTGGCTTCGTAATCAAAAGGAAATACTACATCGTCTAAAACGGGGGCATCACTAGTCAAATCCTCATCCTTTTGAATAGGTGAATAATTATTAAAATTATTTGGATTTGAACTAGAAATATTATCATCATTAAGCTCAATTAGAGTAACAAATTCCTGATCACTATGCCTACTGATTTCAAATTCTTCATCAACACTATCCTCATCATAATCATCATTATAATAATATGAAAATGGTTGAACCTCATCTAGACAAGTAGTGTTACCAATTTTATCCTCGTCATCTTGATTATGTGAATAAAAATTATCCTTATTTTTAAGGGTGGTATTGGGAACACTATATTGGAATTTAAGACTATCTTGAGCAAATTTTTCCACAATCCTATTTGTACTCTCAGTAAATTGCTTGAAGGACTCTTCTAGAGATATCTTAGTTGACTGCTCTACGGACTCTTCTGGAAGCGGAGTATTATAAGTCTCTTTCATAAATAAGTGAAACTTCTGTGTTGACTCATTGAAACTCTTGAGAGACTCTTCTAAACAAATTGGAGGATCGTTTTGCTCGTAAGACTGATGCATGTGTGGATAGTAATTGGGCGCACCATGGTATGACCCATGACCTTCAAAAGGTTGGCGTTCCCAACCACTATTCACACTCTGGTCATAAAAAGAGTGATGTCCATATTGTTCAGTTGGATATTCATATTCATTGTGATGGCTATTATAATACCAGTTTGACATCCTAACTGCAAGGGAATTCTACACAAACACAAACACAAACACAAACAAGGCTGACTCGACCACAACAAACCTACTGATTTCTAGCAAACAAAAAGCATGATGGCTCCACTTATATTGTTTCTAGACCAGCTTCTAATCCTTCGAAAGGGAATTCGTTACAATCTGAGCAAACCCCTCTGGAATCAATCCGAGTTTAAGTAAGTTGAATAGAGGCGAGGGAAGCTGCGTGGAGCTTTGATACCCAAGGCCTCACCGCATAAAAAAGGCGGCGCAGTCACGCATTCAACTCACAGAAACCATCATGAACTTCGAAGTATGCTTAAAGAGTAACCAATATTTTTCGAATGACTTTCCTATTAAGCTCGTTACCCTATCGGTCTCGTTCTAGTCAAAATTTTAGGCTTAAGTTCGTGTTTGGTTTCGTTTTCCTAAGGCGGGCAAGAAGAGAACGGTGATGAAATCCGAACTCTTATCTTGTATGGCCAGTCCTTGCCCTTTACTAGGAAATTAAAGCAGACAGATTCAGTTCCTCGACATATATTCACACGAAATCATCCAGTAAACCCGCTGACAGGGGATTCGCGGGTGTTTAGAATTCTTACCTCCCGTTCCAGACGGGGGATGAACCGTTGAAGTCGACTCGGGCCACGACTCCTATGTCGTGTACGAACCCGAGGGGCCGAGACGATATCGTAATCGTCGTCCTTCCCTGTGCAGTTTATAAAATAACCCTTCCTTAGGGTTTTATAAAAAATGTCCAAAAGTCCAAAAATAAAGTCCAAAATTAAGAAGTCCAAAAAATAAAAATAAAAATTACAAAATTAATTACCTAATTACAGTTTCTAAAAATAAATAAAAAAAATTAATTACACTATATACAAAATTTTTTCTTTACTCCTTTGGATTTTCTATCTTCTTTCCTTCTTTGGCTTCGCT
The DNA here is from genome assembly GCA_023531295.1 of Papaver armeniacum. Lineage (NCBI taxonomy): Eukaryota > Viridiplantae > Streptophyta > Magnoliopsida > Ranunculales > Papaveraceae > Papaver > Papaver armeniacum. The sequence goes on along the minus strand of JAJJWW010008974.1, from coordinate 1,377,617 downwards.
TTACTTTTCAAAACTTTTTCTTTCTCATAAGCTTCGCACCAAATCTGAAAGCAAATAGAAAATACCAAAACGCGTAAAAAGGAACAAAAATAATAAAAAAATAAAAATAAAAACCTAAAAACAAATCTATATACAAGTCCGCGTCGGCGGCGCCAAAAATTGATGTGACTCAATAATGTTGTAGAAAGTGGTAGTAAGGTTGTCGTTCACTCGGACTTGATAAGATTGATTTTTAAGAATTAATAAAAGAAAATAATAAAAATACAGAATATATACAATTTATGTCACAAGATGGAGAGATGTGTTGGGACTCAGGATTCGGCCAAACTCACAACAGAAGGTTCAATTTATTTATTCTCAACAATTAAAGCTCAATAAACAAAATAACACCGACTCTTATTTTTGCCAAGGTAGACTCTCAAAAGATTAATTGTATCCCTAAGCATAGATTATCTAAACAAAGCATAACCTATCTAATTGATCATAACAACCAATTTAATCAAATCATAATTCTATTTTAATTAGTGCAAAAGTCAAATAAAGAATTAATTAAAATTACCCATGTATGAAATTTGTCTTCCTCCGTCGTCCCAGTGATGGGTTCTAGCTCATCATGTTGGAAACACGCTCAAAAATCATTATTATTGCTCAAAGGGTGTTTACAAAGATGGAATGGAGAAGAAGATGAAAATCGCGTGTTTGCAACGATTATAAATGTTGCAAACACTGTTACAAAGAGGGTTGAAACCGTTACGGATTTTAAGTCTGCCTCCCTCCGTATTACGGCGCTCGGTTAAGTGTCTCTGTTACTGTAGAAGAACGACTGCCTTCAAGAGTCCGTTCTTCGTGTTCTTCAGAGATGCAACAGCAGAAAATGGCCGTCTCTGCAACTTTGATTTTTTTGCTCTTCTCGCGTTCTAAAACCTCCCAAACTCTCCGTCCTCCTTCCCTGAGTCCCAGCCAACCTTTTTATACTCGACAGCGACAAAATATCACATTATAATTGCGTATAATCCTCCCATCACTCGGCAGTGAAGAAAATATATTTTCTTTCCATTTTTGTTTCCTGTACGTATATGCAGTTGTCAATTCGTGCTTACTCACTCCAAACACAACACAGAATCAGTAGAGCCCTCTCCCAACACAAGCCAACCTCTGAGAAACACGGGAAGGAATAAAACAATCCCGTGAAACTCTTTCTTCTCTGTTTCACTTCGAACGGACTCTCCAGCCAAATTTAATCGAAACGAAAGCCCATACCATGCCTGTGATGCTCCAACAAAGCTTCCCAGCCAATTTTAGCCATTGAGTCTCACTGAAACGCCGTCTAAATCTGAACCCTAATTCTGGTTTTTTTGAAACCAAATTTTCCCGCCAAAAACCAGGTTTGAAAGGTAGAAGATGGTTATCCCTTATCCAACGACTGGGGTGCGAATATCAGTTGGGTGCCCCTTAGTAATTGGGTTACCCCTTATCCAAAGTGGGAGTCCGAATATCAAATGTCCTCCGGGGGTGTTCCGAGCAACTTTTCGAGCCGAATTTTCCAACAATCTTTATTTCCAAAAAATGCCTACAAACACACAAAACACTATAATAAGGACAACAATGAGTACTAACAATGCGAAACATTGAGAACAAATTAGACACATAAATGCGTCTATCAAAAACGTTTTCACCCATTAACACCATGCGGTTACCACCTCCTCCCATTATTTCACCCTTTACTCTCTTCCTTCATGAGGCCGGGGTACGTTTCAATCTCGACTTGTATAAATAGGTCTTACCTATTTCCACCCATGTTAAGTATCGGTCGGAGAAAAATACAACACTCTCGAAAAGGCAACTTTGCAAGCTCTCCAAAAAGCTTTCATCTCTTGCAAGCTTCCTAAGCTTTCACTTTCCGATACAAGTCGAGACACTACTCTCCCGCATTATTCTCGGTCTCAACACCTTTCTTTGCTTCCCTCCCCAAATCAACCCTTCTCCTCCACTTTGTGGACCGAAGCAAGTCCGGAACGGCCATTTCTTGGTTTAGGCCTTAGGACTTGTACATTGATCTCTCGAATATATAAAGTGCTCACGTGCAAACATTTGTTTAGGGTTTAAACCAGTTTCTCACTCACCTACCGAATTTACCAAAATCGGCCGAAACGATTTTTACCCATAAACACCTATATATGTTAATAATTTCTGAAATTTGTGTTTGGTAAAAAAACATTAAAGTTCTTTTTATGCAAAGCACTTCCCAAATTCCTCAACTTTTAAAAGCTGGGGTGGAGGAGCTTTTAGAAGCTACAAATGCATAAGCTTTGATCCCACCTAAATTTAATGTTTGATTTATCTTTGTTGTCCCAATTTTATTTTATAAATGACAAAAGTTACCCTTAAATTTATCTACAATCAATTTTTCATATTTTATTCTTTAAATATAATTATTTTTTATTTTCAAACTTTTTTATATATCATTTCATTTCATTTATCAACAACAAAAATAAAAACAAATATTAAATAATTACTTAATTACTTAATTAATTTTGGTTTGATTTTTTGTTTGATATATATATATATATATGTATATATAAATTTTTTTAACAATCATAATAATATTAACAATTAGTAAATTTAATATTATATATGTTTATATTAATAGTAAAAAAATTAATTATTTTTAAACTCATTAAAAATTGAATAAAACTATTTTCAAAGATATGTCCGTTTTTGTCATTTGCTACAACAATAATGGATGAATTTAATATTTTACCAAACACACTTTGACTGCTTTTTTAATGAGCTTTAACTTTAATTAATAATTTACCAAACGTCAAACTGCTTGTTTCTCACAGCACAGCACAACAACGCACAGCCGGAAAGTGCTTTTGCAAAAGCTGTAGCAATACCAAAACCGAACGCACAGCCGGAAACTGCTTGGTAATGTTTTTTTTCTTTGTAGTAATATATTTCATCTTGGTGTTAAGTAAAGGTTGTACAAAGTGCTTTTTATGCAAAACACTTATAAATCATACGCTGCGGTCCCTCATTAATTTCAAATTCTAATTTCCTTTTCTTGTTTTATTTTATAAATTACAAAAATTACCTTTAAATCTATATAACACTAATTTTTTTTTTATTCTCGGTATCTTATCCATTAGAGGTGATTACTTATTTTATATACCATTTCAATGATTTTTTTTTTTTTTTAGTTTATCAATTATGAAAATAATAGCAAATGTTCAACAACTTTAGCTTTTACTTTTTTGATCAGCTTTAGCTTTTAGATTATATTTTACCAAATGTTCAACAGCTTATTTTTACACAACACATCACAGCAGAAAAGCGCTTTTATAGAAAGCAGAATAATACCAAACTAGTCCTTAATGTAGCACGTGTGCTTGGCAAAATTCAGATATGCAAGAAATTTTCAAAACCGAAAATATTCTCAAGATATAAAATGAATGGCAAAATTCAGTTTCCTAATTCCAATAAATGCTTGTCCAAAATTTCCGAAATATCTCAATAGAAAATCTCCAATTAGTAAATAAACATTATTAATTTTTATTCTCTAGAGATATGCATTTAATTGCTGGTAATTAAAACATATAAAACCAAAAACCTTAACTTATCTTTCTCTCCTGCTTCTCTATATAAGTCCCTCATGTGACCCTTGTAAGAGAACAATTATTGTCATCTTAATGAAGTACTTTTCTTATCAACAACTACTTCCAACTGCTTAAAAAAAAATACTGCCAAAAATCACAACAATTCTAAAATTTCATTTGGTTAAACTGAGAAGAGATTAAACTGAGCTTTATAATTAATACAGTCATCTTGGCGCGAACTACTTGAGTTAATCGAGTTTATACTTACTATCAGCACGGAAGATGCCGACTCCATAAGTAGACAAGTATATTTCAACAAGAAGGGGAAACTGCAGTAATGCGAAAAGAGTGACTGGAAGACAAGCTACTAGGGCTATTGGTATTGAAGCCCATTGCAATTTGCGCTGAAGTACGATAGAAAGTGCTGCAGCAAAAGCTATCATCATAGCAGCTATAGAAATGAAGAGAGTTCCAAGACCTATTATCAATCTCTTCGGCAATGACCTTAGGAAGTCTTCTTCTGCATAACGCGATGTCAAGATTGATAAGAACATAAGAACTGATGTTGTGGATGAAAAGAGGCCCAATGCATCTGATACGACAAACCACATGAATGCATTATTATGTAAGAAGATTGGGCTGCCATTATTTGCATTATCTGCATCACTTATATTACCACCAGGAACTGTAAAAGCGCCCGGCAAACACCACTGTGGCAATAAGAGTAGCAACCACCATGCAGGATTGAGCCGTATCCTTCATCCACTTTTCACCCTTTTCCATTAAGTCCTTGTGCTCACTCGTAAAAACATCTCTAGGAGTACGCCTATCTTGATTTTCCAACTCCTTGTATGTAGGTTGTACAAGCTTCTCCACTTCCTGTAAAACCAGCAAAGGTAAAAGACTAAAATGTGCTGGGAAAAAAAAAAAACTTGAACTTAACGATATTACCAAAATAATACCTTAAACCATTGAAGGTCTCGCTGCATTTGTAAGGCAGCACCAGAGACGGTATGCAGTTGCGAAGAAGGAGCTAACTTTGCAGCCAAGTGTAAGATGTTATTGTTAGATTCAACTCTCCAAGAAGCCAAAATCTTCTTTTGAGCACTCATCCCATACATGAGATTGAATATCTTTTCTTTTCGATGTTCAACTGCTATGTGAAATATACTTCTTCCGTCACAAATGAACCAAATTTGGTCTGGAAATGTTTGGATGCATTCTATTACAATTTCAACTATTCCGAACTTGGCAGCGGTAATCAAGATATTTGAGTTCAAGAAGAACTGTAGTATATCATTGTTACTCAGGAGCGAGATTTTGGCACAAATGCATTTTAATAGTTCCATGGCTTGTATATGTGCCAATTTTTTGAGGTATATTTGTTCGATTCCAGGGACTGCAAAAGAAAATTTAATCAACACTGACGGACTAATGAGTCGATTAAAACTCGATATAATAAAACTAAGTTTCTAACCTTTAATCAAGTTAGTCCACGAGAGGAATTTGATCCAAGCTCCTCTGTTGGAGAGGTCTCCAGATCCCACTTGATAATTCCGGTACATGTTTATTCCGTTGGAACAGTTGACACGATTGTCGTCAACTTGTAATGGAATCACTTCAAGGAAAAAATTTATTTGGTTAATATAACGAATTAAGGATAAAAAATCAGTAACATAGAAAGAGACCAACTTGAATATATGGAACTTTCCCAAAACCCCAACTTGCTTCCACTGGGAAACGAAGAAGCTTTTTGTGCCAAAACACTTAGCGCAGCGCAACCACTTTGATCTCGTGCAGTAGCTAAATTCGGATATCTTTGCACTAGGTACAATGCTACATCTGAAACCAAGATATCACAAAACTCAAAAGGATCATACATTTAAGGAGATTGCTGTTAGTGAAGTTTTATCAAGTATAATGTGCAATTAGTTAGTGTTTGCAGTTCCTCACTAACCATGTAAACCAGCAGCTGTTATGTTGCACAAAAGCTGAGCACCAAAATAACCCGAAAACGGCATACTTGGTTCTTCATTTCGAGTTACAGTGCATAGATATTGTATCATGTCTTTTTGTTCCTTAGCAACATAGGCAGCACATAGGAGGAGCGCGGTCCACCCATTTTTATTCTGTATCTGGGTTAACCTGTTATTCTTAGTTATCATTGCCTTTGCTGCTTCAGTAATTCCTGCTACAGAAGCGAAATGAAGGGCTGTATCACCGTTATAAGAATCTTGCAATGCAAGTGCATCGACATCCATTAGTGCCACTAACTTCAGCGTGAAGCGCAAGTGCCCTGCGCTAGCTGCAACGTGCAGTGCTGTCCTCTGGTTACTTGTAATAACTGCGTTTAATGCGTCCGGATGTGTTTTCAGAAACTCTTCAGCATTTCCCCAGTCACCTTTAAGTGCAGCTTTGTACAATGGTAGGTAGTAATTAAAATCCCTGCCATCGCTAGTCCCTTCCAAATTTCATAGATTTTGAAAACACGGATTCCATTATCAGACAATGAAATTAATCATTATAACACACGCTAAGCAATAATATTAATTTAACCAGTTAAAATTAACTTTTATATTCCCTCAGTTCTTAAATAATAGGCTGGTTTCATGTAGGAGTATAAGCTTAGTTGGGATATGAGAATTATAGTATAATTATAGGTAGAATATTATATAACCGAATATTAGTTAATGGAGTTTCAACTACAGATAAACGGTATGGATATAGAACTAAATATTGCACTTTTCTAAAATTGTTGCGTAAAAAAAATAAATAAATAAAAAAAAAAAAAACTTTTAATTACCAGACGAGGGGACATTTTGAGCAGCAGCAGCATCATCAGTAGTGACAGTGGGAACAACAGTAGTATTTCCAGGGAGGAAGTCAGCAGATCCAAGTTGAGAATGAAAATCAAAAGGTTCCTTTGAACTTTTACTATTCATCATCTCCTCCACCAATGGATCGGCTAATACTAATCCGTTTTCTTTACTTTCACCATCTTTATGCTGCAACTCATCTCCACAAATTTCTTGAACAAACATTTCATTGTCTACAGTATTATGACCATTTTCAGCTACCTTATGTAAATCATCATTTTCTTCAATGATTTCATAATCTTTTGATGCTTTACCCTTTTCTTGTACATGGGTATCTTTGATTTCACCATTATGTTGATCTTGAGGTTCCATACTCAAGGAATTTGAGGAATGGGTTGTTTCAGTATTCTTCACTTGTTCGTTTGGTAAAGAACTCTTCATACTTTTGTTTTTGTTCTAGCTTTAGTTGGTAGCTACTTTTCTACTGAAATGATGATTGTCTGGGCACTGAAGAGAGAGATAATGAATGAACAATACCACAAGGTCCACAAAGAAGTGGTTGGAAAGGATTGGGCAAGCCGCAAGGGACAAATATTTTTCCTGGCGTCTTTATGTGCGACCCCAAAAGAATTAGGGGAGACACAAAAGACAAAATAAATTGAAAATACTCATATGCCCCTTCATAATCGGTAGTTTAGGTTTTTTTTAGCTACCCTTTACAAAATCTCATTTTCGGGAAAACTTTATATTCTTCACTTGTTCATTTGGTAAAGAACTCTTCTTACTGTTGCTTTTGTTCCAGCTGTAGTTGGTATCTACTTTTGTACTTAATGATTGTCTGGGCAGTAACGAGAGAGATAATGAAAGAACACTATCACAAGGTCCACCACAAAGAAGTGGTTGGAAAGGAACGGGGAAGGGCTTTTTTTTTTTTTTTTTTTTTTTTTTTCTGTTTTGAAAAATATAAATTTGTATGAGTAATTGTATTTTAACCTCTCTTTTTTATCGGTAAAGAATTTGGTGCTGGCGAGGTTCGAATTCAGGTCACTGGTATCATCACTCAATGACTTTACCATTGTGCTACAGTGACACCGGCAATTTAACCCCATGTCATGTACCTGGAGGTACAATGACAGGATAAATACTTGATTCAGAGAATCAAGTTTCTCTGCTCTTGCGAACAGCCTACAAATCGAGTAAACAATTGGTTTTTGATTAATAATTTTGATTAAGGGTTTCATTACACACTCTGACTCCTTATATAACTACTAGGGTTCTCTCTCAAATATCTAACGACCACTAACCCGCCACGTGATTACATCTCAACCGCCTACTATAACTTAATACTAACTACCACTCTTGACTATACTAAATACCATTACTACTAAAGACAGATACAATTACGATAAGGGTCACCCTCTTATTTATAGCAGGTACATGACATTCCCTTCCCCTTCAAAACATCCTTGTCCTCAAGGATGAGAACAACAAAAAGTAACTTGAATGGTAGATATTCCTTGCTTGCGACACCTTTAGAGCATCCAATAGCCATGACGCTAACGCACCACTTGTGTGAATACCATGAAAATGGTGAAAGAATCCATTTCAGAGTTGTTGCCGATCATTTACCAATCTCAACCAGGCAGGGTAAAATACGAAGGAATTGCCTAACTTTCAATATAATTCTGTCTTGAGTCTTAAGTCCGACAAACACTTCAGGTGTAAGTAATGGATAGTATAAGAACCTGATTTTTGAGAGATAAACATCACATGTTGCTTGACCCCATTGCATAGCAAAACAAGAGTAACTCCTCATGCGCTGAAGCCCCTTGCCACGGTCAAATACCCCATGTCCATAATTCATACCTTGCTGGAACATTTTATCACATATTGTGTATCCTGCACTAAATACCCTGATCTCAGCAAGTATGAAAGCTGTAGTATTAGATAAACCATTACCCATTTTGAGTTGCAAAATATTGCTCGCATAATGTCCATTTGTGTCACAGCTCATAACGGAGGAATGAACTGCCATAGTATCCCTTCTCACACTCCACAAACTAGGTGAAACCAACTTGAATTTCCACTTCAAGTACTCCACCAACAGCTTGACATGTAGAATTTGAATTACCAAGAGCATGAGCTGAATTTTCGACATCCACGTGAAAACTGAAGTAGTCCAACTCACATTTTCAACTCTCCATAGAACTGTAGAGTACAATCTGTATTTCCATCTCAGGAGGGCCACCGACCTCAGAATTTTGTCTACTTGAGTGCTAACGAGCATGAACTTCACGAACTGAATTCCCCCCATCCGTACAAGGACACCATCAATACAACTATAAATCTCATCAATTTGAGATGCCGAACCCCACAAATTTTTGTAACGCGGCTGATAATATTGAGTGGAATCATAGTCGTATCCACCCTTCTGTCGGTTGCAACCATAACTAAAATGCAGGGTACAGTAAGACGATCTCGTGGTATCTGGGGAATACATCACCTTAAAACATTTAAACACCTTCAAAATAATCCGATGCACATCAACTTCGGCAGATAAGAATATATCTTCTTCATTTGTAGCTGACAGGTAAACAATAGAAGCATCAAACAACCAATCTGACCGGTACTCATTTTTATCAACCATTTTATAAACAATTCCTCCATGGAATTCCTCAACTATAATCCAACCCATGTTAGAGACAAAACCGAATCTAAAAATCCATTTCTTAAAATAAGAATTCCACATACTGAGATCAAATTCCTTTCCACGATCAAATAATGTTCGACTATAAACAAAAGAAAGAAAAATACATCCCATACCGAGCAACTTGCTGTTGATTAACACCTTGGAGCTTGCAAAGTGTTTTGTAAGAGAAGTAAGAAGGTGCAAATGGCAGGAAATATGAGGAAGACTAACTGAAGTATTTAACGGATATGGATGTACAGATTTAGTGTGGAGGATGAAAACTACATACCAACGCTAACACAGGGATTGGACTTTCCCTGCTCCTCTCTTCGAAAATCCACTAAATGTGTCTCCTGTATCACAAGCCAACCCATGTTGAAGCTGCAAAAGAGTATGAGTTCCACCACTGTTACGACTCCTCACTATACTCCTAAGCCATACACCAAACAGCTCTAGTGCCAGGTCAGTTCCCACTGTTCCAACCAACAAGAGTAACACAAATCTATTTCTCCCAGGCAAGTTAATGAACAACTTACTATTGTCTCGCATATCAGTACCATTAACACATACGTGAACCCTTGAATGAATATACGAAGCTGCAAATTGGGAAACCAAGCTAGGAAGCAACAGAAAAATCAATTTTCCATTAGAAGTATCCACTAGAATTGATCTAGCAAGACCAATCTCACAAGAAGTATTTGTATCAACACCAAATTTATAAGTGTCAGCAAAGAAGAATTTTCCTTTAAAAACATCTAACACTTTGCCACGATCATATAGCACAACGTGCGAGATTTCATGAATATTAAGAGACATTCATCTACTATTAACTTGTAAATCACCTTACCCAGATTAAGATACAAGAGAAAATCATCTCCAATGCAGCTCAAGTTCCAAGTTACACTCTCAGGAATTTTAGCAAGCAATACACACTGCAGCTGTAGAAGAGAAAATGCCCCTCCCCAACTCTCAAGCCTTTGATCAAACATTCTGAATTTCACCCATTCCCATAGACAGAGGCATTTATAGGCATTCTGAATTTCACCTGGTGGCATCCATACACAGTTAGTTATACTACCATTCACACCCATTCTCAACTTTCCTCCGTATCCAGCCATTAATTTCAAGCACAGGTGAAATATATACCAATGAGAAGCAACCATATCACCGAATCTATATTCACTACCAAATAACAGATACCGTCCTTTTCCACGATCGAATATCCTGTGAAAAGCATAATATCTGGCACCACTCGAATCCCAACTTTCACTCTCAGGCATTTTATCAAACAGTATCCAAGAAGTACTAAAACCACCATCTCTAGCTGATATACAACCAAATAAAGCACCAGATCGTGAATCTGGCCAGTACCCATGTTTATAAAGCAGCTCTTGAATAAAATTCCGATCATAGTTATCTATTAGAATAGAACACACATTAAGTAGCAAGGAACCCAAAATAGTTGTGATAGAACCTAATGTATAATCTCCAACAGGATCAGAAAAAACCTTCCAAATGTCAAACTCTTTTCCACGGTCAAATGTGCAACGAGAAGAATTAAGGAAAATAGAAAAATCCTCACCAATTAGTGGTTTGTATAAATTCAGGATCTCTTTACCATGAACATTTTTGATTTGAAAAGTATCCATCAAAACACTCCAATTAGGAAAAAAAAAATTGTTCATGTGAGTATACAGTTTTTGAATCCTCATTTTCTTCAAAGAAAAACGGCGGAATCAACTTGCAATCAAGAGATTCACCCTCTTCTGCAGCTAATGGAATTGAAGATTTCTGAGTGGAATCACTTAATGAATCTGAATCAACGGGAATTGGTTCCATGCGGTCAGCGATGTATTTCTTCATCGTCTTCATTTGTTGAACCACTGATTGAAGTAAGCCAAGACTTTCTTCTGAATTCCCATCACAAAGCCTTCGTTCCATCACCAGGATATCCTTTATTTCTGTTGAAACGAAATTCATCCAGGCAGCTACTTGCCTACGAGGTCGAATAAATCCCCCCTCCAATTTCTCTGTTACTGCAGCTTGATATCTTCCCAAGCAATAAATCTTCTGTGATAACATTTCCATTTCAGTGAATTCTCTCGGATAAAATTCGTCCATATCTGCAACCTCCATTGAAGAAAATAGCAGAATCGAACGGCTCTAGATACCAATTGTCATGTACCTGGAAGTACAATGACAGGATAAATACTTGATTCAGAGAATCAAGTTTCTCTGCTCTTGCGAACAGCCTACAAATCGAGTAAACAATTGGTTTTTGATTAATAATTTTGATTAAGGGTTTCATTACACACTCTGACTCCTTATATAACTACTAGGGTTCTCTCTCAAATATCTAACGACCACTCACCCGCCACGTGATTACATCTCAACCGCCTACTATAACTTAATACTAACTACCACTCCTGACTATACTAAATACCATTACTACTAAAGACAGATACAATTACGATAAGGGTCACCCTCTTATTTATAGCAGGTACATGACACCCCATACCAACGCAATTGGCAGTAATAGTACCAGGTTGACGTGAGATTGAAAGGCTATATTCTTTGAACCGTGATAGGCTTTCGATTTCCATACACACGACTATGCAGAGAGTCTAATCATCATTGAGCGGCAAACATATTTAGCTGAATGCAGGGGCGGATCTACCTTAGGACTAGGGAGGACAGTTGTCCTCCCTAGAATCCCAAAATCATATAATTAGCCTTTGGTTTTTAGGTGTTTTTAAGATTTGTCCCCCTTAGATTTAAACAAAATGAAGTAATATAAGCCTAGATTTTAAATTTACAAACACAAGTCTTACAAAATGTCTCACATAAGGTAGTGATAATGTGGTTGGTATTAATATTTGCTTATGGGTATCAAATTTAGTGATGATATATGATGAATATCGGAAATCTATTAACAAAAACGTCCAAAAATATCGGGCGGCCTTTGGCCGGATATATTTTTCCCCCAACCAATATTTCTTGGCTCCGCCCCTGGCTGAATGCCATAAGTAAATACCAAGTCTACGAATAAGATTTTTGAGCAATGCATAAGTTTACCTCCCATATAAACAACAACGTCTTTGTACAAATAGTACTGTACTACTGTTTTAACCTTTAAGTGACAAGAGTAGACAGTTGGGAGGAACTGGCTTTATTACTTTATAGGTTTCAAATCGACTGTTTCACCAACAATGCTAGGTTGACCGTGATTCTTACCGTGAGAATCACCGCGTGAGAGGGAAAAGTAGTGAGCCCCCACCTTAAACCCCACCCCTGCAAATCCCCTCCCCAGCGCTCCCATCTGACCGTTCATTCTTCCTCACGGGAATTCTCACGGTTGAAATGGGTGTCAACGTAGCATTATTGTTGTTTCACCTACTAAAACTTCAAATCTTCACTGTAACAAAAAAAAATACTAAAATGAATAACATTTACATGAGCAGACAAGCTGGGTCACAAGTTGCGTGCCAGGCCCGTTTGAACCGCAAATTCTTTCTAAATAAAATCTACCACTTGCCTGATGGATGTTCTGGTGTGATGGACAATATGGTTGTAGATACTTAATTTTCAGTGAAATAAATCTGAATCAAAAAAAGAAAAAAAAGAAAAACATCGACGGACCTGAATACCCGACAGGCGTACTGTAATTGATGACGCAAATTTGAATGGATTAGATGTGTTCGTGGAGCTAAGTAGCCCAAAAATCGGTGGATTTTGGAAAAAGCCTAAAGAAACAAGTCCAACTAATATATGAGTTAATTAGCCCATTAGCCCAACAACAAATAATCATACCCATTAAAGAACATTGATTTTGAACCATTTTTGGGGACCATGGTTCTATTTTTAGTAAGACATTTACAAGTAAATCTAGGTCACCCCTTATCTAGATATTTCTATTAATACCTAAATTACCCTCCTGATTAATTTTGGATAATGATTAGTTAGTGTTAATAATAGTTAGTTTGATGATTAGTGAAATGATTAAAGTTAGAGATAATTAGTGAGATTAAAAAATCAGATGAGTTTTTTTAAAATAGATGTAGAATTATTGAGAGAGTAAAGTTAGAGAAGATGAAGAAGTAAAACATGAATTTTACCAACCACAACCGGAGGAAGAGTATTTGGGTACCCAGGTATGCTTCAAACTTAGATAATGTAGGTTGAATTGATCCAAAATTTCAAAAAATTGTAAATTTTTTAAGTAGATTTGGGCTTGTTCGGTTACCTTATGTGAAGAACAGGTAACCGAACGCATCTGAAAGTGTAGTTCGGTTACTTTTTCCAAACACGTAGGTTACCGAACTCGCTCTTAATGGAGGTTTTTAGTCGTTCGGTTAACACGTAGGTTACCGAACTTTGTTTATAGGATTTACTGGTTAATGTTCGGTTCGCAATGTTGCCGAACTTTAGGGTCTAGAAGTTCGGTTTGTTCGCAACCTATATGTAACCGAACATCGCGTTGATTAAGATTTTACCAAGTGTACATAGTTCGGTTGTTTCGCAAACTTCATACCAATCAATATCTAACCGAACTACACACAATTAGTTAAGAGTTCGTTTTGTTAAGGTTTTTTGCGAACAAACCGAACATAGTGGGACAAGTTCGGTTAAATTGAAATTCAACATAGTGGGCAAAATAGCACAGTTCGGTTACATTGGATTTTTTTTTTTTTATAATATTGGTAAAAGTTCGGTTAGAAAATAGTTTTAGCCTTCTTTGCGAACCAACCGAACATAGTGGACAAAGTTCGGTTAAATCAAAAATCAACATAGTGGGAAAAATAGCACAGTTCGGTTACATTTGATTTTTTTTATTTTTTTTTTTGTAATATTGGTAAAGTTCGGTTAGAAAATAGTTTTAGCCTTCTTTGCGAACCAACCGAACATGGTGGGAAAAATTCGGTTAAATTAAAAATCAACATAGTGGGAAAAATAGCACAGTTCGGTTACATTTGATTTTTTTTTTTTTTTTTTTTTTTTTTTTTTTTTTTGTAATATTGGTAAAGTTCGGTTAGAAAATAGTTTTAGCCTTCTTTGCGAACCAACCGAACTCTGAGTTCGGTTAAGAAAAAATTAATTCGTGATAACCGAAGTGTTCTTCATGTTCTTGGTTTCAGAATGTTTGGTTAGCAAACTAGTTTTTTTTAAACTATTTATAACCGAACATGCCACTGTAACTTCCATTTAAACCATATTTTGATGACTACCGCTCAAAATTTCAATCAAAAACGAATTAGAAGTAATGGGTTTGTGGGAAAATACTTATGAATAGGTTTGTTTATAAAAGATTGATTAATCGACGATGAAAATTCAATGAATCGACCAGGCTAAAAATTTTATGATTTTGATTAGATTTGTATATGATCGGGGTTAGATGATCATAAATTGATGAAGAAGAAAATAAGAAAAATTGTAGAATAGAGGAAGAAGAAGTTGTAGATTAGTTATAATTTTAATTAGGTAAAAGGGTAAATATGTTAATGATTTAAATTAAGTTATATATAGAGGTGGTGGTGGTTGGTAATGGTGGTGGTGGTAGTCGGAGGTAGTAGTGGTGGGCGGATATATATATATATATATATATATATATATATATATATATATATATATATATATATATATAGAGGTGGTTATTAGGTTAGTTTAAATTAAATTAGGTTAAGGGTAGGTTAGTGATTTACATACTTTAGGACACCCCTTATAACTATAGGGAAGCTGGCCTAATAAGACCATGGTCCCCCAAAAAAACCATGGTCCCTAAAAAATGGTTCTTGATTTTTATGCAAGCCTATTGTTATAGGGGCGACATGGTTTATTAGGGGGTCGGCATTGTAATATGACAAAAAGGGTCATTACATGATAATTCAAGTGTCCCTTATCAAAAAAAACTGAAAATGACAAAATAACTCTCATAATTGATAACCTAGTTTAGTGATGATAATCAAGTTTAGTGTTAGTGATTAATTTCACTTATATTAACTCAAAATCAAAACCAAAATCAGATTTTTAGAGTTTAAAAAAAAAATTAGAGGAGAAGGTCAATCTCAATCAATTGAAGAAATTAACCAACAAAATGAAGAACCAGGACCTGAAAATGACCGGGTACACTTCTAAATTAGTTCCAACTAGCTTTTTGTTGCTCAAAGTAATCTAAAGTACGTAAAAAAAATCAATTTATTTTTACATTTTCAGAGCTAATTACGGTTGGAATTTTGCTCATAACCAACCGTAAATCGAAGTTACGGTTTGTAAAAGATGAACTACCAACCGTAACTGGTTAAATTTGACGAAAACCCAATCGTAAAACCAGTTACGGTTGGTAATTAAATGCTCGATACGAACCGTAACTCGGTTACGGTTGGTAACCAAATGCTCGATACCAACCGCAACTGAGTTACAGTTGGTAACCAAATGCTCGATACCAACCGTAACTGAGTTACAGTTCGTAAACTAAAATGGTTACCAACCATAACTGAAGAAAATTCTCAGATATAAGAACATACGGTTGGTAATTGAACTATTACCAACTGTAACAACATCAAAATCTCCAGTTATGGTTCGTAATTGAGTTAAAATCAACCATAACTCACACAAACCCAGAAATTTCAATTTTCATCTAAAACCCTAATTTTTGATAGAAATTAAACTTAAATCGAACAAAATAAACCAAAACGTAACTGTGTTTTCAAAACATACCTCATATAAGTAATTACACTACACTTGATTAATTTTCAAATCGTCGATTAATCGAAGACTATGAAATTTTGAGTTTTAATGGAGGTTACGGTTGATGGGAGGAGGAGAAGAGAAGAAGAAAGAAAACAAATTTTCAATTTAGCTTTGATTTAGGTTAAAAAATGGGGACGGTAATCTAGTCAATTTACACCCCCTATAGAACATCCCCTAACCAACAAGAGGGACATTACTATCGCACTGCCGCCCCTCTAATAAACCATGCCACCCTATAACAGGCTTGTTTGTACGAGGATATTGTCATGATAGGGTATAGGGGTAAATAACGAATGGGCGGATGCGGGTTTGTTATCACTTCCATTCCATTCAAATGGTAGATTTGAAACTTCGTTCCATGTCCAGTCTACCACTCTTCGGATTTGATACTCGCAGGTGAGCTGATAAACGAAGAAGATGTACATAGATTTGCGGTTTGGAAAAAAGTAAATTAAAATTTGGAAATGTTTAACAAGAGTAAATCAACTTAGGTTTAAAACTTAGATTATCGAAATTTAAGTAACTAACACCATGAAAAGAGTAACTTAACATCTTCGAACGCCTTATAGTAAAATATTCAACGATATAATTGTCTCCAATCAATCAAAAATTTGATACTTCCAAAATATATTTGATGACTTCCAATGAAATAATAGTGGGTTTGTTTGCAGGATTCACCGTTTACGGGAATTTATAATCCCATGGGATTATAAATTCTGGGATTCATTTAAATTCCTTGTGTGTTTGGTAATTCATTTAAAATTCCTAGGATTTATAGAGTTTTCTTGTACTAAAGTCTTTGTACCGTTTGGCATTACCTTCAAATCTTAAAATTGCATATATATGGGATTTAGAGTTTAAAAAAAAAGGGTCCATAAAGAACATCAAACCCAAAATCGACATTAACGTATACCGATCGTTGTTGATGTTCATCAAACACGAAGAACATCAAACCCAAAATCGGTTTATGTAGGTGTACCAAATTCACTAATTCTGGGTGATGTTCTTCGTGTTTGATAAACATCAACAACAATCGGTATATGTTAATGCATATAACAATAGGTTGTGATTTTTAGAAAAATCTGATGAGAAAATTTCAGAGTTTCATACTTAAATCATCAATAAATCTCTTTTCAAAGGAACAGATTAAAGGGATTTAACTCAACTTGAATTGTTTGTGAAAAGGCGAGGGTACCCAAATATACCTCAAGCTAAAAATTTTCCTACCTATAAGTCCTTTCTCCGAAAGTGATTGTATATGGACTGAGTCGAGACAATGCAACTAATCGGTTCACACTTCGTGTGATCGTCTATGGATAGGAGATCGAGACAATACAACAACGAAGTATGTTTACTTGATAAAAAGGTTCGGACTTAACCAAACACAATAGGATTGTTTATCAAGTAAATAGGAATTAACGTTTGTGTAATTTACTTTAATTATAATAAAACAATTATAATGCGGAAATTTAAAGTAAATGACACAACAAGATTTTGTAAACGAGGAAACCGCAAATGCAGAAAAACCCCGGTACCTTGTACAGAATTGAATACTCTCAGGATTAAGCCGTTAAACAAAATTAAACCAACTTCGTATAGTTGAGACCAAGCAACTAAACCTATAGTTCTCCTAGTTCCGTCTGTATTCCCACACCTCCAACTTATGAATAAGTCACAAACTTGGAACAATTCCTTAGGTTTCGTATTCCAAACAGTAAAGGTACAACAAATATGTTTGGTATCAACTCTCTTCAACCAAGTGATGTGAGTTCGACAAAGGCTCTTCTGTTTATCTCAATAAACTCCTTCGTCAGGTTCTTAGATCTAACTTATGTTCAACTACCCAAGGTAATTGTTAAGATTTTGCAATCAATACTTTTAATCACAAAGAATTGTATTGATGCCGATCTACACAACTAATCAATCCAATTTATCACAAGGATAAAATGATTATAGTTGGATCCTCTTATACTGAAACAAGTATTGTACACACCAAAGATTATGAACCCCAAATCAGAAATCTTCAATATCTTCCTTGTCTTAAAATCTTCTTAGATCTTCAATAAATACATGCACATAACAACTTGAATCTCTTGTGATCAATCACGCACATAATGCAGTCTGTTAACAATGGATTATCACAAGATCGTCTTTAGAACTAACAACAGTCTAAAGATCCCTGTCGAAACTTCGACTAGTTTGAGTGAATCTTATATCAGAAGAGAAGATTCTTAAGCATAAACAAACTAGGTGCAATCAAAGTTCAACCACAGGTAGTCAATCAAATCAATCGAAAACACAAGATAAACCGCAATTATCTAGTTTCCCACCAACGGTACTAATAGAGCTTCTCAATCCCAAAGAAGACTTTAAACTGAGCATCTGTAAGAGATTTCGCCTAATTAGGTTACTCTCCTCTCCGAATAGGCGGATACACCAGTAACAACACAACCGAGGAAGTTTGCTGTTACGAAGGATTAGTTTGCTAGAAATGCAAACTTCAAGTATTTATAGACAAGGAAGTTTGGACACCAAGGAATTTCCAAAACCGAAAATATTCCCAAAGATATTCAATAGATTCCAAATTCGGTTTCCATAATTCCTGGAAATGCTGACCGAAAATATCTTTGGAAAATCTCAACTAGTAAATGCACATTACTAATTCTCGTTTTCCTAAAATAAAATTAAAAACCTTAAATAAAAGATTCTTAACTTATTTATGTTTCGATCCTGGGATTTCCTTCATGTAGATATTAAGGAATAACTTTGAACAGTAAAAGATAAACATTACTGCACGTGTTCAAAGTATGTCGACATCCTTACTTTATAAGTCCTCTTTCATACTTACAACCTTGAAACCGATTTTCCACACTTCCAAACAAGTTTAGAATTGGTTCATCTGACTTTCAAAAACTATGTGATTGATCAAGAACCACTCAATCACAAATCATGGGTTTCACGATTCTACCAAAACAAGTTTCGGTTCTACCTCCATGTGAGTACTGTGCATAGTCACACTAGCTTCCCAAAATTCGGTTGACTAAGTACTAGGATCGGTTCCCCACATATATATAGTATCTAACTTATATGTGTTGCACCTGTCCATAGGATCGATTCCCCTTTGCCTAAAAACGTGTTGCACATGTCCATAGGATTGGTTCCCCTTTCTGCTAAAAACTTGCTGCACCTCATACAAGGATCGATTCCCCTTTGTGATGTGTTGCACCTCTTCATATGATCGGTTCCCCTTTACCCATAGTTGGTCATACACAAATCACAAACTCGATCATACCATCTCAGGTAATTACTTAAGATCGGTTTCACTAATAAAAGTCATACCAATACATAAGTCAGGCCTTTGTGAATAGTTTTACCAAGAACACAAACAAGTCGTGAGCGGTTATACTAAATCACACATGTTGGATGTTCACAATATATGCAATGAATAACAATACCAATAACGCCTAGCGATTTCCTTTTCGATTCATAAACAAGTTTATGAACTTACTTCCTTAAAAACACATGTATAAACATTGTTTCCTAGGATGAAATCCTCACCTCTTACCCATACATAATCACAATATCATTCAAACGATTATGTCGATGTCTTATCTACAAAGTTAATGGTTAAGCAATAAACCTCGTATTGTATTCCTTAATACTATGTCTATCTAGAGTGTTCATGCTTCGCAGTTTTGTTTTCAATATGCACGACTTGAAATATACGTTAGGGAATGAAACAGTTCAAGTCAAATATCACTAACCTCAAGTGGAAGGATGATGTTGTCGTTGTAGCTTCTTACTTCTTCAAGTCTTCGCAATACTTGTAATGTCTCATATCCTAATACTTTCAAGCTAACCTATACGAAGTTGACTCTAGTACATAATCAAGCGACTCTTAAAATGAGTTTTAGTTCACTAAAATATGACAACCAAACTTGACATACCAACGCTTGGTGGGTTCAACCGAGCTATGCTCTAACAGTTTGTTGCCGAATATATTGTTTGAAAGGCCAAAAAAATGGAAAATTGAATTGTTATTTGGGATTAGGTTTTAGTTTTTGATTATCATGGATTGGGTTTTAGTTTTTTTATTAAAGATTGTTAATAGAAATTATTTAGGTTTTTGTATTTGTTTTAGATAGTAAGAATATATTATTAAGTTTAGTGTAGAGGGTAGTTTAGTATTTTAGCACACTTTAGACACCCCATATTCTCTTCTCTAGGTTGGAGGAAGAAATTAATAGGCCTCAAATAAAACCTATAGGCTTCAAACTAGTCAGGTTATTTATATGAAATATGGAAATGAGTAAGAATTGTGCGCGTGAATGAGACTCACGAAAGTACCAATTTTTTGATACTCATATTTTAGATTGTTTTCCTGGTCCTTAGAATTTTTGCATAAGTTATAGTGGTCGATCAAAATTGTACCTTTTTTTTTTCCACTCAATCGTAAGAGGGGTTTTTATGAGATCCCAAAACATTTTTTTTTCTAGAAGAGAAAAACTTTGTATTAAAAAGAAAAAGCATCCAAAGGAAAATTACAAAAGCAGTGTCAAAAGTAACATTGAATCCACAAAACAGACTAGTTATGCAATACAACTTCCCAATTATGGATTATCTGGCTGCTATCTACATACTTAAAAGTATTCGTATCACAGCTCCAAAAGACCAAAGATTGTTTAACATGAACAATGACTTCTTCCACATCCTTAGGTCTTCCTCCAAAAACTCTATGATTCCGTTCATTCCATACGTTCCATATAATAGCAAAATGCAGTAGATTCCATATGTGTTTACACTTCCCAGTCAACACATTCCTATCCCCGTCTTCAAACAAGAGTAAAACAGTACAAGGCATTGGCCAAGGAATCCGCAAAGCCTTTAAGAAATAATCCCACAGTCGAAAGGTGTAGGGGCAGTGCAACAATAAGTGATCAGACGTCTCCAGTTCTTTGTTGTAGAGTGGGAAAGCAGTGTTGTCCAAGTTAACTCCACGATGCCTAAGCATTGCTTTTGTAGGCAGCGAATCGTGAAAGACAGCCCAAAGAAGAAAACTTGATTTCGGAGGGATGTAATTTTTCCATAGAAATTTGGAAAATTGACAGTCCGGAATAGGTACAGCAAGAGTATCATAACAGAACTTGTTATTTTAGTTGGGATTAAAAACTACCTCATCATATCCTTCCACAAGAGTAGGTACATCACCAAGATCTCGACGCATCAAGTCCCATTCCAACTGTTCATTAGCGTTCAGCTGATGCTTAAAGTTTCCATGCCAATGTCCGCTTCTAATCATCTATGCAATTGAAGCATTCTTCTGAGAACAAGCTTTGAATATTACCGAAACAAATCTTTTAGACAGCCTCCAGCCAACGATCCATCCAAAATCTCACCCCCTTTCCACTTCTAATTTTGAAAGAAATCATGATGTAAATTTCTGGAACCATCCTGGTCATATTTCTCCATAAGCTCCTCCCTTGAATTGAGTTTTCATCAACCGGCATGATCAAAGCAGCATCCTCTTGAGTCTTTTGATGAACAATAGTTCTCCACAAAGCCTATATTTGTTTAGTATACCGCCAAATCCATTTAATCAGCAATGTCTTGTTAGTTATGCGAAACTTCTTCATGTCTAAGCCACCTTGTGCCTTAGTCAAATTGATCTTGTCCCATTTAACCCAGGCCATTTTCTTTCGCCCTTCAACATCACCCCAAAGAAAATTTCTCATCAACTTTATCATCTTCTTCTCTACACAAACTGGCAATTGAAAAAGAGATAAGAAATAAACTGGTAAGCTTGCGAGACAACTCTTGATAAGCACAAGCCGACCTGCTTTATTCAAAAATTTCTTCTTCTAAGACGCTAACTTTTGTGCCATCTTTTCCAAAACTGTATCCCAAATTGAAGTACTTCTCGAGGTTGCACCAATTGGCATGCCAAGATATTTGATTGGCAAAATCTCTGTTTTACATCCAAATTCCTTTGCTAAATCTCCAATAATCGCATCCGCACCAACACTTATCATAGTATTTTTATCCAAATTAAGCTTCATACCAGTAAGGGACTCAAACATTGCCAAAATAATAAAAAGTCTAATTACCTCATTCGCATTTGCGTCAATAAAGATGAGCGTATCATCCGCAAATTGTAAATGAGAGATCATGCTCCCATTTTCTGCTACTTTAAAGCCGGTAATTTGACCTCTTTGAACAACATCGTTCATCAACTTTCCCAAAATTTCAACCACAAGAAGAAAGAGATAAGGAGAAAGCAAATCGCCCTGTCTTAAGCCTTTAGATGGATTGAACCTTTCCGTAGAACCTCCATTCACCAACACTGACAGTTGAGAAGTCGTGACACACCACTTTATCCAGGAAATCAATTTATCACTGAAACCATGCTTATGAAAAATACGAAATAGACAATGCCGGTTAATATTGTCGAAAGCTTTCTCCATGTCGATTTTGCACAAAATTCCAGGCTTCTTCGACTTAAGTCTACTGTCAACACATTCATTAGCAATTAGCACACCATCCAAAATTTGCTTTTCATGAATAAAAGCCCCTTGGAAATCCGAAATAAGCTTTGGCATTACAGTTTTTAGCCTCTCAGCTAGAACCTTCGAGAGACTTTTATACACACTACCGATTAGACTTAACGGTCTAAAATCGTTTGGAGTACACGAATCTTCTTTCTTTGGGATGAGAGTAAAAAACGAACAGTTTAACCTCCAATCTAACGACCCAAAATGATGAAAATCATTAAGCATATTCATGAAATCTACTTTGATAATATCCCAACACATCTTATAAAATTCAGATGTGAAACCATCTGGACTCGGGGCCTTGTTTGAACCCATTTTCTTCACAACATCCCAAACTTCATCTTCTGTGAAACTCCTCTCCATCCAAACTTTATCATGTTCTCCAACTATCGGAAAATGCAGCTCATCAAGAGAAGAGATGATATCATTATGAGATGAGAAAAGATTAATATAGTAATTCCGTATCTCCTCTTTGATTAAATTATATCCAAAAAGTCCTCACCATTGATTTGAAGTTTAGCAATTGTGTTTTTTTTTCTTTCGTGCGCTTGCGATTCTATGAAAGTAGCCGGTGTTGGAGTCACCCCATCTAAATCCGTTTTGTTTCACCCGTAATTGCCATTTCCTGGCCTCCATTCTTTAGATATCTTGAAGCTTCGTCTTGCATTGAAGTCTAAGAACTTGTTGGTCAGGTTGCAGCACCGTAGTTTCGTCAATAATGTTTAACTCACCTATCTTCTCTGTTAAAGCAAGTTTTTCTCGTTTTACACCTCCAAACTCTTGCAAGCCCCACTGTTTAATAAAGAATTTCAAATTTTGCATCTTCAGGAAGAAAACAGTACTAGCTGCTCCATGATACACCATTGTATCCCACCACATCTTCACCTTCTCATGAAAATATTTATGTTCAATCCAGCTTCGTTCCAACTTGAAATAAGGCTTCCTACTCACCGAAGGATTAGTTATAACCATAATAGGGCTATGATCCGAAATCGTTCTCGTAAGAGCTAATTGGAGAGCATCGGGGAAAGCTTCATCAAATTCAATATTAAAAATAGACATGTCTAACCTACAAAGAAGAGGGTCAGACTGATTATTCGACCAAGTATAAGAGCCACCTATGAGAGGTTGGTCTATAAGCTCCTGTTGCCGAATAAACTGGTTCAAAAACCCTGAGTTTCTACTATCACGTTTGCCTTTATTTCTTTCAATATCAGACCTGATTGAATTAAAGTCACCTGCCACACACCAAGGACCATTCCACCAGTGACTAATCTCAGCTAAATCCTCCCAAAACAGTGCTCTCGGATTGTAATCACAAGGGCTGTAAACTTTTGTAATAACCCACTTAAATCCATTGGTTCCGTTCGTAAGAGCTGTAGAGATATTATTGAATCCAATTATTCTTTCATCCTCTTTCGTGAACCTACTATTATCCCATATAGAAAGCAAGCCACCACTGGCTCCAACTAAATGGATGAAAGTCCAATCAAAATTTCCATCATACCATAGTTGCTTGATAAACCAGTTAGTACATCTCATCATCTTTGTCTCTTGAATGAGACAAATCGCACATCTCTGGCTAGCAATCAAATTCTTAAGAGCTGTTATCTTATCGGAGTCATTCAAGCCTCTTACGTTCCAACATAAGGTTTTAAAATCCAACACCATTATTCTGTTCCCGTAATAACCCATCATTTATATCATCTTCTTCCCTAGCCTGATAACCAACCACTTCAGCTTCATTAGGGAGATTATCGCCTACATAATCTTCTCCTTCCACATATGCACCAACGCCATATCGTCCTTGTTCACCATTCTCCTTGGTATCTAAATTCCTAAATATTCCTTTATAACTGAGAACAAGGTCTGTCATCTTCTCTTTCAGAGAGGCTATGTCTTTTTCACTCAGGTGACCGTAAATGCAAGCCAATTCGACCAATGAATCAACTGTCTTCACAAACGCCTCTCCTCCATTCTCTTCAACAGATTTGGCATTTGATAGGTTTTGTATAATTGCATTCTCCATATCATTCCTATTAGTTCCACCAGGAGAACCTTCGGAAGAACTTCCCAAATCCCTGCTACACGATCTTTCCTTTGATTGTAACACAGAAAATCAGGACCCTGAGTTTCTTATTGGGCTCCCTTGATTGTCGTTACTTATATCTTTCAATAAATCTCCTCTATGGGTCTTTGAGATATATATCCATCTCCCTTGTTCATCTTCCTGTATTACATGACCCGATCCATGCATGATTAGGGTTTGAATTTCCTGCGTATTAACCACCCTTGGATTAGTTCCATCTTGGCCATCCATTTCTCCCCTTAAACTTCACACAGAAGAAATGATGTTAGTAATTTTCGGTTGTTCCAGAGCCTGATTCTCCTTGAAAATCTCATTGAAATTACTGACTTGCCTAAGATAGTCAGAATTAGTTAACTGAGAATCAGGGGAATAATCCGCATCCCACTCTATTTTTACCAACACCTTCTCACCACCAATCACCGTCATCAACACTGCTGGAATACCTTCAAAACCACCATCAATGGCTATATGGAAATAATAAATATTTTTCCTTGATTTAATTTGTAGTGTCTCCATGGATATCCTGACCATCCCTCCTAATTCATTTCCAACTTGTGTGAAAGTTTTTGAACTCCACCACTTTGATGGTAAACCTTTTATCTTTAGCCACTTCTCCTTCAATGTAAAAGAAGACACTGGAAATATCTTCTCCTGCACCTTATATTTTGTAACCTCATTCTTTTCCTTATGCAAAGAATTATCTTCACCAACACATATGCATATTTTGATTATAATTCCGTTATGTACCCAAATAATTGGAGACCACAATCTTTTCCACTCTTCCTCTTCTAAAGATATTGATGCTGTAAGAGTATTAACTTCCTTGAATTCCAAAAATCTTCGAGTTTGTAGCTTCCCCTTGATCACCCCCGCCGGCCTATTCCACTTTGTTTGATGTGATATCTTCACCAGTCCTTTTCTGACATCAATAGATTCCATCTGCTCTTTAGAGTGTAAAATTGGTTTCTGTGAATTCTGAAAGAACTTCTGCCATAATAAACCAACATTCTCTTTTTGCTCCACTTGGTAGAAAAATGCTGTATTTCTTCCCATCCCCATTTCTTCTAAATCTTGAAATCCTCATATATTCCCCTGCTTCATTAGCTTGAATCTGAGATTGATAAACATCTTCACTCAATCTTTCCGACCATTTATTCTTCCCATCTCCATTAGCTGCCGCAATTTCAAGTATTCTCCTTAGCCAGCTGTTTATGGGTAAAAATCGTTTCCGCCGATTTTGGTAAATTCGGTAGGTGAGTGAGAAACTGGTTTAAACCCTAAACAAATGTGCTGCACGTGAGCACTTTATAGATTCGAGAGATCAATCTGTACAAGTCCGGCTTAAACCAAGAAATGGCCATTCCAGACTTGCTTCGGTCACAAAGTGGAGGAGAAGGGTTGACTTGGGGAGGGAAGCAAAGAAAGGTGTTGAGACCAAAATAATTCGGGGAGAGTAGTGTCTCTACTTGTATCATAAAGTGAAAGCTTAGGAAGCTTGAAAGAGATGAAAGCTTTTTGGAGAGCTTGCAAAGTTGCCTTTTCTGAGAGTGTTGTATTTTTCTCCTGACCGAGACTTGTTGTCTGGTGGAAATAGGTGAGACCTATTTATACAAGTCGAGATTGAAACGTACCCTGTCCTCATGAAGGAAGAGAGTAAAGGGTGAAATAATGGGAGGAGGTGGTAACCGCAAGGTGTTTATGGGTGAAAACGTTTTCACCATTATTTCCTCATTTATTTTACCGCTTTATTCCTATTCACGCTTTCTTAATGTGAGCATAGTGTACGCTGCATGCTGTGACCGTCAAACCAAGACCCTGGAAAGCATCCCCCAGTTTGTGTTGATGTCTCGAGTATTGGTTGCACCTTGAGTGCAAGTGGCGCTGCTAGGGGCGCGTGTGGCTTGTGCCAATGGCATGTGCGGAATGCCTTTGTTGCGGGTTTCACCTCGAGCGCAAGTGGAAATGCCAGAGCTGTTAGTGGCGTGTGTGGCATGTGCCAATGGCATGTGTGGAATGCTTTGGTGTAGGTTGTACGTTGAGTGTAAGTGGCAATGCTAGAGCTACTAGTGGCGTGTGTGGCATGTGCGGAATGCCTTGGCGGTAGGTTGCACGGTTTGCAAGTTGGGCTACCAGCGTGGGTTTTGGCATGTGCCAATGGCGCGTACGGCCAAGTTGGCCTAGGTTGCACGGCTTGCAAGTTGGGCTACCAGCGTGCATGTTTGGCATGTGCCAATGGCATGTGTGGCCAATTTGGATCATGGCCTGGTAAGAAAAGCTAACAGCGATGTGTGTTGGCATGTGCCAATGGCATGCGTGGCCATTAGGACCACGACTTGGTAAGAAAAGCTACCAGCAAGCGTGTTGGCATGTGCCAATGGCATGCTCGGCCATTAGGGCCACGGTTTGGTAAGAAAAGCTACCCGGCGAGCGTGTTGGCATGTGCCAATGGCATGCTCGGCCATTAGGGCCACGTCCTGGTGAGAAAAGATACCGGTGATGCGTGTTGGCATGTGCCAATGGCATGCGTGGCCAATTTGGCCTAGGTTGCACGGTTTGCAAGCCTAGGCTGCGGCGCTACTTTGGCATGGCGCGGCTAGGGCCAAGGTAAGGGTGTTTGGCTTGGTGTGGCGTGACCAGCGTAGCTAGGGCCAAGGCATAGTGTGTTTGGCATGGCGCGGCTATCTTGAGCTAGGTGTGGCTGGCATGACTTGCCATTGGCACGGAGGTGCGGCTAGCATGGTTGGCATGGTTTGGCGCGTTTGGTGTGGCTGGCATGATTTGCCATTGACACAGAGGTGCGGCTAGTTTGGGCTAGGTGTGGCTGGCATGATTTGCCATTGGCATGGAGGTGCGGCTAGCATGGTTGGCATGCTTTGGCGCATTTGGTGTGACTAGCATATCTAGGGCCAAAGCAGAGTGAGTTTGGCATGGCGCGGCTAGCTTGAGCTAGGTGTGGCTGGCATGATTTGCCATTGGCACGGAGGTGCGGCTAGCATGGTTGGCATGCTTTGGCGCGTTTGGTGTGGCTGGCATGATTTGCCATTGGCACGGAGGTGCGTCTAGCTTGGGCTAGGTGTGGCTGGCATGATTTTCCATTGGCACGGAGCTGCGGCTAGCATGGTTGGCATGATTTGGCGCGTTTGGTGTGGCTGGGATGATTTGCCATTGGCACAGAGGTGCGGCTAGCTTGGGCTAGGTGTGGCTGGCATGATTTGCCATTGGCACGGAGGGGAATTAGGGTTTTGTTTGTTGTAACCCTAATTTTGAAAAAATACCCCCTATTAATTACTAACTACATGCATTAAATGTTCTAATAAATGTGTCACCGGTGACATTAGGTTATTTGGGGTTTTACAATTTTACCCTTTGTTTAAAAACCACCATCAACACCAGCACATAATCTTAGGTCTCAAGGCTAACCAGAGATCCCAAAACACTTGAGACTCAATCCATTTCCGACAAGAATGAGAGTCAGGATTCCGGCCAGCTCATATGTAATAGATTTGTAAAAAATTGTACTTCATCCAAAAATGAATAAGAGGAAGATCCCTTCACACTTTTATTCTCACACTATCTCACACGTTGAACGTGATTTTTGCGATTGAAAATCAAACCGTAAAGAATTTGAAGCTAATATTTTGGGGATATGTTTCTCTTACCAAGTTATACATGCCTACCAAAAATGTGTACATTCCGAAACATATAACACGACCATCTACTGCTTTGAAAATGAGCCGTTGAGAATTGACGGATTTTCCGCCATTGAAATTAAGAACGGTAGATTGTGATGTTTTATATTTCAGAATGTGCTCATTTTTGTAGGCATGTATATAACTTGATAAGAGGAACATATTCCCAAAATATTAGCTTTAAATCCGTTACGGTTTGGTTTTTAATCGTAAAAATCACGTCCAAAGGTGTGAGATAGTGTGAGAATAAAAGTGTGAAGGGAACCCTCCTCAAGTGACAAAAACTTATTTGAGCTAGAACCCAGAATGTCTCGGTCATGGACACGGATAGTGGTTAAAATGAGTACGCTATGGCGCCATTATAGAATGCCTATCCGTAATGATCCATGGAAAACAAAGATTACTAGAAGAAGCTCTCTTTTCATTAAATTGGCTGCTTTTAAACTCAACAGACCGGAAAGTGCATATCTGGTACCATTTGCCTTTGCTAAAGATAAAATCATAACCCGTTCACGGAACGGAAAATGGGTCATTTGTCCAAAAAAAATTAAAACACGGTTCAAATGGACGAGTAAAAAATTTTATGGGTGAAATGGACAAAGAAAAAATAGCAAGGATGAAACTGGATTCATCCTGGCTTAAACTAAAAAATAGCAAGGATGAAATCGGATGCATCCTGTGTAAAATAAAAATAAAAAAAAAAATTTGAAAATGGACAGGATGAAACTGGTTACATCCTGCCTATTTTTAAATTTTTGTCCATTTAAACAGTTTCTAAATCTAACTGTCTTTTTCACCCAGGAAATTTTGATTTTGGTCTTGTAGATGTAAAAAATCCTACCTCTACACCCAAAAGATCATAAAGCATGCATAACAAAATCATTCAAAGAAGAGAGGTCAGGGAACACAAGGTATATGTGGTTCGGCATGATTACCTACGTCCACGGGGTAAAAGGATGATATTATTGCTTGATTCTCGACTACAAGTTGTATGTTTTTCCTTCTATGTTCTTAGTGTGCTCTCTCTTTCCTCACTTCTCACTTGCCTCACTAGCCCTATACATGATTCATATTTATAGTTGTGGAATGGTGATACAACGATATTACAGTGTTAAGCCTAATACATCTTCCTTGATGTTCTCCTCGGGTATCTACCCGATGCTTCATCCGATCTTCCCTTCTGCCCGAGTTGAAGTACCTGGCCGAGTAGTAGCTTCATCCGATGTTGCTCGTTAGATGATGTTGACCGACGTCGCCTTTTAGGTTCCTGGCCGAGTTTTACTTTGACCGAGTCTTTCCTATCTCTTCACCTACTTTGTCAGAGCATTTATTGTCATCGGACCCGAGGGTCGTCACATCAGAACTTTTTCTCCCCTTTCACATCGATCTCTCGACCTGTCTTCCCTCCTTATTTCTTGTGCCCAGATCCAGTGGGGTTGGTTTGGTGCTTTCGGTACTTCGCTTTCTTCGGTACGCCCTCGACTGGGATGGCTCCACCTGTCCCTGTGGATTATTCACACCTACATTTATGCCCCTTATTCCACTCGTGTAGTCGACACGTGGGGAAGAAACCGCCTCGTCTTCCCACGTCTTCGGTCATGCCGGGTTTCACGCCATGCTGTTCCCCACCTTCTTTAGTTACTGCAACCGGTTTACCTCCCTCGTCGGTTATCACAGGTGAGGTTTATAAGCTCGTCCCCTAAACCTTATTTTCTTTTCACACTTTCCTCTGCTAACTTCGTTTTCTCTTCTCTCTTCCTTCTCGTTTGCCTTCCTCCCCCTGCCATTAACTATCTTCTCACCGGGTTTCCCTCTTCCCTTCTCCACTTATCCGGCGCCCTCTCTGTCTCTGCTACCGCTGCAACTTCCGATTCCGGCCGTATTTCGCCCCTCCTGCCGCTTCTCCTGCTTGTTTTCATGGCGTCTTCAACTCCTTCGATGACGGAAAGAAGGTGTGTGAGTTATGTGTTTTCTGATGAAGACGGCGTATCACTCGATTCCCTGTTTGTTGTAGAGAGTCCTTCCAAGTATGATTCTCGTGCTCTAGATTCTATCTTTCCTGATAATCCTTCTTCGTTTTCTTGTAGAGTGACAAGAGAGGCACATTAAGGAATTGTCGGATGAGAAATACGTTCAGCAGTTGAAAGATGAGTTCGATCTTCATGGATATGACGTCAGGCTCTTGTCAGGCCAGAAGGGTGTTTTGAGAAAAGATGATGTTTTGAGATTTCCTCATTCGGCCGAGGCGACCATCGTCACCAGGGGCCAGCTAGAGCTCGGGCTGCGTTTCCCTCTTTATGATCCTAGCCGCCCGTTCTGGTACGAGGCCATTTCTAAGATTCGCCCGTGCCGCGCCTTGGATCAGTGGAATGGCAACACTTTCCGTATCCTGTCCGAGTGGGAGAAGCGTAGCCGAGGCGAGTGTGCTCCTACTACTTGGTCTACCTACGATCCTTCCCAGGAGAGTGATTATACTCCTCCCAGCTTCGCTGATAATTATCGGAGCGGGACCACTACTAATGGCGATCTCGCCGGGTTTGCTGCCAGCCCTCATCGCCATAAGACTCTTCCCAAAGGCGTTAGGAGACTTCTTTTGGACGAGGATCCTGAGGGAAAGGGTTCCAATAGGCATGCTCGTCACACTAATGATACGGCTTGGGATCGGGTTCCATTGGCTATTTCCGGTCCTCTTTTGAGCGGCAAGTTTCCTCCTCGGCCGAATTTTATCCTTTCTGGGTAGTCAATATTGATCGGGTAAGTGTATTTCCTTGTCTTTCTAGCTTGATTGATCGACTCGTGGGGTGATGTTTTAGTTTTGGTATTTTTCAGACTAAGTCCCAGGTTGTTCCTACTGGGTCTCTTGTTCATCGGAAGAGAGATAGAATCGCAGGAGCCGAGCAGGAGACGGGGAAGGTAACAAATATACTTATTCGTTTTTTTTTTTTATTTGACGTACATGTGCGTGCTTCTATTTGTTGCCTTGCATGGTTCTGACATCGGCTCATGCACAGAAGCTGAAGGTTGACAAGGCTGGTGGCACTTCGGCGAAGGATGGTGAGGATCCCGATGATCGGCTACCTTTATCACACTTCCTGAGGAAGTCGCCTCAGAAGCCTTCTGATGTTTCATCTACCCTTGTAGGTGAGAATCCCAAGGGGAGGGGTAAGGAACCCAAGGAGAATGTGCCTGCCCCGGAGGAAACTGTTCCCTGGGAAGTAGCTGATGAAGGGATTGTTCTCGCCGATGGCGTTGTGTATGTTATGTCTGATGGTGATGATGATGAAGGTCTTTTTGATGAAGAGGATGATTCCCCCGGTAATGAAGAGGAGTCAGGACAAGCGGAGAAGTCGGGTGGTGGTGATGCAGAGAATGTTGCTGTCGGAGGTGGATTGTCGGAGCCTCCTTCTTACGTGGTTCCTAATTCCGGCAGCAATACCTCCTTCACTATCTCGGGTCCTATGTGCAATTCTCTTGGGGCCCTTATTTCTCCGGACTTTGCCTCTCTTTCCGATGAGGAGAAGATCAATGCCGTTTCTTTGTATGAAGCTGGTCTGAAAAGTACCTTCGATCTACTGGTGAGTTGAGTTGTTTGTATGACGCCTTCTTGTTTCGAGGTGTGTGCTGACCACGAAGATGTGTGTAGGATATAAACCGTTCGTTGATGAATGCTGCCCTCCAGCGCAGGGAGGTCGCCGAGAGGGAGGGTCTCCGTCTCATGTTGCAGCAAGAACGCGAGCGATCTCGGAAGTTGGAGAAGGAGTTAGCCGAAACCCAAGGTATTTATTTTACTTTCGATTAGTTATGATTGATCTTGTAGTGCCAATATCCTGAGATTAGTACTCCTGCCTAGCCGAATCTTCTAGTGCGGGCCGGCCGACGCTGCCACGAGGTGTCGTTTGTTGAAGAGGGAAGCGAACATAGAACGGGATCATGTTTCGAACTTGCAACAGAGAATAGTTAACAAGGATGCTAAGATTGATCGTTTAGAGACCGATATTGAGGATCTTCAGTCCAGGCTGCATCGGTACGAGACTTTTGAGTATGTCCCCGAGGAAATTGATAATCTTAGGGCGAACTTAGCTCAGTTCCAAGGCATAGCCGCCGATAAAACATTGTTGGCTGACAACCTAGAGAGTCAATGTGGTCGATTGAGACTTCAGGTTCGAGATTTGCATGCAGATCGTCTCCGGATCTTGGGAGAGAGGGATGCTGCCGAGAAATGTAGCCGAGAAGCCCTTGAGAAACTTAATGAGTCCAAAAAGGTTTCTGAGGAGTTGGAGTGGGTTCGCTCTCAATTGTCAGGTTTGCAAATAGCCCATTCCCGGCAGAGGGCCGAATGGAGAAATCATAAGAAGTACTGCCCCACTAATGAGTTTAACGAACAGCGATATTTAGAACTTTCTTCAAGGATATGTTCTCTCGAGTGTAGCCTGTCTGAGTCTGAAGAGACCATTAGGGTAGTTGCCCCTTTGCTGGAAGGTGGTGTGCCTCGTATTGTGCTTTCCGCGTTGTTGCCTTAGTGCTGTAATTGTGTGACTGACCATTTTTGTTGTCTTGGCAGCCGAACAGAAGAAGGCGGCGTCGTTGGAGAAAGAGAATGCCCGATTAAAAGGGAGGGAGGCTGAGTTGCTCGAGCGGGTGGCCACTGCCGAGGCGGCCTCGAAGCAGCTGGCGCAAAATCTTACTGCCGAGAAGGCGAAATTTAATGACGAGCTTGTCTCGAAGGTTAAAGCCGGTGTGAAGGCAGTGCTGGATAAGAAGCGGGCCGATGCTGCTGCTAAAAAGGCGGTTCCGGGGTCCGTTCCTTCTAAGGAGTGAACATGTATTTTGTAGCGCTGCGTCGCTTTCTTGCCCTTTCCCTTTGGGTTGTAATCCGCTCGAACACCTTTATTTTCTCGTAAACTTTTAATGGGGTGCTGCGTCGCCGATTTGGTTGTTTTTCTTGCTATCGACGCTGTTATGTTTGGTACTGTTCTTTCTTTATGTTGAGTTGATCGGTTTATTCTTGCGACTTTTTTACATATGCATGCATGGATAGGTAGGTTAGTCATAAATGCCATTTCTGTCGAACACGCTCAACAAGGAGGATCATTGGGCCCAATGCCATGTCCCGATTGAGGTATCTCGATCATCACCGTCTTTCGAGATCTAGTGGAAGGGCAGTTGGTCTTTCTTAATTTCTATGGGATCGATATCCCAAGAAGTTATCAATTAACTTTCTTGGGCAAGTGATTTCGGCCACTTGCGAGGGGAGCAATGTTGACTGCTCGATTGCGGAGTACTCATGCCTCGACAATCGGCTACTGGTTTCCAACCGCCAGGGCCCTTGGACTACCTCGGCACTTGCATACTGCCATCGCCCCGAGTTCGAATAGTCCGTCTTAGTGTAAGTCGCCCCGGCACTTGCACAATGCCATCGCCCCGGGTTCGAAACGACCATTCAGACGCACTTGTCATATTTCCAACCCCACGTGGCTTTTTACGGAAATAAATGGCAAGATATCATACCTGGTTTCATGGATGATATAGTTTTAGTCGCGTAGCATTCC
Source organism: Papaver armeniacum (assembly GCA_023531295.1). Classification (NCBI taxonomy): domain Eukaryota; kingdom Viridiplantae; phylum Streptophyta; class Magnoliopsida; order Ranunculales; family Papaveraceae; genus Papaver; species Papaver armeniacum. Next base: position 1,343,894 of record JAJJWW010008974.1, on the reverse strand, counting down.
ACGGTCGTGGTTCAGGTGTTCCATCCGGTTTCAATATCTTGTACACCCCTTCACCAACCTTTTCAACAATGGTGTAGGGTCCTCCCCATCGTGGTGCTAGTTTTCCGCCCTTTTTATCACGCTCATAACTGGGCAGATGCTTCAGTACCAATTATCCCAGGTTGAAAGTCTCTGGTCGAACCCGTTTGTTGTATTCTCGCTGGATTCTTCGTTGATAATTTTCCATTTTTTGTAAGGCCATTTCTCTTGTCTCTTCTAGATCGTCGAGCTTAGCCAGGATGAGGTCTGCTGAGATGTTTCGCCTCCATGCTTCAGTTCTGGTGGTGGGTATCATCGCCTCTGTGGGAAGGATGGCTTCGGTCCCATATATCAACATGAAAGGTGATAGTCCGGTCGCCTCTCTGCGGGTTGTCTTATATGCCCATAAAACGTTGTAGAGTTCTTCGCACCATTCTCCATATTCCCCATCGAGCTTCTTCTTCATGTTATCGGCGATAGTCTTGTTTGTGATCTCGGCCTGCCCATTGCTTTGGGGATACAAGGGTGTGGACTTGCTTTTTCGGATGTTGTAGGTGTTAAATAACAGGTCAATATTTTTGCCCTGTAGCTGTTTCCCATTATCAGAGACGATTGCCGCCGGTACTCCAAAGCGACATATGATGTGTTCCCAGATGAATTGGAAAACATCTTTGTCCCGTATGTGTTTCAACGGGGCGGCCTCTACCCACTTAGTGAAGTAGTCGGTTGGATACAATTAAGTACTTCCTTTGCCCCGAACCAACATGCAATGGTCCCACGATATCGATTCCCCACTTTGCAAAAGGCCAAGGGCTGATAACGGAGTTTAATGTCACTGCCGGTACATGTATCTTCTTTCCAAATATTTGGCATTCGTCGCATATGAGGGCCACATGTCTTGCGTCCTCATTCATGTACGGCCAGAAGTATCCCATGGTCTTAGCTCGTGCCGCTAGGCTTCGGCCTGAGCTGTGGTTTCCCGCAGCCCCATAGTGCAACTCATTGAGGATCGTATGCCCTTCCTCTTTACTCAGGCATCTTAGTAACGGTCCCAGGTATGATTTTCTATAAAGGATGCCATCTCGAAGTTCATATGCGGCTGCTTTGATTTTGATTTTGTAGATCTCGGGTCGCCCCTTAGGTAACTTTCCCGTTTCGAGGTATTCGTGAATCGGTTTCCTCCAGTCATCTGCCTGGTATTGGTCAGTGGTGGTTGCCGCGACGTGTGCGCCTATGTCCACGGTCTCGGGTACCGAAGGCATTAGGACTCTCATAACTCTGATGCCGTCGACGCTTGGGTCTGTTAACATGGAAGCAATGTATGCCAGGGCGTCCGAGTGGCGGTTGTCCTTTCTGCAGATATGCCTGAACTTGATGCTCGGTATCTGACCGATGTAGAATTGGACGAGCTCCCAGTATTTTTGTAGAAGTGGGTCGTGTATGGCGTATTGCCCGCTGATTTGCCGGACAACTAGCTGTGAGTCGCTCATGAGCCGTACCTCTTGGATTCCCATTTCCACTATCAAGCGCAAAGCATGCACTACCGCTTCATATTCCGTGACGTTGTTAGTTGCCTTAAACTCAAGCCTGAAGGAGTGGACCATCTTTTTCCCCTTTGGCGTCGTGAAGACCAATCCTAGACCCGAACCGTCTTTATTAGATGACCCGTCCATGAAAACCTCCCATCGCGTCGGGCTGCATGGCTCAAGCAAATCAGATGGGTCCTCTCGGTCTTCCTCCATCCCGGGTATGTCTTCTACCTCGTCTTCGTCGCTGAGGGGGAAGTCTGCCAAGAAATCGGCCACTGCCTGTGCTTTTACCGCTGTTCGCATTTCGTAAAAGATGTCGAACTGCTTTATTTGTGCACTCCACTTGGAGATCCGTCCCGATCTGGCTGCATTGTCGAGTACCGACTCTATGGAGGACTTTGTTAGCACTCGAATCTTATGGGTTTGGAAATACGTCCGAAGCTTCTGTGTTGCAAATACCAGTGCTAATATTAGTTGCTCGATCCTGGTGTAGTTTCTCTCGGCTGGATTCATGGTCTTGCTTATGAAATACACCGGCTTTTCTTCCCCTTCCGCATTCTTAACTAGTACGGCGCTGATGGCGTGACTGGTTGCCCCGAGGTATAGTGTTAGTATGTCCTTGGGTTCGGGTCTCTGTAGCACCGGTAGGCTCGCGAGATGTTGCTTGATTTTCTGAAATGCTTCCTCGCACTCCTCTGTCCATTTAAACTTTTCCCCTTTCCGTAATGTCCCAAAGAAATCCTTGCACTTATCGGACGACCGAGAGATGAATCGCCCTAAGGCCGCCAAGTTCCCATTTAGACGTTGCACGTCTTTAACTGTTACAGGCGATGGCATTTCCACGATGGCTCTGATTTTATCTGGGTCAGCCTCAATTACTTTGTCGGTGATTATGTATCCTAAAAACTTGCTCGAGGTGACCCAAAAGGTGCACTTGGCCGGATTTACCCTCATCTTGTACCTCCTCATGGTTTGAAATATGCCTCGGAGGTCGTCGATGTGATTGTTGGCAACCTTGCTTTTGACCAGCATATCGTCCACATATACCTCGATGGTGTCGTGTATTCTATCTTCGAACATGTCTTCCACCAACCTTTGGTAGGTGGCGCCGGCGTTTCTCAACCCGAATGGCATTTTGGTGTAGCAGCACAATCCTCTTGGTGTGAAGAATGACGTATGCTCTTGATCTTCGGGGGCCAGAGGTATTTGATTATACCCTGAATACCCATCCATGAGAGTAATCGCCTTATACCCGACAATGGACTCCACTAATTGGTCGATCTTTGGGGAGAGGAAGTCATCCTTAGGGCATGCCTTGTTCAAATCACTATAGTCGATGCAAATTCGTACGCCCCCTTCCCTCTTAGGGACTATCACCATATTAGATATCCATTGGGGGTATTGGGCCTTTCGAATGATTCTGCTGCGTATAACTTCTTGACTCAGCCTCCACCGCACCGTTGTAATTCGGTGCGATTCTTCTCATCTTTTGCCTGATAGGTTTGAACTTGGGGTTTATCCGTAAGTGGTGCGAGCAGACTTCCGGGTCGATTCCTTCCATGTCGTGCATTTGCCAAGCAAATATGTCCATGTTCTCCTTCAGAAGAGCTATCAACTGCTGGGATTGTTCGTTAGTTAAGAGAGACCCTATTCTCACTAATCTTGGCTCCCCCTCGGTACCTAGATTGACTTGTCGGGTCGGTTCTAGGGCCGAGAAGTTTGGCTTTGGTTCGCCGACTGTTGTCGGCTCCTGTGGTTGCTATAAGGTCTCTTTCTCCCCGGCTTCATAGGTAGCGATAGCTTGCGACATTACCCTTTCCAGCTCCTCTCCCGCTTCTACTTCCTTAGACTTCTTCTTCTCTTGACGTTTCCTTGACCGCCTCTCATCATTCTGCTGAACGTCTATCTGCACGCACTGTCTTGCCGCCTGGGGGTCGCCTAACACCTCCACTACTCCTCGATACGACGGGAACCGCAATCTTTGATGATAGGCCGAGGCAACTCCCTTAATTCCCGCAAGCCAGGGCCGACCCAGGATTGCTTCATATGGTGACACAACATCAACCACGCAGAAGGTGGTGAGCGTGTCAAGGAATCCCTCCCCGTCCGAGACTCGGAGGGTGACTTCTCCCTTTGGTACGGTCACCGTGCCGTTGAAGCCGTAAATTCGATAAGTTGACGGGATCGAGATGTCATCGGACAATTCCATCCTCTTGAAAGTGTCATAGAACAGGACTTCGGCTGAGCTGCCGCTATCCATTAGTATTCTGCGGACGCCCCATTCCTCAATCAGCAGAGTTATGACTAAGGAATCCCCGTGGGCCTGGCCATTCATTGGGACATCTTTCGCCGAGAAGGTGATCGGCTGCATCATCCAGGGCTCCATGGGCAGGGTCTTGGCCATACTGAAGATTTCTTTGCCCGATCGGTCTCTTTTATGGATTCTCGAGGTGATACTTGTTCCCAAGTCATACCCTTGAGTGGCCAAGTGCGATATGGTGTTGCAGGCGAACTGGGTGCCACGATTGATTCTTATATGGTGCACCGGGACGTCGGGCTGGGGGGAATTGGGTGTTGGTGATGTTTTGACGAAGTGCCGTAAATATCCATCTCGGATTAGGTGCTGGACGATGTCTTTCACTTCCCTACAGTCATTAGTTGAGTGGCCTCGGAACTGGTGGTAATGGCAAAACTCCGGGTGGTTCCTTGTCTCGTCGAACTGAATTCCTCTGGTCTTTGGGTATCGGATATCGTTCCTCTTCTCGACTTATTTGAATATCTCTTATAGAGGTGCATTTAGTGGGGTGTACGACCTAGGCTCGTGGCGGGGCTTCTTTCCTTTCTCTACCCAAACCTTTTTGCTCTCCCCATGATGCGGCGTGTTCGGCCTTTTCTCAGACCGCTTCATGGCTTCTCGCGGGGTCCCCTTTACTGCGGCGCTTGTTTCTTGTACTCCTCTGTCTTGTGCCCCTTCCTGAATTTCCTCTAGGGCGATGTAGTGCTCTTGCATTTTCCGGATCTCTCTTAGCGTCTTAGGTTTCTCCGTGTACATCGCTACCCAGATGGGATCTGATTTCCCTAATGAATTCTCGAAGCCGAATATCTGCTGGTCGACCGGTACCTTTCCGATGTCCGTACACAACTTTCTCCATCTGTCCGTTAGAGAGCGCAGCGGTTCCCTGAATCTCCGGGCAAGTGTGAACAGCTTATTGACTCTGGGCCGGGCTATACTGTTGTGCATGTAGGTCTCGAGGAAGGTTTCCACCAAGGCTGAATAGCTTCCAACAGATTCATCGGGGAGGGTGTAGAACCAACTTTTTGCCTCGCCCTCCAAACTTGCCGGAAAAAATTTGCACATGACTACATCATAGTTCTTCCATTGCAGCAAGGACATTCCGTATATTTTGATGTGCTCGCCCGCATCACCCGTGCCGTCGAACCTAGATGGGAAGACTGGTAACGTGCACTTGGGCGGGAATGGGGTTCGATCTAAATCCCTAGTAAACGGTGTCTTCTGGGCTTCACTGATTACTTCTGCTAGCTTGTCGTCCTCGCTGTTCCCTGTCAGTTTTTTGACCATTTGCTCGAGCTGTTCGATCTTCTGTTTGGTTGTCGCGTCAATACCCTCACTAGTTGCTTCCTCCTCGGTCGACGAATCGTCGGCTGGCCCATACCCTCCTCTCGGCCGATTAGGATCGGGTATACGTTCTCGGTTTGGGGAGGGGGTGGGGTATTCCTCGACGAAGTGTGGTTGCTAGAGGCGCCTCGGCTTGATGATCCTCTCGGCCCCGTTCTCCTGTTACGGAGCTGGTAGTTTTCATGTTCTAAAGCCAGGTTTCTCCTTTGCAATTCCCTCATTAGGTCTTCTTGTCTTCTTTGGCTGGACAGTATTGCGAGTAGCATCGGGTCGGTGCTTTCATGACTAAAGTGGCCATTCACTTGGTGTCCTGTTATGTTCGGGGGTGCAGTTGGAGGTCTCGTCGAGAGAACGACAGGGGGGACGATCGGAGCTCCGGGATAGGCGGTCGTTGCGGGGATGTCCCGGAGGTGGTCGCCCCTTGCCAAATGTATTCGCCGAAGCCTCTCACCTTCTAGATCTAGCTGGTGTTCCGTTGGTTGTCTCCCTCGTTCCTCCTGTATCGTCTGCACTTCCTCTTCCTCCTCGGTATCCGATGCAGTTCTTCCGTCTTCCATGTTGTCCCCATTCCCTTGCCCCATCTGACCTGGGTTGACTCTCAGCATCCCGGGCGGTAGATCATTGTCTCGGCCCAAATCGATCTCCTCATCGACAGTAGTCATGCCCTTGATCACAGCCTGAGCCTCGCCCTGGTTGTTCGGCCGATGATCTTCGTGCCGAGAATCCTTGAGTCCTTCTTGCACACTGGATCCCACTGTGGCTCGGTTCCTCAGGATCATGCTCGTCCTGGAGGTACTCGCCATTATCTTCGATGTCGTCCTCGTCCCTTGGCTCGCCTATCCGTCCGTACCTACGTCAGCAAAGTAGACATCACTTACTTCGAACTGCTTTCGAAAAGGTTAAGGATGAAGTACAGCATTTCTGTGCAGAGTAGAAAAGGTTCTTATAGTACGCTTCCATTTATGCTAGCGTGTCGGTCTCAGCAGTCAAGCTTTTTTGGCCACAAAGGACAAATTTTGAAAAGCTGCCTCGACATGTCACTTTCGGCACTTCCCCTATGCATTAATCATTATTTGTCACAACATTCCTAACGCCAGAAATCATTAACCACCCTTACGCTAGATCGGGAGATTTCTTTCGTAGCGATGATAGACGGTAATAACAATCCTTGGCAGCCGTCGTTCTGACAGCCGTCCCACACAAGTTGCCGGACTGATGCTGCGAGGCTCTCAACGTGGGATCGAAGTGAGGCCCTAACTCCTCATTATAATCCTGCCAGCCATGGTTTCCGAAAACTAAACTCAATGATTCTGAGCTAGCCTTGCTTTCACCATTATTGTGCTTTGTTTGTTTTGCTAAAATGGAAATAAATGTAGAGTGAAGGTAGATGTAATGATATTTGTTCCAGATCTAGGGGGTTAAGGCGTGTGCCTGCTAAGTGCGTGGGGTGATCTTCTGACGACAGGTCTAGCAGCCTACACGTTGCGATTGTTTAGAGTTTTTCATTTAGCATCAACTATCCTTACTAGGTGTCGATAGGAGCTGTTGAATCTCTCTTTTGACAAAGTTTGAAGCAATAGAACACGGTCAGCGAGATGGGATCTCCTTCTAGCTTCTACCAACATCAAAAGATGTTATTTCGGGAGCTCTTGGATCCTCCAATAACTCACTGAAGTGTCTTAAACGTACAGCCTAACTTAACGAAACAGTTTCGACGACTTTGTTTAGACGAAAGACATGTTTTACCAAGAAGACAAGATAACAAACAAGAAAATAAAGAAGACTCGCATCAAACTCGATAACGTTTTGCTGGGAAAAACCAAGATAAATAGTGAGAACACAAGGCGAACCCATACCGAACTCTACCAGGTTTTGCTAGGGAAACAAAGACAAAAAAAAAAACAAAAGAGTTTCTCTCTTAGCGTCAACTAGCACTCAAGGTGGCTTAGGAGCTTGGATTTTCCTCTTTTGGTAACCGATTTCAAGGTATCCGAAGACGTTATACGGTCCCCTTAGTCGGCGCCAGAATGTAGATGTAGAAAATCCTACCTCTACACCCAAAAGATCATAAAGCATGCATAACAAAATCATTCAAAGAAGAGAGGTCAGGGAACACAAGGTATACGTGGTTCGGCATGATTACCTACGTCCACGGGGTGAAAGGATGATATTATTGCTTGATTCTCGACTACAAGTTGTATGTTTTTCCTTCTATGTTCTTAGTGTGCTCTCTCTTTCCTCACTTCTCACTTGCCTCACTAGCCAGCCCTATACATGATTCATATTTATAGTTGTGGAATGGTGATACAACGATATTACAGTGTTAAGCCTAATACATCTTCCTTGATGTTCTCCTCGGGTATCTACCCGATGCTTCATCCGATCTTCCCTTCTGCCCGAGTTGAAGTACCTGGCCGAGTGGTAGCTTCATCCGATGTTGCTCGTTAGATGATGTTGACCGACGTCGCCTTTTAGGTTCCTGGCCGAGTTTTACTTTGACCGAGTCTTTCCTATCTCTTCACCTACTTTGTCAGAGCATTTATTGTCTTCGGACCCGAGGGTCGTCACATCAGAGCTTTTTCTCCCCTTTCACATCGATCTCTCGACATGTCTTCCCTCCTTATTTCTTGTGCCCCGATCCAGTGGGGTTGGTTTGTTGCTTTCGGTACTTCGCTTTCTTCGGTACGCCCTCGACTGGGATGGCTCCACCTGTCCCCGTGGATTATTCACACATACAGGTCTTTTTAACCAATTTTGTGTTCACGGAACTCTTACTTAACCAACTCAAGTAAGGTAGATTTTTTTTTTAAAACATTATATAAGTTAAGTTAGTACGGATGGAATATTATAATACTGTCTTCTGCAAATTTAGGGATACTCGGGCGAAATGCTCCAATAGGGAAATGAGGCTGTTGAATGATATTCTGCTTCATCGTTGCACAAATAACTGTTGCGCTCTGAAATCTTCGTGTTTGAGTTACTGGTTAGTCGTTGCTCTACATCATTTGAGCATTGAACGGCAACGTATTCCCTGGTACTCTCATTGACAATGTGACGCTCAACTTGCAGTAGCAACCCATGTTCCACGTTTGCTGTGGAATCTTGCATAGACAGGCGACCTTCAAGCTTGTTTTTCAGTTCCATAACCTTAATGCATATACATGTAATAGATATCTGTTAATAGTCACATATATATATATACACACACATAAGTTTCATGTTCATATCTGTAGCTAAACTAACCTCTTGATGAAGATGTTGGTTTTCCCTCCTGACGATTTCGTAATCCTGCTTAAGTACATTGTATAGTCGTTCAATTTGCTTTCCTTTCAGCCTAGCACGTCGATTTTGAAACCACGTCGCAACTTGACGAGGATGAAGTCCTAGTTCCATAGACAAGTTCATTTTCCTTTCAGGTTCCAACTTCACTCTATTCTTTCTTAGCTCCATTGTAGATGGCTGTTGTTGCTCCAGCAGCTCTATCTCCTCCTGGAAACTCCTTTCCAGCACCTCTATTTGTTCACTCGTCAACTTTGTCTTCTTTCTAGTCGTATCCACTTGGTTGTTGATGGTGTTACCTTCATGAACTCCACCACCATTCTGAGCCTCATGATCATTCACAGAACTAGACCACAACTTCATCATTTCTGCCGCTACTAACCCTGGTCAAATTTAAGATTAGTGGTGCGCAGTTAGAATCTGCTAGCTAATTAGCATACGCAATATATACGAGAAAAATTAAACTTAAAATACCTGGAAACGGTTGACCAGCAAAATAGTGAGGACCACCATTATCAAAGTTGTGCTGCTGTTCTCCTCCTCCTTGTGATGTTGAACCAACTGTTTGAAACGGAATTTGGCCATTTCTAATTGCAGTGTTACTGCAGTATACATAGTTCAGATTAGCCATTATATATGTCAAAACTGATTGATGAAACGAAGACTATATTTAACCAACACTACTTGATAGATCTAGATCAATCTAGATATATACTACTATTACTACTACGATTTAGTACTTGAGAGAGAAATTTAGTCTCATATTTGCTTGCCTCTACTCTACCTTTTATAGAAGTGAACGTGTGTGGACTGCTGGTAATATCCACAAGGAGAAAGAAATATGGGAGAATTAATAAAATGCACATGTGAAGAAATGCATTTAATAAAATACCCACGTTTTTCCATAATTTACTTAATACCCATAGATTGACTTTTCCCGTCCGTTAGTGGACAGGTGGCCTTAAATTGTAGTCCCTGAACCGTTCGAGTCGGCACGGGTTAAATTTTTTGAGCCAGAACTGAGTGAAATTGGCTGAGTCAGCACCGAGTTGAACCGGCTCGAGTCACCGTTGGAAAGATACTTTATAGTATACTTGGTCTTCCTCTCAATTTTTGCTTACAGAACTCATATAATTAAAAGTACAGTTCTGCAATCAATAAAAATGGAATAAAAGAAGAGGAAGGATCACCTCACACTTTTATTATCACACTATCTCACACATTGAGCGTTATTTTTGTCAACAAAAACCAGACCACAACGTGTTTGAAGCTAAAATTTTGGGGATATGTTCCTCTTACCAAGTTCTACATACCTACCAAAAATGACGGTATTCCGAGACATATAACACCACCATCTACTACTTTGAAAATGAGCCGTTGAAAATCAACGGATTTCTGACCGTCGAAATTAAGACCGGTAGATTATGAGGTTTCATATTCCGGAATGTGCTCAATTTTGGTAGGAATATAGAAATTGGTAAGAGGAACATATTCCTAAAATATTAGCTTCAAATCCATTACGGTTTGGTTTTTAATCGTACAATGACGCCCAATGTGTGAGATAGTGTGATAATAAAAGTGTGAGGGGATCCTCCCTCATAAAAGAAATCATTAACAAGTCCATTATCTCTTGCTGGATCAAACCTAAAAGCCCCAACTTGTGTTAAAAATCAAATGAAAATAACCCCCAATTGAAGCAATTCTAAGCTAATACAACTTCCAAAGCTACACATGAAAACTTCGTGTATTAAATTACACATGATAGATTCCTGCTCGTTACTCCCTCCGTCCCTAATTAGATGAGCTACTTGTAGTTTGCACAAATTTTAAGGCAAGGAGAAAAGTAGAGTATATTTAAGTATTTTTTACAAATTATACGCTTATGGATAATAATTAGTAAAATTTAGAAACGATTTATCTCTTAAACTATACCACGATTTTGTATAAACTTCATACCGTTGAAAAACATTTTAAAACACCTATGCAACGAATATAAACATGACTATCAAATTATACATATTTCTTATAGAAAAAATAATCAATTAAAAGGGTAGTTTTAGAAATATTCCTTGATTAGTGAAATAGCTCATCTATTTGTGGACAAAACTAAAAACCAAATAGCTCATCTAATTAGGGACGGAGGGAGTATTAAATTAACTTGATCCTCATAACAATTAGGGTTAAATAGCAAAATGCTCCAAAATCGATTTCATGGTTGTGAAAATGCCTTGGACGTTAGGGAAAAGATTAAAATGTCCCAAAATCTTATCAAAATGCCCCAACCGTTACTTTTGCCGTTAGAGATGGTTAATTGGTCAAATTAGCACGCGCGTGGTCCCGCACGTGTGAAAAGATGACAATTATACCCTTATGATAAATAAGTTGACATAAGGGGACTATTTTGGACGGTCGCCACTACCAAAAGAACAACCATCAACCACCACCGCCACCACTACCACCACCATCCCCACCACCACCACTACCACTACCACTAAAACAACCACCACCAACACCACTGCTAACGCCTACTCCACACCACCACCACCGCCACAGCTACCGTCGCCTCCTCCACCACCACCACCGCCACCACCATCCCCACCACCACCAATACCACTAAAACAACCACCACCAACACCACTGCTAACGCCTACTCCACACCACCACCACCGCTACCGTCGCCTCCTCCACCACCACCACCGCCACCACCACCACCAACGCCACTATCACCACCACCGCCACCACCACCAACACCACCACTACCACCAACGCCACCACCTGAACCCTAAATCTTGAACCCCAAACCCTAAACCTTAAGCCCTGAGCCCTAAACCCTGAAACTATAGATTATGTCAAAGGGAAAAAGAGACCATTCATAACACAGTTGACCAGTCAAAATCTGTCAAAATACCCCATTTTAACTATTATAGGTAAAAGTAACCGAATGGAGCATTTTGATAAGATTTTGGGGCATTTGAATCTTTTCCCTAATGTCCAGGGCATTTTCACACCCTTGGGGTCGATTTTGGGGCAATTTGCCAGTACTTAACCCTAACAATTAAGGTGATCTTTGTAGCACATGGCTACTTTAGTATATGTATGCTAGCAAGTTAAAGATCTAATCGGATTGTATTAATTTGCTTTCAAATAATCAAATACAATCTTCCACCACCAGAAACCCTTCCACCACCTCCGTACGACCACCATCAGAAACCCAATTCAAGTTCAATACCATTAACGCTTCCACCACCAAAAACCAAATTCAAACCCTAATTGAAAACCCAACATAAACCTATTGATTCTCCAACTCAAAACGCCAAACAAAAAACCCCTAGTGATGGTAAGGATTTTGTTGGTGATGGAGACGGAGTTCTGAAATAGACGTATCCAAAAAAAAAAAAAAAAATAATAATAATAATAATAATAATAATGAGGAAGGAGGAGGAGGTGGAAGATGGAGAGAGCAATGGAAACCTTAGCCATCGATTGAGCCAATGCATGGACGGTCTGTGATTTACTTAACCATTTCTACGCCAATGGGTATATTTGTAATTACGCCCACCATTTTCTCATCTCGTGTGATGAGAAATTGAGAAATTGACAAAGTAAACAAAATTTTACTAAAATAATGGGACCGGACGGAAATCTTAACGGCATGAGCATTAAATAAATAATGAAAAAACGTGGATATTTTATTAAATGTATTTTCCCAAATGGACATTTTTGATATTTTCCCAAGAAATATTCGCAAAGAAAGAGGCATTACCATAAATAGAAATATTTATAAAGAAAGAGACATTACCATAAGTAGAAATATTTATAAAGAAAGAGACATTACCATAAGTAGAATGCATGTATATTAAAACTGTACATCAACAATAATCGGGGTATACGTTAATGCATATAACCCAGAAGAAGACAACATGCAGATCTGTGAGATGTACAGTTTTAACTTTAAACCTAAATCCAAAAGGAATACATATCCAATTTTACTGATTTTTTCTCTCTCTTTTTTCTTTTTTTTTTTGAAAAACGAGAACAAGTTAAAAATGAAAGAGACTGCACATTACTAATACTACAAAAGCAAAGCTCAGGCAAGACCCTCGATTACTATTCTTTTATCTTGATGGGAATCAAATCTTCGTTCAACTGCTATAACTGATTCCCATTTATAGTGTTGTACGTCTTCTCAAAACATTTACCCCAGGTACCAAAAGCCTATAAAGCTAGCTAAATCGGTAACTTTTTCTTTTCCCTATCTTGCAAGGAATGATAAACTTCACTTCCTTTATGAGGTTAAAAATCCAACCTGCCATTAAATTTTTGGGAACCTACTAGCATTTCTCATAGACTTTTTCTTTGCTTTTCTCAGAAGCAGCAGCATATACTATGGGTAGTACACTTTCGTCTACATTACTTTCTTTATGCACCCTACCCAGTCCGTATAATTTAATTTTTCTGCTGAAGCTACTTATGGTGTTTATTCAACTTTGTCTGCTTTTCATGGCCGTATATATGGAATCATAATCATCTTTAATAGATTTCAATATTTCATAGGGTGTTTGTTTCGTTATGCATGGTAGCCCTTGTAAGCTCATTTTAGTAGTTACTATGACTATTCTTTTTTTTTTTTTATCTTTTTTTGTTAACCCAGAAAATCTTCATGAATCATACGGTATATTATTGGAAAACGATTACTAAAAAATAATTTTTAAAATTTTAATAAAAATTATAATTTATTGTTTTCTTCTGTTAATGAAAAACTTATTAGTCTTGCGGAGTTTCCATTTTTTAGAGTTTTTAGATTTTTTTTTTTTAGGTTTTTATTTATTTGTTCTACCATTTTTTTTTCTACCATACGTTTTTTGGGTTTTTGTCTTTTTTACTACAGATTTTGGAATTTAGAGCGAAAGAAAAATTTGCCAAAGCTTTTGGTGAATACTTAAAGATTTGCAGTTAAAGACAAAGCGAAAAAAGCGAAAGAAAATTAAGAAAAAAAAAAAAAGAGATTCTTATTAGATTTTGTTTTTAATCTTTTATTTATTTTTTAGTTTTAAAAATTGTATTAGGATATTCTCTATTTTTGTAATTTTTATTTTTGCACTTTCCTTTTTGGACTTTGGACTTGGACATTTGGACATTCTTTTATTTTTAAACCCTACAGAAGGGTAGTTAAAAATATAAACTGTTTGCCGAGAAGGAAGGCGATTATGATATCGCCTCGTCCCCTCGGGTTCGTACATGACATAGGAGTCGTGGCCCGAGTCGACTACAACGGTTCATTCCCCGTCTGGAACGGGAGGTAAGTTTGTCGAAACACTCGCGAATCCACTGTCAGCGGGTTATTATATTCCTTCGTTCCAATATATGTCGAGGAACTGAATACGGCTGCTTTAATTTCCTAGTAAAGGGAAAGGCCTGGCCATACAAGATAAGGGTTCGGATTTCATCACCGTTCTCTTCTTGCCCGCCTTAGGAAAACGATACTTAACGCGAACCTAAACCTTAAAATTTGGAATAGAACGAGACCGATAGGGTAACGAGCTTAATAGGAAAGTCGTTCGAAAAATATTGGTTACTCTTTTGAGCATACTTTAAAGTTCATGATGGTTTCTGTAAGTTGAATGCACCGCCTTGTAATGCCGGTGAGGCCTTGGGTATCAAAGCTCCATGCAGCTTCCCCCGTCTCTATTTAACTTACTTTAACTCGGATTGATTCCAGAGAGGTTTGCTCAGATTGTAACGAATTCCTTTTCGAAAGAATATAAGCTGGTCTAGAAACAATCTAAGTGGAGCCATCATGCTTTTTGTTTTCTAGAAAATTTTAGGTTTGCTTTGGTGGAGTCAGCCTGCTGTGTGTTTGCTTAGAACCTCCCGTCCTTTAGGATTTTTTTTTATATTTGTTTTATTTGTTTTTTCTAGTGTATGCCCGAGGTCATTAGAGAACGGGCTTGGAAAGGAGACAATCTAGGTCGATTGATTAGTGAAAAACCTAGTAGATCTTCTTGTGGAAGCGGGGAGCTCGAAGACTCTTATTTTGAGATCCCTGTTTTTGGAAACTTCAGTTTTGAGAATCTGTCTCTTCGTGAGGAGATTACCCCTAGTACTTCAACTGTGTCAGTGATGGCAACTTTGAAAGATTACATGTTCCCAACTAGGTCCACCCGACCCTCGTGCATTAAATTGCCAGCCACTACGGCTAATTTCAAGATAAAACCTAGTATTCTTTAGATGATCCCTATATTCTTAGGGAAAGATGATGAGAACCCTTATTTTCATATTAGGAACTTTGAGGAAATTTTTGGGACAATTAGAATAAAAGACCTTACTGATGAAGTCTTGAAACTTAAGATGTTTCCCTTTTCCTTGAGAGATAAAGCTAAGACCTGGCTGAACATCCTACCATCTGAATCCATTGAAACATGGCAGGAACTTATTGCTGCTTTCTATATAAAATTCTACCCTAAGCATAAAACTGCAGCTGTTAGGCAGAAAATTAATGCTAGCAACAAGAGGGGGAGTGTCTTTATAGGTTTTTAGAGAGATTGAATAATTTCCTATCCCAGTGTCCTCACCATGGATTTGATAAGATGAAACTTGTAAAGATTATTTATGATGGTTTAGACTATTCGACCAAAGCCATGGTCGAGTCTATGTGCGCTGGTGAGTTCACTAGTATAAATGATGATGATGCTTTCACCTCCTTAGGAGTTGTTGCTGAAAAATCCCAACAACGGGAGTCTTGTGTTGAATCCCTAAGAGACTCTTGGTCAATAGAAGTATCACCAATGTGGTAGATACAAGATTCGGGTCACATGCTAAGTTTGCTGCTTTGTCTAGAAGGTTAGAAGCTTTGGAATTGAATCAGCCTAAACATAGGTCTCTTGTTGAACCTGATGATAGGATTAGATCCTCTCAAGTCTCTAGTTGTGGAGTAGAACCTAATATCTCATTTTGGGAAGGACAGGTTAGTGAAGAACAAGCCCATGTTGTCTATAACAACTCTAGGTTTGAAAACTGTCAGAAGTTTGACCCATACTCAGAGACCTGTAACCCTGGTTGGAGGAACCATCCTAATTTCTCTTGGTCTAAGGGCCAGAATCAAGGCCAGTCTAGTAATTCTCAGCCTCCCCCAGGTTTTGGTTATACTAAGAACTCTTCAGGTCAAGCCCAGAACCCATCTGAGAATAGAATAACTAGCTTAGAGGAATCTCTTATTATATTAAGAAAGAGCCAGGATATGCCATCACAAATCCAGGAAATGTTAGTAAAGAGCCAGGTTAATTTTCAAGAGGAACCCAAACAAAATTTTAAGAATAATTCCCAATCTCTTGCTAAATTAGAACTTCAAGTCGGCCAAATAGCTAAGTTTCTTAGTGAGAGAGGAGATGGAAGGTTCCCTAGTCATACTAATCCTAATCCCAAAGGAGAGAAATCGTACAATCATGTGAATTCTGTTACAACCCTTAGCAGTGGAAAGAAAGTTGACAATAAGGTTGTCATGCCTGACAGTGAACATGTTGTAGTTCACCCTTCCGAACCGAGAAACGAGGAGACTAATAGAGTCTCTAAAGAGACCAATGAGGGTAATATTGAGCCCGGCTTTGTACCTAGAGCCCCATTCCCACAACTTCTAGTTCCAAATAAGAGGGAGTCCACCTTTAATGATATATTGGAGGTTTTTAAGCAGGTAACTATCAACCTTCCATTATTAGATGCAATTAAGCGATTCCGCTTATGCCAAGTTCCTTAAGGATATGTGTACGCGAAAGCGAAAGCTTAGTGTCCAGAAGAAAGCCTTTCTAGCTAGTCACGTTAGTTCCATTATTCAGAATACCACTACTCCTAAGTATAAAGATCCAGGGTCCCCTACCATTTCTTGCACAATAGGTAAATACCGTGTTGAGAAAGCTTTGCTTGACTTAAGATCTAGTGTGAACTTACTCCCATACCATGTGTACCTTAAGCTAGGACTTGGTGAGATGAAACCTACCCAGATGACACTCTAGTTAGCTGATAGGTCCGTTAAAATTCCTCGTGGTGTAATCGAGGATGTTCTTATAGACGTCGACAAGTTTATATATCCAGTGGATTTTGTTATCCTAGATACCCAACCTGTCCCCGACCTAGAGAACCAAATACAAGTGATTTTAGGTCGCTCGTTTTTAGCTACATCCAATGCGATCATTAACTGTCGAAATGGTATTATGAATTTGTCTTTCGGTAATATGACTATTGAGGTGAACATTTTTAATATTAGTAAGCTACCCTCTGAACTAGATAAATCGAACATAGAAGAGGTGAACATGATAGGAACATTAGTCGAGGAGTCATTACCAAATACTTTGTTAGAAGATCCATTAGGAAATTGCTTAGCTCACTTTGGGATTGATTTTGATGATGATAATGTGATTAATGAGGTGAATTCTTTGCTAGATTCAACCCCTTTGTTAGACACTAGTAATGGATGGAAACCTAAGTTCGAACCACTACCAGTTTCTAAGTCTATCCTAGTTCCTTCATTAGAAGAGCCTCCTAAGTTAGACCTTAATCAACTACCAGATACCTTGAAGTATGTGTTTTTAGGCCCATCTGAAACTTAACCTGTAATTGTAGCATCTGACTTGGATAGTGATCAGGAAAGTAGGCTAGTAACTGTCCTTCAAAACAACAAGGATGCTTTAGGGTGTACCATAGCAGACATTAAGGGTATAAGTCCCACTGTTTGTATGCATTAGATCTATTTAGAGAGTGACACCAAACCTTCTAGGGAGATGCAACGTAGACTGAACCCAAATATGAAATAAGTAGTTCGAACCGAGGTTCTTAAGTTATTAGATGCAGGCATTATCTACCCCATTTCAGACAGCAAGTGGGTCAGCCCCCGTTCGGGTTGTTCCCAAGAAATCTGGTATTACTGTAGTCCAGAATGATAATAATTAGTTAATCCCAACCCGAGTGACCACGGGTTGGTGTGTTTGTATTGACTATAGGAAATTGAACAAGGTCACTAGGAAGAACCACTTTCCACTTCCCTTCATCGACTAGATGCTAAAGAGATTATTAGGGCATAGTCATTATTGCTTCTTAGATGGCTACTCCAGCTATAATCAGATCGTTATTGCCCCAGAAGACCAGGAGAAAACCACTTTTACATGTCCCTTTGGTACCTTTGCGTATAGACGCATGCCTTTCGGACTATGTAACGTCCCTACGACTTTTCAGCGCTGCATGATGAGCATAATTTCAGATATGGTAGAACGGTTCTCGGAGGTCTTTATGAATGATTTTTCAGTGTTTGGTTCATCTTTCGATGAGTGCTTGCATCATTTGTCATTAGTGTTGACTAGGTGTAAGGAAAAGAATCTAGTGCTTGATTGAGAGAAATGTCATTTCATGGTTCGATCAGGAATTGTTTTAGGGCATATCGTATCTTCTAAGGGTATAGAGGTAGATAAAGCCAAAGTTGACCTTATCAAGACTTTAAAGGTCCCAAAAACTGTAAGAGATATTAGGTCATTCTTAGGGAATGCAGGTTTTTATCGTCGATTCATTAAGGATTTTAGCTTGATTTCTAGACCTTTTTGCAATTTGCTTGCAAAAAGATGTTAAGTTTGTCTTTGATGATGCTTGTTTAGAGGCTTTTGAGAAGCTTAAGACTTTACTCACTACTGCCCCCATAGTCCAGGAACCTAACTGGAACCTACCCCATGTGCGATGCTTCAGATTATGCTATTGGTGTTGTGCTAGGTCAGCGAGCGAACAAATTACTTCATGTGATTTACTATGCTAGGAAAACTCTGAATGATGCTCAGTTGAACTATACCACTACCGAGAAGGAATTGTTGGCCCTTGTGTTTTACTTAGACAAGCTTAGACCATATCTCTTAGGTTCTAAGGTCGTAATATATATACTGATCATGCTGCTTTGATATATCTTCTGTCTAAGAAGGATACGAAACCTAGATTGATTAGATGGATCCTTTTGTTGCAAGAGTTTTCTCCAGACATTAGAGACAAAAAAGGTGCAGAAAATGTAGTAGCAGACCACTTGTCTAGGCTAGTTGTTGATTCCCCTGATGATTCCCTTCCTATAAGGGATAGATTTCCTGATGAACAATTGTTCTTTCTTACCCAATTACCTTGGTATGCGAATATAGTGAACTATATTGTTACTGGTCGAATGCCCCAACATTGGGGTAAAAAAGATCGTTCTAGGTTTTTAGCCGAGGTTAAGCACTTCTTTTGGGATGATCCTTATTTGTTTAAGTATTGTACGGACAGTTATTAGGAGATGTATACCCGAGAGTGACCACCCAAGTATTATTTCCTTTTGTCATGATCATGCTTGTGGGGGTCACTATAGTGCTAAGAAAACTCCTGCTAAGATATTGCAGTGTGGATTCTATTGGCCTTCGTTGTTTAAAGACTCCCACTGTTACTGTGTTACTTGTGAACGTTGCCAGAAATTAGGAACCATTTCCCATAGGAACATGATGCCCTTGAACCCTATTTTAGTTGTTGAGGTCTTTGATGTGTGGGGTATTGACTTTATTGGTCCGTTTCCTAATTCTTTTGGTAACTTATACATCCTTGTCGCTGTAGACTATGTCTCTAAGTGGATTGAGGCGGTTGCGTGTAAAACAATGACCATAGGTTTGTGATTGAGTTCTTGAAAGATAATATACTTACATGTTTTGGTACACCGCGTGCTATAATTAGTGATGGAGGGTCGCACTTTTGTAATGGACCTTTTAAGCTTTTGATGAAGAAATATGGTATTACACATAAGGTAGCTACCCGGTATCATCCACAGACTAGTGGTCAGGTAGAGGTTTCTAATAGGGAGATAAAACGTATATTAGAGAAAACAGTTAATACTAATCGTAAAGACTGGTCGTCTAGGCTTACTGATGCCTTATGGGCTTACCGTACTGCGTTTAAGACCCCAATTGGAATGTCACCTTATTGACTTATGTATGGCAAGGCATGTCGCTTACCGGTTGAGTTAGAGCATAGAGAATATTAGGATGTTAAGCAGCTAAACTTTTCACTTGACAAGGCAGGAGCCCATAGGAAACTCCAGCTCAATGAGTTGGAAGAGATTCGTAGAGATGCAAACGATAGTGCTAAGGAGTATAAGAACAAAATGAAACTTGTGCATGATAAGAATATTTTAAGAAAGTCATTTTCTCCAGGTCAAAAAGTTCTTCTATATGATACCAGCTTGCATCTTTTCCATGGGAAGTTACGTTCTCGGTGGACGGGTCCTTTTATTATTCGCACTATCTTTCCTCATGGAGCTGTGGAGATCGAGACACCGGATGGTAGTAGTTCTTCGAAGGTTAACGTTCAGAGATTGAAACCCTTTTTAGAGACCTTTCCTACATGTGATGTTAAGGAGGTCCCTCTGGAGGACCCCGTTTACACTTGATTGACCATCAAGGCGATTTGTATGTTGTATATTAGTTTTTGATTTCTCTCTTCACCCAGGTATTATCTTTCCGACTTCTCTCTTTACTGATTCCTCCTGTTACTTTACTTTTTGGTATTGCTCTTTCATTAGAAACATTGAGGACAATGTTAGATTTAAGTTTGGGGGTGGCCGGGTGGGAAGAAACTTTTTGTTAGCTTTTAGTTGCAATAAATAAACTCCAGAGCCTAAAAATTTATGGTTATTAAGGTTGGCACTAACCAATCTAAGTGGATGGGAACATCTTGTTTGTAGGAGTTGAGGAACTAATCTGATTAGATGAAAACATCTAAGGAGTCTATTCATAAAAGCACAGAGCTCGGGTGTTAGAATTAAAAAAAAAATGGTAGTTTCGCCATATCTCGTTGAATCCTTTTCACCTTATGTTTTTATTTTTCTTTTCTTTTAAGTGATTTGCTGGGGCACACGATTCAAGTTGTTACCATTTCTAGGGTGAAATAGAGTGATTGGGAAAAATAGGGCAGCATGTGCATGGGAAAAATATTTCACGGGATTGCAAGTGTTTTTGAAAGATTCGATGTGTATTAAGCGTGTTGGATCACTCCTACAACGTGTAATATCATGTTTGGAATGTTTATGCATCATTTCAGCGCGCGAAGAGTTAAATTAGGGAAGAAAATATTCATGAGAATATTTTTCTTCAATGCCGAGTAATGGAAGATTTGCTGGAGTTACAGAGGATTATTCTCTGTTCTAGGAGGCTATATAAGGTTCAGAGGAGTAGTAGAGCGGTTACGGAGTGATTGGGGAGACAACAGAGCAAAGAAACGAGAGTTGGAGAAATCTGCTGCTGCTGCCATTGAAGGGAGCTCGAAGAACATTAGACTGTAGAAGATAGTCGTTGTGCTACAGTGACAACAACACTCTTGTTTTATCATTCTCTGTAACAGCTCGGTTTGTAACAAATATAACTGTTACGAACCCGGTTTTCATTATATTTCTTCCGTTTTCATCATTTGTAAACACTTTGAGCAATGAAATCAACTTTTAAGCGTGTTTCCAACATGATGATGAGCTAAATCTCCCACAACCAAGGCAATGAGGAAGCTATTTACGCATGAATAATTGGTAATTATTTTACTTTCTCTAATTTATAATTTATAATTCACTCAATCACTGCTTTTGCAGAGTTCTAAATTGTATGCATAATTTTCTTAATTAGTTGTGATTCAATTTGATACGTTATACTTTTTTTAGTCAATTGATAATCTATGCTTAGGGAATACAATTATTATTTGAGAATTTGCCTGATTATTTGTGAATTAAGAAATAAGGGACTCAAAAGATAATTAGAGTTTTGGATTATTTACTATCATTCATTCATGTGTAATAGTGGAATTAGTGTCGTGGTTATTTTTAATATCTTGAAATCAATTTTGCATTAATTTTTCTTTATTTTTAAGTTTTATAAGTCTAAAATCTATTGCTTTCACAAGTCTCAATAAACCTATTTACTACAACTTAATTAAAAATCACATCAGGTCGTAGCAACTCTTAGTTGTGGGTGAGATCATCTAAGGGAATAAAGTACGTAGCATCCTGCTGGGATTAGAGGAGTAGGAGCATAACTGTACCTTAGAACAGTGTGAGATTGATTGGGGTTCAACTACAGTCCAGACCGAAGTTAATTTGGAGTAGGCTAGTGTCTGTAGAGGCTTAATACAGTGTGTGTTTAATCTGGACTAGGTCCCGGGGTTTTTCTGCATTTGCGGTTTCCTCGTTAACAAAATTCTGGTGTCTGTGTTATTTCTAATCCACATTGTATTTTTTTATATAATTGAAATATAACAGGTTGTGCGTAGTTCAATCAATTAGAATATCCGACCTTTTGGGTTGTTGATTTAAATTAATTGACACTTGGATAGGTCTTTGGTACCATCCAAGTTATCTCTCATTGATAAAGACTCGAAGATTTCTATTTGCTTGAGTAAAGATCAAATCGAGAGATTGAGATATAAACTCTTTGATATACTTTTTATCTAGATTGAGTCCGACTGTCTAGTTGATTCTCTAGAAAGTTTATTGGAGTTTGTCCATACAGATTGCTAAGCAAAATATTAGGTGTGGTTGTTGTACCCCCGCTTTTTCAATATGAGCTTTGATTCTCTGGAGCATTCTGAGAAACAGGAATTGTCCAGGGCCAAATTGGACAAAACGGCACGAGCTTGGCAAAGAACCTTGGAGATATCATCTTGTGGTTGTTATCGCGAATTACATCAAACGCTAGCGATTCAAGACATAGTTCACTTGTCTCTAGCAAGTAATTCCGGTAATATCTCACTAAGCAAAGGTTCAAGACCTCATGGACACCTCTGCCTAAAATGGTATTTCCTGCGTTTTTTATGTGATTTTCGTTTTGATGGTTTTGGTATTACTGGAACTTATGACCTAAGGTCACTAAGGGTTCACTAGTTCATTCATTTTCACTTTAGTGAAAGGAACCTTTAGTCTCACTTGTGAGGAACTAAAGATGAAAGATCTCTATACTATATGATTTAGTGTGAGAGAGAGGACGTTGGAATGGCTAGTATGACTTCTACATGCACGGTCCGTCTGTCTGTTCAGTCAGTTCGGTCATGGGATTGGGTTGTTGATTTACCAAGATCTATCTGTGTTATTCATGTTTTATTGAGTTTTCATTCATGTAGGGGATTGTTGGAAAACGATTACTAAAAAATGATTTTTAAAGTTTTAATAAAAATTATAATTTATTGTTTTCTTTTGTGAATGAAAAACTTATTAGTCCCACATTGTGGAGTTTCCACTTTTTAGTTGTTTTAAGAGACTATATAAGCTTTTTAGTCCCATATCGGGGAGTTTATCTTTTTAAGTTGTATTATTCCATTATATAAAGAAATTCACTACTTTTGTAAAATCTATGGGAAAGGGGTTTCTCAATATTTTAGAGGGATCCCCAAAGAAAGATATTTTATATTGTTTTCTTATGCGTTCGTGATTTTCCTTTAGGATTTTTCGGAGTTGCCAAGCTCAAGTTGAGCATATACTACATATGCTAGTAGTAGGTGTATTAGCTAGGGTGTTTTATCCTGGAGATATCCGTCCTGTGAGGGCTATAGCATCACTCTTGAGTGTATCCGGGCGCTAATGTCTTAAAGGCAACGTGTTGAACATGTGACTCACTCTGTTTTTCCCAAGTTTTTCCTTGTTGTTGTTGCGGAGATCTGGGGAGCTCGTCCGTTTCATCAAATCGATCACTTCCATTATAAAGGAGCTAAGTATCAATAACTTCTACTTATTTGATTTTTTTCCTTGTTTTTGATTATTGCACACAACATATATATAAGTTAAGATTGATGCAATCGTGTTGGGGTGTCCAACAGGGACGTTTCCTACTCAAGTTTTCCGATAAAATATCTTTTCACTGTCATTTGCCATTTAACCTTTTATTGAAACAAATCTCTTCACAATCATTTCCAAGCTATAATCGGAACAGTGGTTCTTTATGAACCGAGATTTTAGACAACACCAAAACTATATGCCCAATCAAGGGCTTTGATGAACCCTTAAGGGAGTGGTGGGTCCCATCTGAAGGTCATGGGACCCACCTAAAAGGTTGGTATGTGAGGGTGTTGTTTTGGTGTGGTTCAAAATCTCGGTCTGCCAAGCATTTTTGTAATCGGAATGAGTTAATCTCAGAACTCTCTCTTACTTTTTGAAATCTGCCAAAGGAAAAAGACTATGTTACTTCTTGAATTAACTGACAAGGCATACTTGTATAGAAGTTTTTTGGTTAATTAGCCCTTGAATTTGAAATTTTGGGTTTAAAAGACAAGCAAAATATGGCAACCTTTCAAGTGACCAAGATTCTATAAGATACTTTTCTAATAGCCAAATGGGATATTTCACCCAATTTTCTGTCGAGGAGTTTACGGGAATACCCTTTATTCTCGATCGGCAAAAAAAATAGAGGGATTTAGTCGGCTCTCCCTTATTCCAACAGCTTCTTTTCTCTAAAGATTGTTCACAGACACTGTTAGTGAGCAGGAGAAAGACACCATCAGTTTTCTGGTTAGTGTTTTTGCTTATATCAGTAAACAATCAAGGTGATCTATGTGTTTGATTTGTTTGATTCTTTTTTTAAACTTTTTTTTTGTTGTTGTTGTTATGTTAATTGAGTAAAGTTGGATTTTTGTTGTATGAATTTAAAACGAAAATCAAATTGGTATGGATTGAAATTGAAATATGAAATTGGTATGGATTGATCTTAAGAACAATTTCCCCAATTCCAATTTTAGTTCATACCGATTTTGATTTTAAATTTTATTCTTTGAGAGTGTTT
The DNA here is from genome assembly GCA_023531295.1 of Papaver armeniacum. Lineage (NCBI taxonomy): Eukaryota > Viridiplantae > Streptophyta > Magnoliopsida > Ranunculales > Papaveraceae > Papaver > Papaver armeniacum. The sequence continues at coordinate 1,319,640 of JAJJWW010008974.1, read as the reverse complement.
GTTGGGTAGTGGTGGTGGTGGAGGAGGGGGCGGTGGTGATAGCAGTGACGAGATGAATGAAGAAGAAGTCGTGAGCTATTTGTGATTCAGATGAAGTACACAACAACAAACAAGTTAAGCAAATGGACAGTTGTTGTTAAATTGCATGGTGAATGGCTACGAATTTATAACTGCTTAGAATTTACGAAGATTGAGTTTGTTTACTAATCCAAATTTACAGGAAGGCAAAAAGTATAAGATTGGCTAGAAGTGCAGCACCACAACCATGTCCACACCTACAAGATGTTTGATAAAAGGCCTAAAAAAAATAGAAAAGGGGTAAAGGTTCATAAACTACAATCATCTTCTATCACATTGTTTAGTTCATTCGCCTCTTCAATGGTTTGATTTTTGCACTTTCTGGTCTTAGTAAAAATATATACTTCCCTAGTAATTGTAGTTTAATAAAATCAAGTAGCTTAATTCATTTCTTACATTTTTATAGTTCATCATTCAATCACCAAAATGTTAATTATCAAAAATAAATAAATTAAGTCACTAAAAGTTTGGTTTTCTAATTCTAATTAAGTAGATTCAATTTCAAATTAAGAAGATTCGGTGAAGATTAAGACCAAAAAAGTAGAGGAGAATAATTTTGGCACCCAAGTGCATAATGTATATTCTGACCGAAAAATAGGTTTTGGCCTAGATGCACCCGAGTGCATAATATACATATAAATATTTTGGAATTTTGTTCTTCTCATTTTTCTTTTTTAACACTTGCTTTTGGTTGATGCTTTGATAGTGAATGTGATGGTAATGGTGGTGGATTTTGTCACTCGAGATCATGAACTAATAATTTTGGTTGTGTATAATATGTTGTAGGTGATTACTAGGATAAACCTTGATTTATCCGCGAAGTACATAAGATGCACCCGAGTGCATAATGTATGATTCTGACATGAAGTAGGTTTTGGCTGGTTGCACCCAAGTGCATAATGTATATTTTTTTGATTGTTACAGGAAAAATGTTTTGTCCAGGTTGCACCTGGGTGCATAATGCACACCCTTATAGAATATAAATTTTGGTCAGGTTGTACCTGGGTGCATAATGCATATTTTTGTATGAAATAAATTTTGGCCAGGTTGCACCTAGGTGCATAATGCATTTGGGTGAGTAATGCTTATTTTTATATGAAATAAATTTTGGCTGAGTTGCACCTGGGTGCATAATGCATATTTTTTAAAAATAAATTTTGGTCAGGTTGCACCTGGGTGCATAATGTATCCACGACCCGGGTAAAAATAATACTATATTTTTTTTTTCAAAATTTCATATCAACAATGGATCTTGTTTTATAGAGATTTTCGAGCCATTTCCAAAAATATTAATTTTATTAAAATTGGACTTATATTTTGGAAGTTAAGACATTTCTCGTGATAAATTTTATATTGGAGTGAGAAAAAAATATGAGAGAGAAAAGGATATGATAAAGAATAAAGTTTAAAGTTAAGGGTACATATGACTAATTTTTCCTATGTTTTTTTTTTCACACATACCTATATTTTACAAGTCCATTGCTCCCACACTTTATGAGTTCTGGTTATATGACCCATTTTCCGTTAGCCCTTGAATTTGAAATTTTGGGTTTAAAAGACAAGCAAAAAATGACAACCTTTAGGTGACCAAGATTCTATAAGATACTTTTCTAATAGCCAAAGGGATATTTCACCCAATTTTCCGTCGAGGAGTTTACGAGAATACCCTTTATTCTCGATCGGTAAAAAAAACAGAGGGATTTAGTCGGCTCTCCCTTATTCCAACAACTTCTTTTCTCTAAAGGTTGTTCACAAACGCTGTTAGTGAGCAGGAGAAAGACACCATTAGTTTTCTGGTTAGTGTTTTTGCTTATATCAGTAAACAATCAAGGTGATCTATGTGTTTGATTTGTTTGATTCTTTTTTTAAACTTTTTTTTTTTTTTTTTTGTTGTTGTTGTGATGTTAATTGGGTAAAGTTGGATTTTTGCTGTATGGATTTAAAACTAAAATCAAATTGGTATGGATTGAAATTGAAATATGAAATTGGTATGGATTGATCTTAATTACAATTTCCCCAATTTCAATTTTAGTTCATACCAATTTTGATTTTAAATTTTATTCTTTGAGAGTGTTTGTTGGGTAGTGGTGGTGGTAGAGGAGGGGGCGGTGGTGATGGCAGTGACGAGATGAATGAAGAAGAAGTCGTGAGCTATTTGTGATTCAGATCAAGTACACAACAACAAACAAGTTAAGCAAATGGACAGTTGTTGTTAAATTGCATGGTGAATGGCTACAGATTTATAACTGCTTAAAATATATGAAGATTGAGTTTGTTTACTAATCCAAATTTACAGGAAGGAAAAAGTATCAGATTGGCAGAAGTGCAGCACCATAACCATGTCCACACCTACAAGATGTTTAATAAAAGGCCCAAAAAAATAGAAAAGGGGTAAAGGTTCATAATAAACTACAATTATCTTCTATCATATTGTTTAGTTCATTCGCCTCTTCGATGGTTTGATTTGCACTTTCTGGTCTTACTTTTTGAAATCTGCCACAGTAAAATGACTATTTTACTTCTTGAATTAACTGACAGGAGATACTTGTATAGTCTGTCCGTGTAGGCACATTTTTGGTACAACACAACACAAGGCGCTAAAATTAGAGTATCCTACAATTAAAATGTTACCGTTGACAACATCTCTCCCCCTTTAATGAGAGCAACAATTCTTTAAGCTCTATTCTATATATATAGCCGTCAGATTTCCGTTATTTAAAATTCTGCCGTCGGATCTGATTAGTATATTTCCGTGTGAACTATTCATATCAGCCATCAGATATAACTCATATTTATATCTCATCCGTTAGATTTGAAGGGGCTTATGTTGGATATGAGAATTATAGTAGGGGTATAATTAAAATTATAAACATATATAAGGATCTTAAATAAAAACTTCTTCATGGGTTCTCACTGGATCTTCATGGAGATTAATAATTATGCAATTTTCAAGCCAGTATTTCTCCGCAAAAAATAGTGGAACACTTAAAGTCTGATAACGTGCATGGCACGTGCACTCTCCTTAAAGAATTTTGATTTTGTTTTCTCTCACAACTGTGAAGAGATTGATATTACCATTTTGTGTATATACTGATTGTAATTACATTGCATGAGTGAAAGATCCTAATACTATAAATATATTAAAGGAATTAAAACTAATTACAATAATTTCTCAATCACATATTATTCTCTGCATGAATTGATCTTTTTTCCATAATCTTCTTTGCATGACATCAATCACATATTATTCTTGCAGATACTAATCTTCTTTCCAATTTTATATTGCATGTACTAATTTGCTTTCCATGTTTAGATCATTGAGTAATGGTAGTGATTGATGTTATCTTCCTTGCCATATATAACAATGATTGGAAATATATACGTGACTTAATACCACGTAATACCCCCCCTCAAGTTGGAGCGGGAGAGCCCGAACGAACTCCCAACTTGCTAACTAGACGTCCAAATTGCAGAGCTCCAAGTGGTTTGGTAAAGATTTCCCATAAGTTGATCAACAGATGGAAGATGGCTCGGAAGAATTAAACCATTAAGCAACTTTTCACGAACAAAGTAGCAGTCGATCTCTATATGTTTAGTATGCTCATGAAAAACAGGATTCTGAGCAATATGGATGGCTGCCTGACTATTGCAATGAACAGGGATAGGCAAAGGACAAAAAACATTCATATCCTTGAGAAAATACCATAACCATTGAATTTCTGCCGTGAGATTAGCTAAGGCACGATATTCAGCCTCAGCAGATGAGTGTGCTACGGTGTGTTGTTTCTTAGATTTCCATGAAACAGGACTATTACTAATTGTAACTAAATAGCCAGTAGTGGAACGCTGAGTCATAGGGAATCCTGCCCAATCCGAGTCGGTGTAGCCTTGTAAAGAAAGAGAACTAGTAGAAGCCTGAAAAATTCCATGGCCAATAGTTCCCTTGAGATTTTATAAGACACGATGACCAGCGTCCAGATGAGCAGTGCGAGGATGTTGCATGAACTGACTTAAATAATTCACTGCATATGTTATATCTGGACGTGTGACTGTGAGATATAATAAATGGCCAATTAAACGCTGAAAAGAACTTGGATCAGCTAAGTCCTTACCATCAGTAGGAAGTAGCTTAAAATTAGTATCCATCAGAAAAGATGAGATACGAGCCCCTGTGAGACCAGAGTCTTTCAGGATGTCTAAGACATATTTTCTTTGACATAGAAAAATGCCTTTAGGAGAACGAGAGACCTCAATCCCTAAGAAATATTGCAAGCGACCTAGGTCCTTAATAGAGAAATGAGAGGCAAGACGCAATTTGAGTGAGTGAATAAAAGAGTCGTACGTACCAGTGATAATTATGTCATCGACATAAACAAGGACAAAAATAGAGGTTGAACCTCGATGATATGTGAAAAGAGAATTGTCACATAGGGATTTCTTGAAACCTTCAGTTAATAAAACTGAGGATAGTTTTGCAAACCATTGACAAGAAGCCTGTTTAAGGCCATATAAAGATTTATTTAACTTAAGAACTTGAGACTCACCTTTACGAGATAAACTAGGGGGAATTCTCATGTGGATTTCTTCATCCAGATCACCTTGAAGAAACGCATTATATACGTCCATCTGACGTAAATACCAACCCTTAATGGCTGCAATAGACAACAAAACGAGAACATTGACAAGTTTAGCTACAGGTGCAAAAGTGTTAGAATAGTCAATACCTTCCTGTTGAGTATAACCCTTAGCGACGAGATGAGCTTTGTAACGTTCAATAAAACCATCAGAGTTAAATTTGATTTTGAAAACCCATTTGCATCCAATTGCCGTTTTACCTGGTGGTAGGTCAACCATGATCCAAGTGTTGTTAGCTTCTAAAGCCAGAATTTCTTTTGCCATAGCTGCTCGCCATTTAGGGCATTTATTTGCTTGAGAAAAGGTTTTGGGTTCTTAGTGAGAACTACGAAGCCAAGAACGCCCGATGGGAAGGCGTGGATTTATCGAATGAGAGATAATCAGTAAGAGGATGAGCGGAAGCTGTTTTGCAGGTTGTAGCTGAACAATAATAATCCTGCAAGTAGAGTGGTGGATTTCTTGTACGAGATGGACGAGAGTCATACGATGGAATATCAACCGGAATTGGAGATATTTCTGACGTTTCCGGAATGGCAGAAGTATCAGGATGCACGAGAGGAGGTGCAGGAGATTGAACCACAGGAATAACAGTGGTTGGGGGAAATTATGTAGGTAATATAAAACCCGGTAGACCACAGTGAGCTGGCGGAACCAATGGAGGAGAAGATTCTGAGATATGCTGTGAATCGGACACTGCTGTGGATGATTTATGTCCAAATGAGGATGATGACATATCTGCGTACGGCATCTCGAGGCGATAGCCTTGTCGGGGAGCAGATGAAGTGATATCTTTGGGAATCGCATAACGAGACTGAGAAGTTTCAGACGAATCTGATGGCGTAGAAAATATGGAATCAAAGTCTGTGTATTCATTGACAGGGACAGATTTCGATAGAAATGGAGTATGCTTAGAATCATGAAAAGGAAAAATATTTTCATGGAAGATAACATCTCCGGAAGTATAAATAGATTTTGATTCAATATCATAAATTGAGTATCCTTTCTGACCATAAGGATAACCAATAAAAATGCATGGCTTGGCACATTGATCAAATTTGTGAGAAATCCTAGTATTTCTCGCAAAACAGAGACAACCAAATACTCGCAGGGATGAGTAATCTGGCGGTTTAAGAAGTAGCATCTCATGTGGAGTTTCATGAGATAAAACAGTTGTTGGCAATTTATTGATGATATATGTAGCAGCTAGTATGCATTCATCCCAGAAACGGAGAGGAAGATTCGACTGAAATCTTAAAGCTCTACCCACGTTTAATAAATGGCGATGCTTGCGTTCAATAACGTCGTTCTGTTGTGGAGTGTATACACAGCTAGTTTGATGGAGAACATTGTGTTGGTGAAACCAAGACTGAAGTTCATTTGATTTGAACTCGGATCCATTATCAGGCAGGAAAGTCTGTAATTGAGGAATGATGGTGGATTGAACACCGGAAGAAATGCTAGATATTTTGCGACCAAACTGCTTAATAACAAAATGAAAGAAGTATTTGAGAAATTTTAAAGTTTCTGATTTTACTTGCATTAAAAATACCCAAGTACATCTAGAATAGTAATCCACAAGTGTAAGGAAATACTTAGCACCAGAAATAGATGGGGTTGAAAAAGGTCCCCATATATCAGCATGAATCAATTGAAATGGATGTTGAGATAAAGAGGTACTATTATTAAACTTTAAACGAGTTTGTTTAGCCTTGGGGCATACATCACAGACGTGACTAGCACTTGAACGAATAAAAGGGAAATTGCGAGATAAAAATTTAAAACAATCCACACCGGGATGGCCGAGACGGTAGTGCCAAGTATCAAGTGGCTTATTTGCAACTGAAGATAAAGCAAAAGGTTGAAAATAGAAGTGGTAAAGTCCGGCAATCTGCCTACTGCATCCAATCTCCTTGGTTGTTCGACGATCCTGAAATATACAAGACTCGTGTGATAATTTGATCCAGCAATTTGATGTGCTTGTCAACTTACTAACAGATATTAAGTTGAATTTGAAACTTAGAATGTGAAATACATCAAGCAGTTTAATAGATGGTGATAAATCAACTGTGCCAACATGAGTTACAGATGTATGTGAACCATCTGGTAGTTGAACAGTGAGTGATTTGGTGACCACAGAATGAGAAGAAAAAGAAGATAAAGATGAGCATATATGATGAGTTGCTCCACTATAAACTATCCAAACATTTGTAGAACAGGAAAGAGTAATACCTGCAAAGTTCGCATATGGTGCTATGTCGTTGTTTTCATGATCAGGTTCGAGCAAGGTTAGAATCCGTGCATACTGAGTAGAAGTAATAGCAGGAGCGGCAGTAGCAGGTTGGTGAACAGCAGCAACGGTGTTGGATTCCAAATTTCTGGACTATGGCAAGTCTTTCGGGTACCCATTTAGCTTCCAACAAGTCTGCCTGGTATGCCCGTGTCTATTGCAATGGTCACAGAAAGGGCGAGCTCTTTTGTTGGTGCCGTTGTTTGAAGGAACCCTAGAATGACGTGGGTCATTACGTGCAACACTCAAAGCTGCAGAATCAACAGACGGGATGGAAGAAGATTGTATGCCCTGTTGTTCTTCTTCTTGCCTGACATGATTATAAATCTTGGCAGGGGATGGCATGGGTTCCATGATTAGGATTTGACTACGTAGGGCAGAAAATCTTTCATGTAAACCCTGCAAAAATTCCATGGAACGATCCTGAATGTGATGACTCATGTAGTAGCAGGATTTCCCACACTACACCCCTTACTCGATTTTGCTTAATTAATCCATTGGAAGATGTAAGATCAAGAACATTAATTGATTGAATTCATGAAGTGTTTACACAGGAAAATAGAATTACACTTAGAAGTTAACTTTCTCTCTCCTAATGACTTGCCTAACAATTCCAAAAAGATCTCTCCCTTACAGACTCATTTAGCCCTTTATATAGGGTAATACATAGTGGATGACAGCTAATCTCCCCTTTATTTTCGGGAATGTCTCGCGAAGTGTCGCAGCTGCACAAACATTCATTCTCGAGACACTTCTTAACCCTCGCCAGGTCTCACGTCTTCTTTATGTTTTGCCTGTCATTATTCATTGCGTCGTTTATTGTAGCTCCCTGCGACTCCCTCGCGACGCCGTCGTTCATTAATCTCGCGAGCCTTGTACGTTGCGATATTATGATCCTACATCTTGCCTCTTTTTCCTTGAATATTGCTTGAAGAGCGATTTGAAGGAAAAATTCATTGTTGTCATATTCCTTGGTTTCAATTGGTGAAGGAACGAGCGAAAGAATACTTTTCTCAAAAAGTACGTACTTGCCTCTATTCTTTTGCAAAGTTCCGAGGCTTCTTTGAGATACATACAAAGTATCGTCTCCTATCTCTCCTTATATTTCTCCTGCGAGGGGAAGAGTATCATGAGATTTTTACAATATTGTTTCCGCGATTGCTTATCTTTATCTGTTTCAGTTTTGTACTTTTACACGGATTTTGATTATTAATGTCTTTTCTTGACACGTTTCTTTCAACCGCTTATTCTTGACCATTCATGTCTCTTCGCATTAAATGACCTTGTTTTTCTCGAGGATCTTTTTCCCTATATATAGTTTTCTTTTCCCCTCCTTTTCATTCTTTAGTTTCTCTCTGCAACCTTTCTTTGACTCTCTCCTTCCGCAATTTGCGCTCCTGCTACTGCAAATCTCTTCTTCATCCTTTCTAGCGCTGATCTTAATCTCCAATCTCCCATCCATTCCCATACTGATAAATGGCTTTCATCGATCGTGCATACAAAACTTCTTTTGAAGAAGTTCAAAAAAAGTTGCTTGAGAAGGGTTTTACTCTATCAACCATCCCTGATCAAGAACCTTCATCTATTCTTTCTGCAAAAGTCGTTTTACGATCATCAATGTGATGATCAAAAGATTATAGTCTCGCTAGGTCACTTCTCATGGGACTTCCCATTCCCTTGTACAATCTGAGTTGCCTTTATTTTATGAAATTTTGGCCCATGAAAAATTCTCTCGGGCTGTTTATCAATTAAGTGGTGATTGTATTCGCCTGATGCTTGAGTTCGCGAACCGCGGTGCAGGCAAAGGATCTTTATACTCTAACTCTCTGTCGAAATCCCAAATTCATGAGACTTGGAAATAGATCTTTGAGAAATACACTTTGTAGAGAACTTTTTTGAAAATTACGCAGTGATAACTATGGTGAATGTGAAATCTCGCTGGGGCGTTCGCCTGAAGAAAAAGGATAATGTCTCTGAGGATAAATTGCTCATGCAGGATATTGATTGGCACCCGGGTAATAATACTACTCCTCGCCACTCCAAAGATGAGAAATGGTGGGTTGTACCCTTGATTTTGAATGGTCCTTATATCGCGGGCCCGCATGTTCTTCTGTGAATCTCGCGAGGTATCATCCTTGGGAATTCAAATGGCACGAGAAGAAGAAAGAGGTATGTTTCCGACTTCAAATTTGGCTTTCGCAACTTTCTTTCTATAATTGCTTTGAGTTTGTGAAATCTTTCGGATAACCAGGTTGAGAAGAAGTTACAAAAAGGATCCGTCGGAGGATACTCTGACATTGCTTCGATCGCTTACGAGTGAAGTAAGAAACACTTCCTTTCTTCTTATTTAAAACAATATTGTTGCCTCTGTTTCTTATCTTTACGCGTATGCGAAGGTTGGAGTTGAAGAAACTATTCTGCGAGGATTAAAAGTAAGGGAAAAACGATCGCTCGCAAAGATAAATCTTCCGCTCCATTATCTAAGAAACGGAAGGCTCGGTCTTCTTCTCGCCTTAACTCAAGTTCGATTCTTCTGATGATAATGATGATAATACAAACCCGTCTTTTCGAAATAAGACTCAACCGGCCAACTCTCCTATGGACCAACTATCCAGCATCTTCTCAGATTCTTTCCAGGGAATGGGAGATGCTCCCCTAGCATCCCTTTGTGGAGCTCTCGCGAACGTGTGTAATGCTGCTTTACTGGAAGGCAATAATTCATTCAATGGGGTCTCTAGAGTTGTGTCTCCTGACCTTTTGAATGCACTTGGGTCTCTGGTATGTGTGCAGTCATACTTCCCTGCTAACTTTAAATTGTTTAAGTATATATACGTTTTAATGATTTTTCTATCTTCTTTTATAGGTTGGAAGAACTTCCTTTGTAGTTGCCTCAGACCTTGAGAGAAGACGCAACAGCCTTGAAAAGAAGAATTCCCAATTGAACAAGAGGATTCGAGAGTTAGAAATTGAAGCTGCGTCATCTCGCGATAAAGACGAGAGAATTCAAAAGTTAAATACCGAACTTGACTCCCAAAAGGATAAGGTGTCCACTCTTCAAAACGCTAACCAGCAACTTTATGGTATAAAATTTTACCTCCCTTTACTATTTTTATTTTATCGGTCGCATATTGCTACCTAACTTATTACTTTCGCAGATGTATATAATCTCTCCGATAAGGCTATTCTTCTCCATACATTTCCTGATCCTATGGATAATAATCTTCTTCTCGCTCACCTCAACAACTCTTTAAGTAGTTCATCGAACAAAATTAACTCTCTTTCATTAAATGAACTTCAGACCAAATATCGTCTTTTAGAAATTGAGCATAGATCTGGTTTAAGTGCTGCCAACCAATTTAAACGAATGTTTCTCGAGTCCCATAAAGAAACCAAAATTTTGAGGAAGAAAATTAGTGACCATATAGATGATAAAGATCGCATTGCTAATAATGGTGCACAGGCATTAGCAACATTTCAAAAATCTCTCCTTGAATTACAAATTGAGCGAGATGAATTGCTTCGCGAGAATTCCTTGCTTAGTGAGCGAGAAGATCAAATTCGTTCTCTCCTTGTTATAAACAAGTGATTTACGAATTCGCCTGGGCTGCGAAAGTTTTAGATAATGCCGAGAAATAACCTAGGTGTTGATGTTAGTCTTCACGCCGAGCATACTTCCTTGGTTAAAGATATGATATCGACGAGAGAAGGTTGCTTATTATACCTTATTGCTTCCTATTTCTGTAGTATTGCTTGTAAATTGTTAACTTGTTATTTCCTATTTGCAGAATCTGAGAAGAAGCTTCAGGTTCGAATAAGAGAGCTTGAATCGAAAAGAACAACTCGCGGGAATTTTCCAAATGAATTGAAGAACTTCGAAACCCGAAAAAGAACAGCTCATAAAGAATCTCTCCTTCGCGAGAATAGATATTCGGGTTGAAGAAACAATTTCTAACGACAGTGGAAAACTTTAGCAATGATCTTTGTTCGTTTTCGCAATGGAGGCATGGAGTATGTTTGTAAGGACCACAATATCCCTCTGCATTCGTATCCCTGTCTCCTTGAAAAGGTTCCTGAGAATCTGCCTGTCTCAGACGTTTCTGATAGCGAGGCTGGCGAAGAAGAAAATTACGGCGATGAGAATAATCGGATCAAGAATCCAGATGAAGAAGAAGAATCGCCAAAGAGATAACTCTTTTTGTTTTCTTTTTCTGCTTGTAATATCTGTACATTTCTGTATCCTTATTATAGTGTATTTCTTGGATTTTTCCCCTCTGAATTCAATCTTCACTTCCCCTTTTTTGGTAGTTCTTCCTTGTAATATAATTGGCTAACATTATTGATGTATAACTCTTTCATCAGAAGATGAATAATAATATTTCATCTTTTCCATTCCCATACTTGCCTCTCATTATTTATCTTCAGATGGAAGATTTTAGCTATCATCATGTATGTTGTTGAATAATTATTTTATTGTTATTGAAATATATCGTTGCGACAAGGTCGCAAGCCGCCTTTACACTTTCATGCAATGGCCCATTGACCTTGTCTTATCATTTTTGTGTGGTCTTCCAAGTCAGACCTCCCTAATTAGAGGTCTTCCCATTTTTTACCTTTCATTGCGGCAAAATCGCAGGACGTCTTTACACTTGCATGTAATGACCCATTGATCTTGCCTTATCATTTTCCAAGTATTTTTGCCTCTGCAGGATATTTTAGTTGCGACAATATGACAGGCCTATATATCCTTGCGAACACATAGCCCCATGACATTGCCGTCGAGCGACGAAACCGCAGGGGACGTCCGTACACTTTCATGTAAAGACCCATTGATCTCGCCTTACCCTCGCGTTAGTATTATTGCCTCTGCGGGATCATTGCACAAATATGACGAGCCTAAATTCTCTTGCGAACATAACCTCATGACATTTGCGTCTGTTTTGACACCCCCTAATGGAGAGCGTCGCCCTTATCATCTCCCGGTTGCCCCTTCAAGGAGGCGAAACATCGGCCATACAAGACTAGCTCCTCCCATCCGGTCTTAACAACAACCAGTTGTTTTCGCAGCCTCTTATCCCTTATACCTATATGGTTTATGGTTACGAGACTGCACCTAAGTGGAGTTTTCTTCGGGCGAGTGCAACATATGCCAAGACTTGCCAAGAATGGCCAGGGGGTAGGTTCATCCATCCCGGGCACTCACTGGCTCAACCGTGTACCTCGGCGCCTTGAGCATACACTCGACTCCGAGAAGAGACCCTCGGTCGCCCAACCGAGTATAACCTACATATATAGTTGGGAATCCAAGGTACCTCTTCCTGATAGGCTTTCATGGGCCCCAAATTTTCATGACTCGAGGCTTCGGGAGCGGTGTAACCTTCCCCCGAGCCATGTCGAGAGATACCCCCTTATATGACGCACTTTAGGTCTTACATTTGCCTCTTACGAAATGTTATTCGCGAACTAGGGTGTACGCCATAAAGGTTCGTCCCATTCATTTACTCATTCATCTTTGTTAAATCATTCAATCATTCAATCATTCATGTTTCATTATTTGTTAATATTTGTTTGCAAAGTATTCGCCAAATTCCATTTCATTTGTTGTGTCTTTATCTCTTCCTTAATCGAATTCTCATTTACCCTTGACTGCAAGATTCTCGCACATCATTACTTCAATTGCTACTTTTCCTCCTGCTTTTGTTGACTATTTACTTCTTATGCCTTTTGTTCCTCATATCCTTCGCTCCTTTATTATCATAACATTCGCTTTGTTTCTGTAGGCATTCACCTCGCGAGGTATGTTCGGTCCTTACTTCTATAGCATCTACCATCAGTTTTTCCTTTCTCTGCTCATCTCTCACATGTTGCTTCCAACCCTTTCTTTTGGCATTCCTTTCTTCGCAGCTTCCTACATCGACCTCATGACATTGCTGTGACTCCTTCCAATCTCCCTGTATAATACCAATGCCATTTGGATGTGGGAATTTTATGCATTGATGATATGTTGATGCGACTCCCAAAATTTCATGAAGCCATGGCCTCCCAATCAGCGCATTATATGGAGATTCCACATCAACCACACAGAATAAGATATCGGTTGATAATCCCTGTAGAGGTATTCTCATGTGAACCTCTCCCTTTGGTTTGTTTGCGGTGCCATTAAAGCCATATATCTTGTATGTCGAGGGGGATCAAATCCTCATCTTTTCCTCCCATCGTCTTGTAAGTATGGTAAAAGAGAATATTTACCGAACTTCCTAATTGTCGATTAGGATTCGGTTGATCGCCCAACAAGCTTCTGCTTCATCATCTTCTCCATCAACTGGTTTCGGGTTAATCTCTAATTTTACAACCAACGGGCTATCATGTGTTTCTCTTCCTTTTGGCACTTCATCTGCGAGAGAAAGAAATAGTCTTCACTGCCACTTTTCTAATGCGTCGTTCTCGCCCGGCTCATTATTTCTTTATCATCAGCATCTCTCGCAAAGACTCTAACTGAGCACGTTGTCATGAAAATCTTCGATTGTGCGATAAGAGTGGACGATAGAGTTGCAATTCAAATTTTTGGCTTTCGTTCCGATTTCTATCACAAATGTTTCCTTTCCTTTCGCCGACACTGTTCTGTGCATTTCTGGTGGTGGTGGTAATGTCTGGCCTTTTTCTTCTCCTTTTAGAAAGTGATTCAATTTCCCTTGATCAATCATCCTGAGAATAATTCTCTTTACGTTTCTGCAGTCGTTTGTTCGATGTCCATGGAAGCGATGGTAAGAACAAAACTCATGACTTCACTCGCTGGTGGTGGTTCCATCCCCGCGTTCCAAGGTCTTTGGTACATCTTCCATCACAAGTATAGCCTCCCGGATCTTTTCCACACTAGCATTCGGTGGAGGCATCTTAATTGGTTCCCATACTATTCTCGCGGCTTCTCTGCCCTCCATGGTTATATTGCCTTCGTCCACCATAAGTCTCTTGCTCGTGATCTAGCCTCTGAATCTTATTATTATTCTTTTACGGTTATAGTAGTTCCTTTCTTGTTCAAATTCCTCCTGGTCATGGCTTCCCATAGCTACTATCTTCCGCTGTCTCTCATCGACCTTCCCTCGCTTGCTTGTCCTTGCGAAGTGCTCGCCCTTTGTATTGATGAACGAGGTAACAAGCTTGCGTTCGCAACATTCGAGTTTGTGTTCGCGACTGGATAAGAATTCATTTCATTCTGTCTTTCTTCTAAGGCGATATATTCTTCTGTAATTCTCAGATTCTGCCATCGTGATTGTATTTTTGACTCTAAAAATTTGAATGTATAACAAGTTAGTCGCGAAGAGAGCATTCACAAATGAGAGGATGAGATATCTTTCCTCAACCCGTCCTGCCATTTCGCTACACATGGTTCTCCATCTTATTGTCAACTGCCTTAAGCTCTCGCCAACCCTTTGTTTCAACCCGAATACATCTTCAATACCTGGTCGTGAAGAGTTGTTGCTTATGTATGCTCCTAGGAATGTGGCTTGTAAATGATTAAATGATGTGATTGTGTTCCTTGGTAGACCCTCGAACCATTTTAGTGCTTCTCCAATTAGGCTTGACGCGAAATATTTACACGAGTATAGCATCATGATTCTCCCATTGCAACATACACCTCATATAGGCCTTGATATGTTTGTATCGCACGGGTTGTTCCATCGAAGATGTTTGTTAATGCGGGGAGATTGCACTTAGGAGGTATTCCTCCCATCGTACTTCTAGCGTGAAGGGGTTCTTCGCAGCTTCTGCGATGGCTTCGTCCAATTGTTTCCTTCCTCCTTCCCTTCTATTGTTCGGCAATCCTCTCATTTCAGCCGATTCTCTTAAGATTTGTTCATTTGCCTCGAATTTGACTCTCTTGGTCTTTTTAGCTCGCTTCTCTCCTTCTTCGCTCGTGCTGTTTTGACCTTCTTGCTCGTTATTTTCTTCTCTCCTTTCCCTGCGACGTTCTTCATCGTTTCTTTCTTCAATTCGCACGCCATGATATCGGTTGTTCTCTCTTCTTGGCTGTCTCTCAGCTCTCACCTGCGCCCTCTCATATTCTTCATTAATATTTCTATTAGTACGATTCTGTTCCCTTCTTCTTTCGCGGTTATCATGGTTATTTGGCGGATTGCCTCCTCCATCTCTTGATTTTCCATTTCTTCTCTTAGCCTTTCTCTCTCGCGAGCTAGTCGCGCTTGTTCAATGTAGTGTCTCTCATGTCATCCTCGATCTCTCGGTTTCTTCTCGGTTCTTCTCTCCCGTGCAAGATTATTCTCCCTTGAAAGCACTTGGGTCATTCGGTTCTTGGAGTTGCATGTTTCCTTGATTTTCCCTATTCCGCTCATTTTGAAGATTTTCGGGCTGAGGAATATAACGATCTTCTATTTCTCCTCTTCTCTCGCCATGCTCTATATTCGGATTTTGTGTTTCTTCATCGGTGCTTTCTGTTGGTAAAACTCTCCTTCTTTCTTCTCCATTCGATCTTGAACTTGATCTCACGCTACTTCTAGATCTCCTATTTTGCAACCTCATATTTTCCATCCTCAATTCATGATTCTGTCTTGTCAAGTTTGCTCGTTCCTCTGCCTCTAGCCGTCTCTCTTCGTGTATTGTTTGTCTTAATCTTTCTAATGCTGCGATTTCTTCGTTACCTGGATTCATTTCTCCATTCATTTCTTGCTCTCCTCCTCCTTGTCCATTGTTCACCAACTGCTGCTCCTCTTCTCTCTCGTCTTCAGAATCAGATCTCCAAGTATGTACACTTACTCTATCATAATCTTCAGCCGCGTTTGCTACTGGGGAGATTGGTGGCTGATTTTGATCTTCTCCATCATTTCTCCTATTCATTCTTGATGATTCTCCTGTTTCATTCCTCCTTTCTCCAGCAAGTCTCCCACTTCTTCTTACAATCGTTGGTTGCCCTTGTACATTTCTTCTTCTAGCCATTTTTCTTTTCCAATGAATTCTTGAGTATCTTCTCCAAATCTTTTTTTCTGTTAATCCAAATTCCTTCCAATTTCTACGTCAATCTCTGCACAGTCCCTGTTTCTAGCGCATATGTAGTAGCAGGTTTTCCCACACTACACCCTTACTCGATTTTGCTTAATTAATCCATTGGAAGATGTAAGATCAAGAACATTAATTGATTGAATTCATGAAGTGTTTACACAGGAAAATAGAATTACACTTAGAAGTTAAAACACTCTTAAACTTTCTCTCTCCTAATGACTTGCCTAACAATTCCAAAAGATCTCTCCCTTACGGACTCATTTAGCCCTTTATATAGGGTAATACATAGTGGATGACAGCTAATCTCCCCTTTATTTTCGGGAATGTCTCGCGAAGTGTCGCAGCTTGCACAAACATTCATTCTCGCGACACTTCTTAACCCTCGCCCGTCTCACGTCTTCTTTATGTTTTGCTGTCATTATTCATTGCGTCGTTTATTGTAGCTCCCTGCGACTCCCTCGCGACGCCGTCGTTCATTAATCTCGCGAGCCTTGTACGTTGCGATATTATGATCCTACAACTCAGATAGTTCTTAATTACCTGCTCCGCATATGCAAGGTTCAATTGGTCTAAAGGCATCTAACTGATCCCAGAGTGATTTGAGCTGGGTATAATACATAGCAACACTAAGATTGTCTTGTTTCGTGAGCAATAGAATGTTTCAAAGCATATAATTTGGAAGCATTATGATGAGAAAATCGAGATTTGATTTCTAACCATTGTTCATGAGCCGATGGGAAGTTCGAGTGCTTGAGCGAATTTACGGATCAACGGAATTGGATATCCGGCTACCTACTAAGTCATCACATCTCGTCTAGTGAGAGAGATCTGATGCATTAGTCGGCTTTTTGACCGTGCCATCGATATATCCAGTCTTGCCTTTCGCACTGAGTGCCTTGAACATGCCTCTCCCCCATGTGCAGTAGTTGTCACTGGTAAGTAGAGGAGTGTAGATGACGGATGTAGGATTATCCGATGGATGGACGTAATATGGACTAGTTGGATAAATTCTAGTATCTTTCTCAGCAGTCATGGAAGGGGGAGGATCGCCTTCTCCAGTCATGATGATAAAGAAGCAGAAGAAAAAAAAAAATTCTCACCTAGCTATTATACCATAATGAATTTTGATTTTGTTTTCTCTCACAACCAGTGAAGAGATTGATATTACCATTTTGTATATATACTGATTGTAATTACATTGCATGAGTGAAGATCCTAATACTATAAATATATCAAAGGAATTAAAACTAATTACAACAATTTCTCAATCACATATTATTCTCTGCATGAATCTTCTTTCCATAATCTTCTTTGCATGGCATCAATCACATATTATACTTGCAGATACTAATCTTCTTTCCATGTTTATATTGTATGTACTAATCTGCTTTCCATGTTTAGATCATTGAGTAATGGTAGTGATTGATGTTATCTTCCTTGCCATATATAACGGTGATTGGAAATATATACGTGACTTAATACCACGAAATACTCCTTGATTTTTTTAATTATAATACATGACTCAGACTTGTATTAGATAAGATATCCGACTCTATAATGCATATTAGCCACAAAGATCAGGCACATTTTGTATGTGATTATGTGACCTTTAATCATCTCCACCCTTACCTAAACGGTCATTATTTACCAAACCTGATAACATGTTTGCATTTGTTCATACTTCCTTCCAAAAACAGGTTTGCTCATCTAACAAACCTATATATTTTGTACTGGATAACCAAACAACAAAGAATTGCTACGTGCACAAACTACAATGGGTACAGCCCAAACCTTTCTATCCAAATAGGTATTTTTAAATGCATAGGATGTGGTGTCGCTCATTACATGTGATGTGCATGCCAATATGTAAACCAAGCTGCCAAGGTGCGCTGGAGTATTTGAAGTGACGTTTCAACAAACACAATTGTATTTATAAACTGTCGTCACCATCTATTTTTAACTCTCTTAAACTTGACTTTCGAGTTTCGACCAAGTCCATTCATGTCAATGCCAGATGATTTCAAGATGTGCTTATACAGATATATAGTGATGTTGGTACATTGGTGCTTACGAACGTGTTTAATCAACTGGTTTATAAGAGCAACTCCAGTGGTGCGACTAAACCCAAAGATCAATGACCAAAAAAAAAAAGACCAAATTTTAGTTTGGTCCATCGTGTGACGCAGTGGGTGGCGAGTAAATTTAGTCGAGCGGGGAGTATAAGTTCGCCTGGTGTGGGGCGTAAACTTTATCCCCGCCCGGCAAAAAAAAAAAAAAAAAAAAAAATGGTGGGGCGAACATTTTACCCCCGCTTGGTGTGGGGCGTAAACTATATCCCCGCCGGGTGTGGGGCGTAAACTTTAAGTTCGCCTGGTTTTGGGGCGAACATTATATGCACGCTCGACTATATTTGGGTTTAGTCTTTGGTCCCCGACCAAATATAATCGCCCACTTGTTCATTTAGTCCGGTATTTGGTCGATGGTCCGTCCCGCTACGCCTGGTTCTGAGACCAAAAAAATGGGTATAGTCGCCCACTGCAGTTGCTCTAAGGGAATCAAATTTTACGAATTAGCGGACCAAATAAAAAGCGATGCCCCAAAACATGGCGTAGTATGGTTTTTGTAGTAGGCTCCTAGTCCTAGGCGGTAATAACTCAACTCAAGACAACATGAATCACATGATAGATTTTTTTAGTCCACTTTCTTCTTTTCTTTTAATTATGTATCTTTGTTTTCTCTTGATCAGACGTATTTATCACAAAACTTGTTTGATTAAAAAATTATAAGATCTTCTAAAAGAGAAGAGTATTTTGTTTTTCCTTATTTTTTCCTTAAATGAAAGTAATTAGAGCAATTCCTATGGCAATGGCTAAACACAAATATTTGTTCAGCCACGTGGATGGTCAAACGGGTTTCTTCACTATGATAAAGTAGGACAAAATGAACAGATTTGGTTTTCTAGGGCCCCATTAGTATTTTTTTTTAATATAAAATGCTTTGTAGGATAAAGTTAAAATATAAAATAGGATGGAGTAAGATAAAGTAGGATAAAAATGAGATAAAATAGGATAAAGTGAGAAAAATATTAGTAAAAAATCTGGATTTGCAGTGGGCGCTCATGCTAGTGACGCCAGAGATTTGGCTAGTGTCGCCCGAGATTGTGCTAGTGACGCCCGCGTTTCTTCTTGGCTCGCGCGTCAGTAGGGATGTCGCGCGCCATTTCAGCAGACGCGTGTCTATTGTGGTGACTCAATGTTCAAATGGACAGATTTGTTCATTTGAACATCCATTTTCTTGATTTGTTCATCCCATAGTGGGATCAAAATGAACAAACTCTAAGTTTGTTCATCCCATAGGAATTTTCTTATCAAGGGATTACTTGATCTACTATTCACATCCATATTAGACCATTGGTTTCTGCTTTCTGGTCAGCAGGACTTGGTGGCGCCTTTATAGTAGCTAGAGACTTTTGCCCCATACGGATGTAAAAAAGGGTGAAATTTCGCACTCCCCGGAATCCTAGTTAATTCCAAATTGGAACATACATTACCAAAAGGGCAAAAATTGATAAAAAAAATAAAGATATTGTCCGAATGGGAACATGGGTACCCTTGGAACATATAATGATGAAGTATATGACTGCATGCCGAATATTGTAGGAACAATATTACGAGTGTACTAAAAGCGCGCTCTAAAAATTGACTTAGTCAACAACACTATATTCGAGTGTGTAGTATGAGTCCAGCAGGAGTACACTTTCGTTCAAGTGGACCTCAAGAGGACATGTTTAAGAAAAATTGTTTTTAAGAGTCAATTATAGGGATAAAAAGCCTAGTTTGATTGGGGGCCGTAAAACCCAATTGGGGGCCATGACATTTTATTTGTACCCCAAAATTTTTACGGGCGTATTCATCGGATTCTGAAAATACTGTTTTACTCTTGATTATTTTTTCTTTTTTCTCAAATAACGACCCTAATTAACTACCCTTCAAAAACAATAATGACTTTAAGGGTCGCCATATACATAATAAAAACAATAACGACCCTTCCAAAGGGTCCTCAAAAAATTGATCTTTATATCACGACTTCAAACTGTCGCACATTTCCGCCATTAATGATTCTTCGAAGTAGATGACGATTCTTTTATAAGAAATAATGACTGTTTAGAGTCGTCACTAAAACAGTCGAAACACTAACATTTGTTTACAACAGTCGAATAACGAGTCTTTTATGAAATGCAACGACTGTTCAGAATCGTCACTGAAACAGTCTAAACCTTAACGACTGTTTAGAGTCCTCAATGAACCACTTTATTACCATGACGATTTTTCATACGGATCTGGGCAAAACAAACAAAAAAAAAATATCCATGATCTCAGCGATTTTTCATACACATAGATAAATAAAAAAATTGGAAAAAAAAGTTAAACTCAAATTAAGTAAGATTATCACTAATTGTTTAAAATTAATACTAATCACTTAGGGCATTTTAGCCATTTAGAAAATATTTTTTTAAGAGGTAACCCAAATGAGGATTGGGTGACCTTTTTTGTCCACAAATGTAAGGCCCCCTATTAAAAGTTTTGGCCCCCAATCAAACTAGGATAAAAAGGTATAAAAGCATTGTAAAAAGTCTAACATGTTGCTTTTGAGATTTTTGGTAAACAGCTCTAATAGCTATCTAGTGTGAAGCCCAAATACATGCTATTTTATTTTTGGTTGATAATTTTTATGTGGATTGCCACGTTGCTAGCTAATAGTGATTTGATATAATCAATGAAAACAAAGGCGGAGAACACAACAAACAGATAGGCTCAAAGATTAGACTTGGAAAAAATCTTGATGGAGATTTTCTCAATGATACCGCATTTAACATTAGCAATTAATTTTTTATTACATGATTTAGTCATAGAAACGCGTTGAGACAACGTTACACCCACCCATACAATTATTGTGCCAGTCATCTGTGTTTAATATATAAACATCACAAATCTAAAGTCTAAACACAACATCTAAATCCATTTTCATTTCTCTGAAATTTTCATATCTTTTCTGATAATCAAACCAAAAATGGCTACCATTGTTGTTCATGAACCAGTTCCTTCACCTATGGAAGATGCTGAGGCCGTCATGAACGCTGTTAAAGGGTGGGGTACAAATGAGAAAGGTCTTTTTGAAGTTCTAGCACATAGGAATGCAGCACAAAGGCAAGCAATAAGACACGCTTATCAAGAACATTATCATGAGGATCTTATCAAGAGGCTCGAATCCGAATTGCATGGGCATCTTGAGGTTTATTTCTCAACTCATTACATTCTTTAAAAATAACTATTCATTACGCTTAATTTTTCCATTTTTGATTAACTAAATTAATTAACAAAAAAAAATACTTAATTTTGTAACTTACACCTATATAGAAAGCGATGTACCGATGGATGTTGGAACCACTAGACTGTGATGCCGTCTTAGCTAACGTTGCGTTGAAAAAACATTCACCGGATTACCCGGTTATCATCGAATTGGCATGTGTGAAAGACCCAGAGGAGTTTTTAGCTGTAAAACGTGCTTATCAATGGCGTTACAAACATTCTCTGGAAGAAGACGTCGCCTCCCACTCAACGGGGGATCTCCGTAAGGTATATACATACGTTCCGATGACTAATTTCATTTTCCTTAACATATCTTGTTCTTTATGAGGAATTCAGAAACTAATTCTAGTTACATGTTCAATTTGACCAGCTCTTGTTTGCAATAGCAAGTACATTCAAGTACAATGGTTACGAAATAGATGCACATATAGCAAAGGCAGAGTCACATATTCTTCACCAATTGATCGAGAACAAAGCCTACAATGATGACGAATTTATCAGGATTTTTGCAACAAGGAGCAATGCTCAGCTGAATGCTACTTTCAATATTTTTAAAGATGATTATGGAATTTCAATTGCAAAGGTACGCATACCGCCATGTCACGAAGTTTAGATATAAAACATGGCGCTGCTTGGTATCCTCCAAATTTCTGTGTTTGTGGAGTTTGTAGGATCATTAAATTTGCTGTGAAAATTCGCCGAACTTTGCACAGATTTTTGCCCCAATTTAAAGAAATTCGTAGCAGATTAAGCAGGGCCATGTTTTGCAGAACTTCGATTCCAACTCGCACTAACATGTTGTCAATGTGTCTTATTTTAGAGCTTATTGGAAGAGCCAGCTACTGAGTATTTATCCGCTTTGCGCACTGTGATTCACTGCATAACTGACCCTATTAAGTACTTTGTCAAGGTAATATCAAACTATCAATGTTTTGTTTTATGTTCTCTGGTTTGTGCATTTTTATCTCAGGCGATTTACAAGTGTGTTTACTTTAATGTCAGGTGCTGCGGGATGCCATTCATCAACATGGTACAGATGAAGATACCCTAACTAGGATTATCGTAACACATGCAGAGAGGGACTTGAGGTTGATTAAGGAAAAGTATTATGAGAGAGACAACATAACTCTTGAAACTGCAGTAGTAAGGGAGACTTCAGGGGATTATGAGACCTTCCTCCTAGCTCTACTTGGTAACTAAGAACGAACTCGATCACAAGTCCCCGCCGAGATCCTTATAATTCTGCTTCGGTCAAATGCTTATTTAATTCCCGTCCATTTGATTTGTGTTGCTTTCGTTAATTTGGTGTGTTTCCATTTGTGATGGTACCGGATGGCTTGATGTTGTTACCGTATATCTCATGGTTGTATATTCATGGTCTGGTGGTTTTGCTTCCAAATTTGACTAGCTCCAGTTCTTATTTCTATGTCATTCTTGGATTGAAATTTGACTAGTTCTAAATCAGTTTGTGGTGTTTCAAAAGAAACTAAATTTTGGAAGAAAAAACACACACATTCAAAATCAACCCAATCAATTAAGCTCCAAGAACATCGTCAAATTCCTTGGTTGTTCAAAAAGAAAACCACTAGTTTAGTACCCATCTGTCTTCAAACTTCAGTCTCTATTGATTGCATTCAATTATTATTTACTCCCGTTCCATTTTAGATGACACTTTAGGGTTATTTTTTTGTTCCATAATACTTGAAGGTTTACATATTTTTCCACAAAACTTCTAATAACACCCTAACATTTTGTCTTGGAACTATAAGTTTATTTTTAAGTGCCCTAATAGCAATTAATGTTTGAAGACTTTTCTTAAGGGTACAGATGGAAAATCTCCATACCTCTCTCCACTTCTTAATCTGCGTGAAAACTCCAAAATCATCATCTAAAGTGGAACGGAGGGAGTAGTACCCGGTGCCAGTGGGTTGGGGAGTTGTTGAAGGTGGTAACAACAAATTTCAGAGATGGTTGGACTTAAAGAAGTTGGATAGGAGACGAGAAACAAGCTGCGCTCCAATCCTTTTTTGAATGACAACCCCTAACCTATGTAATAGGAAATCTCCCACTTTGACATTTGCATCATGACCGACCATGTAGTTTCGTAATCTTTTCAGGAAATTTATAGTATCTCCACCAAGCTCCCCCAAAGTAGTAAAGGCAAGGACATTAAAACCAAAAACCTGAGCAGTATACTTCTCTAGATATTTATTATGTTTCCGAGTTCCGGTATTGCTCTGCTTGGCCAGGATCAAATGTGCGTACACCACCTCCACTAGAAGGGAGACACCTGTTACATCCAAGCACATGTCGCGGCCACTATCCCAGTTATAAACCAAAATATCAGCGGGTCTCAAAGCCAGACCATAATTAGAAAGGAAGCCCAAAGCAATCTCTTTCCTAGCTGGCATGCCTGCACGCAGGGGAGAAGCCAGAATTCTAGAAATGGGCGGGCAAGTTACCAATCAGTGCACATTTGAGGAGGTGCAAAAGGGTTATAATGGCTAAAATGGGGCAATATTAGCTAAAATTAGGCTTGAGAGCTCACGGTCGAGGGGTTGCAATTGCACACCCACCTCTCAATGTCGCTCCGCCCCTGCCTGCACGATAGCACATGTCCGCAAAAGTGTCATGTACTAGATCATGTTCGAACTTAAAACCAACTTCATGGGGACAATGTAGGGCATGGTCGCCAAAAATGTCCATTTCCCTATCACAGCTGGAGCATATCCCCCTCTTCGAAAAGTGGAATACCAAGCCTATATCGAAGTACTGCACAAAACTTCCTAGGTCCAATTTTCTGATTAAGCCTCGTTATTATAGGGATAACTAATAAATAATTTTGCGCGTGTTTGGTTTTGCTGCATTGCGAAGAGAAATATTACGCTCATACATGTTAAACCGAGTGGGTAAAATATTTAATCACCAAGGAACTCATAGAGTGGAGGGGCGATGTCGTCAACGCGGAGCTGAGAAATGTTACTACCACATACCTGGTTATGGTTTATAGGTGTTCAATGTAAGTTTAAATGTTGGGCTTAAATGAACCAAACCAGAATCACACAAGATCATGTTCTGTTGGGCTTGGGTCTGCATGATAGGGGCCGAATAACAATATTTCATCGTATTTTCCATCGTATACACACCCAAACTACCATGCTTGGTGGGGAGAGTGGATAACCTCTGTTGGAGCGTATCTTCCATCGTATACACACCCAAACTACCATGCTTGATGGGGAGAGTGGATAACCTCTGTTGGAGCAAGCCGCAACCTGGACCATTACCTGTAATGTATTTTTTTTCGATGCAGAATTAAGTTCAAATGAGTTTTGAGTTTAGGTTATTTGCATGGTCACATTAAACAAAGTCCTCCAAACATCCCAATAGAATGACAGGATTCTTTAGGGAATCTAAATCCCGCCATGAAAAACTGCATTCTCCTTGGCTGATTTTTGGTCTAAGATAGTTAATATATTGGTGTTTATGGGTAAAAATCGTTTCTGCTGATTTCGGTAATTTCGGTGGGTGAGTGAGAAACTGGTTCAAACCCTAAACAAATGTGCTGCACGTGAGCACTTTATAGATTCGAGAGATCAATGCATACAAGTCCGGCCTAAACCAAGAAATGGCCGTTCCGGACTTGCTTTGGTCACAAAGTGGAGGAGAAGGGTTGATTTGGGGAGGGAAGCAAAGAAAGGTGTTGAGGAGAGTAGTATCTTGACTTGTATCGAGAAAGTGAAAGCTTAGGAAGCTTGCAAGAGATGAAAGCTTTTGGAGAGCTTGCAACGTTGCCTTTTACGAGTGTAGTATTTTTCTCCCGACCAAGACTTGTTGTCCGGTGGAAATAGGTAAGACCTATTTATACAAGTCGAGATTGAAACGTACCCTGGCCTCATGAAGGAAGAGAGTAAAGGGTGAAATAATGGGAGGAGGTGGTAACCGCATGGTTTAATGGGCGAAAAAGTTTTTCACCATTATTTCCTCTTTTATTTGACCGCTTTATTCCTTTTCACGCTTTCTTAATGTGAGCGTAGTGTACGCTGCATCTTTGTGACCGCCAAACCAAAACCCTAAAGAAGCATCCCCCAGTTTGTGTCGATGTCTCGAGTGTTGGTTGCATCTTGAGTGCAAGTGGCGCTGCTAGTGGCGCGTGTGGCATGTGCCAATGGCATGTGCGGAATGCCTTGGTGGTAGGTTGCACGGTTTGCAAGTTAGGTTACCAGCGTGTGTGTTTGGCATGTGCGGAATGCCTTGTTGACCTAGTTGCAAGTCTTGCAAACCTAGGGCGCTATGTTGGGCGTGGGCCAAAGGCATAGCGGCTTGGAAATATGGCTTGCGGCACTTGTTGGCATGTGCGGCCATGCTGACCTAGTTGCAAGTCTTGCAAACCTAGGGCGCTATGTTGGGCGTGGGCCAAAGGCATAGCGGCTTGAAAATATGGCTTGCGGCACGTGTTGGCATGTGCCAATGGCACGTGCGGCCATGCTGACCTAGTTGCAAGTCTTGCAAACCTAGGGCGCTATGTTGGGCGTGGGCCAAAGGCATAGCGGCTTAGAAATATGGCTTGCGGCACGTGTTGGCATGTGCCAATGGCACGTGCGGCCATGTTGACCTAGTTGCAAGTCTTGCAAACCTAGGGCGCTATGTTGGGCGTGGGCCAAAGGCATAGCGGCTTGGAGATTTGGCATTGTTGCCATGGTGCGCAGGGTGCGGCTTGGTTTGGCATTGTTGCCGCGGTGCGCCGTATGCGACTTGGTTTGGCATTGCTGCCATGGTGCGCAGTATGCGGCTTGGTTTGGCATTGTTGCCATGGTGCGAAGTATGCGGCTTGGTTTGGCATTGTTGCCATGGTGCGCAATATGCGGCTTGGTTTGGCATTGCTGCCATGGTGCGCAGTATGCGGCTTGGTTTGGCATTGTTGCCATGGTGCGCAAATATGCGGCTTGGTTTGGCATTGTTGCCATGGTGCGCGATATGCGGCTTTGTTTTGGAATTAGGGTTCTGTGTCGAAAATCCTAATCTGGTATTTTGAAAAAATACCCCTATTAATTGTTTACACCCGAGTTAAATGCTCTTAGTTAATGTGTTGCGGGTAACACTAGGTCATGGGGTTTTACGATTTTACCCCTTGTTTAAAAACCACCATCAACATTAAGTCCCCGCTTTCGGAACAGGGGGATTTTTTTCGAGTAAGCATAAGATGGTGACGAGACTATCAACAACAAACCGTAAAGAGAATTGAGGGCTTGTCGACCTTTTATAAATAGGATTTGAAATCCTTGCCTCCGGGAGTTTTGCACAAATCGGGAGGCCGGCACAATTGGTGGGGCCGGTGCGGCTTGGGGCGACGTTGGGAAGTTGGCGTGAGTTGGGAACCGAGTGCGCTAGTCGGTGAGACCGGCGTGATGTGGAAGTCAGTGCGTGCTTGTAGGCGTGACTTGGGAAATTGCGTGTCTTTGGCCGGTGGGGCGGCGCAATGTGGAAGTCATGCGTGCTTGCGGGCGTGACTTGGGAAATTGCGTGTGCTGGCTGGTGGGGCCGGCGCAATGTGGAAGTTGTGCGTGCTTGCAGGCGTGACTTGGGAAATTGCGTGTGCTGGCTGATGGGGCCGGCGCAATGTGGAAGTTGTGCGTGATTTGCGGGCGTGACCGATGTAAACAAGGAGGGGGTTTTCTTCCGATAGCAAAGTTTCCTTATCTTGCTTTCCTTCACGTGCGGCTTCCATTAGGGCATCATCCATGCCAAAAAATCTGGAAGCATTCTGTCTTTCATTGCTCCCTTTCCTTTTTTAAGGTTCCGTATTCATACCCAACGTGAATGTGTCGTCTCCCTTGTTTGAGAAGGGGTTCTTCCTATTGATTCCTCTTTTCATTTGCTTTGCCGGTGCGTTTTCTTTTTCTCCTTTGTTCACGCCATCCTCTTTTTATATGTGTATAAACAGGATGGAACTTGATTATCTTTCCATTTCTTGCAGCGTATGATGGGATCTTCCAGAGACGGCCGTGCCTTTAACTTTTTGGAAAAGGACTTCAGAATCGGTGGAGATCGATCTTCTTCTCTTGAGGAGGTATTGGTTGGGGTTGAATCTTTGTTCCGTGAAGCTAACGAAATTATTAAGGACCTCCCTTCCATCTATCCTCACGAAGAACAGGTGCATGTTCGGACTCTCTTGGGTTCAGTGGACGCGGAGGAGAACACCATGATTCTTGATTTTGATGCGAATCAATCAAAAAACTTCCTTCGAAGTGTCGATGAGAAAACTTTCGAAGGAGTACATGATAGAAGCGAGACAGCCTTTGAAGTTGATGTCAAAGATGTTATTGATGATACCGGAGGGGTCATGGTGGCGTATGCTGGAATAGTTGTCGGGGAGGACACTGCTGCTGCTGCTGTGGCTGCTTCGGGATGGGATGTTGAGGTTGCCGCTGTTACAACCGCTGAATGGAACCTTTGTTGCCCGAAGGATTGCTGGGGGAAATGCTTGAAGATAGCTTTGCCGGAAGAGACCTGCGCTCCATCCTTCGAGGGCTAGTTCCTCCTTATGTTTTTCTGTTAGCTGCTTAGTTCCCTGATGTTGTTTTTTTTTTTTTTTTTTTTTTTTGTAAACACATCTTTCCCTTCTTCTTCATCAGTAAACCTTTTGTTTCATATATATATATATATATATATATATTTTTTTTTTTGAAAAGGGTTGTTGTATGATGGCCTGTAATGGTTTTCTGGGTTCTTCTGATGTATTTCTCCGATATCTGAAGGATTCGCTTGGGAAGAGATATATTTATTTATTTATTATTTTATTTTATTTTTTGACGAAAGGGGAGATCTCCAGGGAAAAATACAAACGGTGTATTCATCCTGGGGAAGTACAGCTATTAAGAGGAATGATTTAAAGGAAATCTTGAAAAAGGGAGTGATTGGGAAGTACGACATTTAGGGATTGGGTTCCTTGAGCCATCGCGAGTGAACTATCACGCCTTCGGGTGTGTCGGTATTGGTGAGCTTGCAATATCCTCCCAAGAGGGTATCCGCAACTGACAGTCAGCTCGCCTTCACCTTCCTCGGGCAAATCCATCTTTACTTTGTCATCCTCCCAACTTGAAACGAGCTTTCCTTAACCACTATATCTCCGATTGAAAACGGGTTCAGACGTCGTGTAACCATTTGAGCCTTGGCTTCGTTGGTTTCGCTAGAAGCTTCCAAGCTTCTTGCAAAGTGTTCGAATGGTCCAGCTCCCCATTCACATTTTTTGACAGCGTTTGTGCCGGTTGTTGCGCCGAGTCCCCATGACGGAAAGGGGGAAGGAAAGACTGGTTGCGAGAAAAGGTTGCTTGGTCGACTTACTTGCATTTGAAAACCATGAGCTAGCGCCAACGGGTCTTCTCCGGATGTCCGGGTTTCTTGGTAGTTTGTTGATGCGATAACCAGTGGGATGATTTGTTGGAATTTCCTTCGGGCGTGGACGTTGGCGGAGGGCGCACATCCAATTTCGCTTTGTTGTCGAGTACCCATAAACGTCCCAATATCATGTCGTGATCTAGTTCTTTGACAATATGGAATTTGCTATGTGTTATAGCGTCTCCCATCTCGATCTCTAAGTTGATGTAGCCATGCGCGTTCAAAGCTTCTCCTCTCAAGTCCTTAATCACGGACGGGAAATAGGTAGCGTCTTGTTTTGTAAATCCTGCTGCCTTCAGTGTCTTGAAAGTAATGATGTTGTGGTAGGAGGCCGTGTCGATGAGCGTGTCGTCAAATTCGTTACCTCTTAAACGGGACGTGGTCAGCAGTCCCCAGTTCTCCGCTTCGCCTGTTTGGGAAGCTTGGGCCCTTGGCGTGGATTCCGAGGAGAGAAAAAGCCGTTTGCCGGATACAACACGATTGAGAGCTGCGAAAATATCTTGGCGCTGGACCTTGGAAAGATAGAGAATTTCGCATACATGTCGCATCATGGATTGCACGGTCTCGTGTACGGAGTCCCCAGAGGAACCGCAGTTTCTTATTGGTAGTGGGTCTCGATGCACTCTTTCGTCTCCTAGTTGGAGTTCTCCTGCTTCTATCCTTTCTTTGAAAATATGCTTCATCTGTTGCAATCGCTAGTTGGGTGGTGAACGAACTGTGGTAATGGCGGTATTTGGGGTTCGCCATCTCGGCCTCGATTGGTGGCCGTACGAGGCGGTGGCAATCTGATGACATCATCTTGAACCCGGGCTTCTAGGAGGTCAATCACCTCCTCGATGGGGAATGGGAAATCAAGGGTATTTCCTTTGGTCTCACGATGCTTTGCATAGGAGTTTTAGTGACGATCTTCCGTTGCGAGGTTTCCGTTGCGCCGGCGCTTCACGTTTGGTGGTGGCTCGTAGTTGCGGCTTTCCTTTTCCCTCTTTCGTTCACTATGTTCACGGAGGATGAGCCGGCATTAAATTGTTTGCTAATGAGGCGCCTACTCCAGCGAGTTTCACGTGCGTCTTCAGTTCGAGTTGGCCTAGTCCTTTCCAGATGTCTTTAGTCTTTGTTGTTGCAGATCGTCCGGCGGCCTCATGGAGTTCGGAGAATGTTTGGAAACGCAAGTTTTCTAGCAGGGCGCGGTAAATTGGGACCATACCGTTGATGCATGCGTTTACTAATTGTTGCTCGGTCACGTTTGGGTCGTGACAGTCGAGTGCTTGAACCCTGAACCTTTTGACGAAATCATTCGGATGTTTGTTATCCCACTGGTACATTCTCCCGAGGTCTGAAAAGGTAACTTGTTCGAGACACGAAGAAATACTTCTGTAAACGCGGTGACCATGCTACTCCAGTTGGGAATGCTGTTCGGTGGGATGTTGTTGTACCATGTATACGCCCTTCCGGTAAGTGATTTTGAAAATTCCCTTAAACGAAGAACGTGATTGTATTCATGTTCGCCCAAGGATTCCAGGAAACGAGAAACATGTTCGCGTGCATTCCCGGTACCATCGTACAGGGTAAATTGAGGGGAAGAGTACCCCCTTGGGAGAGGGATTCTCTGTATTTCGGATGGGTAAGGGGGTTGGTGATGATGTACATCGAACTCATCATGCTTGATTCGGTCGCGTAGGAGTTGTTCCAAATCTTCTCTCGTGACGAAGTTGGGTGGTTGATTTCTTTCCAACGGGACTCTAGTGCGAGTTTCTTCATCCGTGGAGGCGTGCCCTGCCGAGGTGCCGGCGTCAGGGTTGTTGGAGATGCTTCTAGGCGTCTCTGGAGGATGCGACTCACGGGGTAGTCGCTCTGTCGTCGGGTTTTGAGAAAGGTGAGCACCTCCTTTTGTGTTGAAACCATGTCTGTCTGGGCTCTGGCGAGCGTCTCCTGTCATTCCATCAAATCGGCGATGGTGACGTAAGGGCAACTTCCTCTGGTCCCTACGGTCTCTCGTCTCGTCGGCGGGGTATCTGGAACCTTAGTTGTCGGAGGCGCCATGCTGGAAGAAGCAGTCGGGGTCGTGGTGGCGGCCCTAGCTCTGGTGACTAGGGGAGTGACACCTGAAGAGATATTCTCGTTGCCGTGATTAGAGGGTTGTGCAGAGACGCTAGAGGAGGCAGCGACTCTGGCCCTGGTGATAGGCGGTGTTACACTTAAGGGAGTGCATTCGATGTTGCTTTGTTGTCACCGGTGAAGTAACAACGTTATGGGAGAGACGCCAACATCGGGGATGCGTTACACGATGTTCTCGGCAACCGCTCCAGATCTGAGTTCCACCATGTTGGGATTTGACGTTCGGAAAATGAAATCAGGAGTTGGAGTTGGTATTGTAGCCGATAGATCAATCCTCCCACTGTGGTCGCCAATTGTTTATGGGTAAAAATCGTTTACGCTGATTTCGGTAATTTCGGTGGGTGAGTGAGAAACTGGTTCAAACCCTAAACAAATGTCTTTGCACGTGAGCACTTTATAGATTCGAGAGATCAATGCTGCATACAAGTCCGGCCTAAACCAAGAAATGGCCGTTCCGGACTTGCTTCGGTCACAAAGTGGAGGAGAAGGGTTGATTTGGGGAGGGAAGCAAAGAAAGGTGTTGAGGAGAGTAGTATCTCGACTTGTATCGAGAAAGTGAAAGCTTAGGAAGCTTGCAAGAGATGAAAGCTTTTTGGAGAGCTTGCAAAGTTGCCTTTTCCGAGAGTGTAGTATTTTTCTCCCCGACCGATACTTGTTGTCCGGTGGAAATAGGTAAGACCTATTTATACAAGTCGAGATTGAAACGTACCTCACAGCCTCATGAAGGAAGAGAGTAAAGGGTGAAATAATGGGAGTAGGTGGTAACCGCATGGTTTAATGGGCGAAAACGTTTTTTCACCATTAATTCCTCTTTTATTTGACCGCTTTATTCCTTTTCACGCTTTCTTAATGTGAGCGTAGTGTACGCTGCATCTTTGTGACCGCCAAACCAAAACCCTAAAGAAGCACCCCCAGGTTTGTGTTGATGTCTCGAGTGTTGGTTGCATCTTGAGTGCAAGTGGCGCGTGTGGCATGTGCGGAATGCCTTGGTGGTAGGTTGCACGGTTTGCAAGTTAGGTTACCAGCGTGTGTGTTTGGCATGTGCCAATGGCATGTGCGGAATGCCTTGGTGGTAGGTTGCACGGTTTGCAAGTTAGGTTACCAGCGTGTGTGTTTGGCATGTGAGGAATGCCTTGTTGACCTAGTTGCAAGTCTTGCAAACCTAGGGCGCTATGTTGGGCGTGGGCCAAAGGCATAGCGGCTTGGAAATATGGTTTGCGGCACGTGTTGGCATGTGCCAATGGCACGTGCGGCCATGCTGACCTAGTTGCAAGTCTTGCAAACCTAGGGCGCTATGTTGGGCTTGGGCCAAAGGCATAGCTGCTTGGAAATATGGCTTGCGGCACGTGTTGGCATGTGCCAATGGCACGTGCGGCCATGCTGACCTAGTTGCAAGTCTTGCAAACCTAGGGCGCTATGTTGGGCGTGGGCCAAAGGCATAGCGGCTTAGAAATATGGCTTGCGGCACGTGTTGGCATGTGCCAATGGCACGTGAGGCCATGTTGACCTAGTTGCAAGTCTTGCAAACCTAGGGCGCTATGTTGGGCGTGGGCCAAAGGCATAGCGGCTTGGAGATTTGGCATTGTTGCCATGGTGCGCAGGGTGCGGCTTGGTTTGGCATTGTTGCCGCGGTGCGCGATATGCGGCTTGGTTTGGCATTCTTTGCCATGGTGCGCGAGATGCGGCTTGGTTTGGCATTGTTGCCATGGTGCGCGATATGCGGCTTGGTTTGGCATTGCTGCCATGGTGCGCGATATGCGGCTTGGTTTGGCATTGCTGCCATGGTGCGCGATATGCGGCTTGGTTTGGCATTGTTGCCATGGTGCGCGATATGCGGCTTGGTTTTAGCATTGTTGCCATGGTGCGCAGATATGCGGCTTTGTTTTGGAATTAGGGTTACGTGTCAAAACCCTAATGCTGGTATTTTGAAAAAATACCCCTATTAATTGTTTACACCTGAGTTAAATGCTCTTAGTTAATGTGTTGCGGGTAACACTAGGTCATGGGGTTTTACGATTTTACCCCTTGTTTAAAAACCACCATCAACAATTGGTCATGGAAATTAGCACTGGAAGTTGGTTTCCAATGATTATATTTCCAAAGTCACCGACATTTCAAGTTAGGGACCGACATTTGCAATAGAGGGATTCTCAAGATATATGGACAAGGCTTCAAATCTTAATTTTTTTAGTGGCTTTTCGGTGACTCCATCCAGTATTATTATAAACCACTTGCACTATGCTGATGACATCATATTCTTCATACATCACAGCAAAGAAGAACTTCACAACTTATTCTCTGCTCTTAAATGTTTTGAATACATCGCCGGCTTAAAGGTTAACACCATGAAGACTAGGCTCATAGCAATTGGAGATGTCCCGGAGATTTCTGTTTGGACTACGGAATTCGGATGCATCACAGATAATCTGCCTTTCATGTACTTGGGTATGCCATTAGGAGCAAAAGCCACTTCCAAGAAAATTTGGAACACAATTATCGAGAAATTTGAAGAGCGACTGTCCGCTTGGAGACAAATTTCACTCTCAAAGGGAGGTAAACTCACTCTTTCGAAATGCATATTGAGTTCTCTACCAATCTATTACTTTTCTTTATTTAAGGATCCGACATTAGTTTTAAAATATTGGAAAGGAAGATGAGGAACTTCCTTTAGGAGTATAATGTTGCTTCGAAAACTTCTCATCTGGTAAATTGGGGGCTAGTTTGTGCCGAAAAGGAAAAAGGTGGTTTGGGGTTTGTAACCTGAAGATGATGAATATAT
Source organism: Papaver armeniacum (assembly GCA_023531295.1). NCBI lineage: Eukaryota > Viridiplantae > Streptophyta > Magnoliopsida > Ranunculales > Papaveraceae > Papaver > Papaver armeniacum. The sequence continues at coordinate 1,285,970 of JAJJWW010008974.1, read as the reverse complement.
CCATGCTCGCAAAATGGTGTTGGAGGTTTGGCCAAGAAAAGAATAGATTGTGGTATAAAATAATTGTGGAAAAACAGGGTGACAGCTACGATGGGTACCTAATAAGATCAAAACTGCTCACGGTGTTTCCTGCTGGAAAACGATTGCTGATACAGCCCATCTGGTTATACATTCGGGTAGGGAAACATCTTTCTGGAATGATATTTGGAAGGGTAATGCATCTCTTTCTTATACATTCCCATCACTGCACAAATTATCGACTAATAAGGATTTAAAGATCGCAGATATGGTCTCTTCAGATGGAAACTGGCTATTCAATTTTAAACGCAATCTTACAGATTTAGAAGCCAACAATTTCGCAGCTTTTTTAATCGTGATTGGTAGCAGTCCTTCGGTTCTAGATAACCTTACAGACACAAGGCGGTGGTCTCTGCACAGCTCAGGTATTTTCACTCTCAAATCATTATATTCCAATTTGACAGCAGATTTTGGAGTTGGAAATTTCCCATACTCTTTCGTTTGGAACAAGGCAGTCCCACCAAAGATCAATTTCCTAATCTGGTGCTTAATTCATGATAAGCTAAACACCATCGGATGCAGATAAAAGGAGTTGATATCTACAACTCTTGTGTGTTATGTGGTGACGATATTGAATCCCACGAACACATTTTCCTACATTGTAAAGTAGCATACAGAATTTGGTCTTTGGTTTTACCAAGTGTTGGTTGGTCTTGGGTAGTTCCGGCAAATATGAAGATGTTAGCAATACGATGGCACCAAGTTAACTTATCAAGCACAGGAAACTTTCTATGGGTCTCATTCCAGCTGCAATTGTCTTTACAATTTGGACAGAGAGGAACAAGCGTATCTTTGAGCGAAACTATACTTTCAAAACAGATTCGGACCTGGGAATAAAAGCGAAGTCTTTGATCCTAGCTTGGGCTAGTGCAGCCGGAAAAATAGCGCATTTGAATTTTTTTAAGTTCAGTACTTAACAATTGGGATGCTCTCTTTGTATAATTTTGTTGTTTTTGTGTCTTTTCTTTAATCTTCCACTGGTAAAACATTTTGTAAATTATTTTCTCTTCAATGAATTTCTCTTCTGATAAAAAAAAAACGTTTCAAGATATGATTTATATTTTATAATATATTGGAAGAAATAAAAAGGTTTAAAATTTTAAATTGACCAGACTAGAGGTGTAAATTGTGTTGTGCCAGTACGAGCACATCATGCTAAAATTTGAGCACAACTGAGCTCAGCAAGACACATCACGTTAGTTTCATGGGTCGGGCAGGGCTAGACTAATCGTCACAGTAGCCGAGCACATCACGTTGCACGGATAAGCACGTAGTACGACATATCATAACACGTTAAGAAAGAACGTCATATTATGTAGAAAACAATATACAACATGGCACAATACATCACATTTTGTCTGTATTTCACAAAATAGCCTTATTCTAGCCAATAATTGACATTTTATTATCGTTATGTTGACTTATTTTCATAACAACACATAAAATACCTAAATATTTGGAAAATATTTATAATAGAAAACATAAAATAAATGTGCCCGGCTTAGCATAGCATGACACAACACGTTTATTTTTTTGACACAACACAACACAACACAGCACATCACGCATTCTAGCACGGCATGTCTTAATTTCCGGCACAGTACATCACACAGCACGCTAAGCACGTGATTTTGTAGGCTAGTTTGTGTTGGGCCGGCACGTTTTACACCTGTAGACCAGAAAGATCGAAATTAAAAAAAAAAAAAAAAAAAAAACACTAACAAAGTAATACTTAGAATAAGCAATTGAGGATAATATCTAGGGATTACACCACTCTCCCAAGATATGATAGCAAATTTCTTGTTCCCAACTTCCCATTAGACATTTGTTTCTCCTCAGTTTATCTTTTCTGTGTTGCAGTGGAATTTGATGCAGCCCATTATCAACCACAAAAATAAAACAGTAGTATTTCTTGTCTGTTTAAAGTAAGTTATTGCAAACCCCAATTTTTCATGGTAACATGTCTTAATAAAGGAGGGGGTTGCGCAAGTTCCACTGACATTTACTTGTAGTGAAAATCACAAGGATAAAAAGAGGAATACCGAACTCAATTACGTTAAGTCAAGAGACTATGTTAAGTCAAAAGACTTATGTTTCTTCAAAATCTGTCGGTCCCGGTCTTTGGGCAGGGATTCTAAAATCAAGAGACTATGTTAAGTCGAACACTTCGCTTATTCTGCATAATGGTAGATCATATGTTTCTGGACTGATAAGTGGATTGGGGATATTGTCCTTAAAGATAGATTCCCAGTCATTTACAATATTTCGAAATCCAAAAAATCCACTGTCATAGATTTGTTTTCAATTCGGGGGTCTTGGAATTTACAATTTATAAGAAATCTTAATGAGTTTGAAATTGGGGAGGTGGCAAATTTCTTACAGCTATTAGAGGGTTTTCTTATCTCAGTTCAAAATAGTTCTGAAGATCTCCTCACATATCACCTTCACCTGTAACCTATGGGTATCACCTATTTCAACCTCAACACATTAATAGCTTTTCACAGCCGAACATACTTCCCTTAAACCCAAAGGTCAGCAATAGCAGACTCTACTCAGGATACAGGCAGCAACCATTCCAACTCACAATCCCAACCTGTATTTTGAATAAAGTGAATAGGATTTTTAACCTTGGTATCACTCTCGGCATAAGCTTCTATGCAATTCCAAACCACTCTCGGAAATTCATACTCTCAAAGATTTCTAACTCTGGACCCGTACTCAAACCCATCCCTATCTTACCACTAAAAAAACAAATACATAAAGACTTTGCGGTTTGAATATTATCAGTTTAGATGGTATTGATAAATTGCCTGCACATAAAGAAAAGCAATATGCATTTCCACTTTTATGTTTTGAAGACTCCTTCCTGATGAATTTTGAGAACGTTGATTCTCCTTGTTTTTCAGCTACAATAACATCAGTTTATCCACCTAGGTTCGAACCCATCACTGTGGAATTATCAGATGATACATGTTCATCTGAGTTTGGTTTGGTTTCTGATCCCCAGCGTGTCATTCCATTAAGGTTGAAAAATGAGTGTAAAAGATTGGGAATTTATGTGGATGAAATTACTCCCTCATCTGCAAGGAATTGAAGAGTTGTTAACCCTAAGGGAAAACACAATTCCAAATGAGTCTCAAAATCCTCACTTGGAATGTTAGAGGTTTAAACTCTACAAATAGAAGAACAGTAGTTCACAAGATGATACATTTAATAAGGGCTCCTATTATAATCCTATAAGAAACTAAAATGATGCAGTGTTCTTCTTGGGATATCAAGCAGATTTGTGGGTACAAAAACGTTAGGTGGACCTTGCAACAATTTGTGGTAAGCTCTGGTCGTATATTAATTATGTGGGATAAAGATCTTGTGGAAGTTAGTGACTCTCTTGTAGGTGAGTATACCCTCTACATACTCTGTACGAATAAGATTTATTACTTCCAATGGGTTCTCACAAATGTTTATGGTCCAAATAAACCTATTGAGAGAACTGAGTTTTGGGTTGAGCTAGACAATGTCTGTAGATACTGGTTTAATATTCCTTGGTGTCTTGGTGGTGATTTTAACACTATCAAATAGTGTGATGAGAAAAAGAATTGCAAGAAGAATACAAGTAGCATGAAGAAGTTCAATAAGCTTATAATGGAGCATGAACTTATTGACTTACCTCTAAAAGGTGATAGATATACTTGGTCTAATGGTTAAACAAACCATGTTATTATGTGCAGATTAGACAGGTTTCTTATCTCACCTTCCTTTGAACAACAAATCCCTTTTGTTTCTCAGTTAGCCAAAGCCCGACCTATCTCTGATCATATCCCATTACTTTTAGACATTTCAGACCCTTCTTGGGGACCTAGTCATTTTAGGTTTGAAGTCATGTGGGTTTTGGACAATGGTTTCTTACAACTCTTGGAAGATTGTTGGCTTTTTTTTTGTTTTGCATGTACACCTAGCACTGTTATTTGGCTAAAACTCAAAGCACTCAAAGAAAAGTTGATGGTTTGGAACAAGGAAGTATTTGGCCACACAAACACTAAGTTGAATTCTATTCTCTCTGAAATTCACACTCTTGATGGGATAGCGGAAGATAACATACTCTCAGAAGAGGAATTGAATGCACAATTGAGGAATAAGGCTGAATTTGAGAAGATTACAAAAATGGAAGATACCTCTTGGCGAATCAAATCTAATACTAAATGACAGAGTACAACTTCAAGAGCATATTATTGACTACAAGAAGACCCTTTTCACTGAGGAAGAAGTTATTAGTCCAGATTTAGAGGGTATCACGTTTAATAGCATCACTTCTATGAATGCTGAATTTTTGGAGGTTGACTTCACTGAAGAAGAAGTTTTACATGCCATAAGGGATTTAGGTAATGACAAGGAACCTGGTCCAGATGGTTTTCCTATAACGTTCTTTCAAAAGTGTTGGCATTTCGTCAAGGAAGATATTATGAGTATTGTAAATGAGTTATGCACCACAGGTACTATCAATCATAAGCACAATTCTACTTTCATTACTCTTGTCCCTAAAAAGGATCACATTGAGACTATTAAAGATTGTAGACCTATTTGCCTGATGACTAGTGTTTACAATATCATTGCAAAAGTTTTGGCCACAAGGATTAAATTGGTAATGGGTAAGCTTATATCTCCAGTTCAGTGTGCTTATATTGAAGGAAGACATATTATTGATGGTACCTTAATTGCTAATGGATTAGTAGACTCTAGATTCAGGTCTGGGAATCCAGATATTGTTTGTAAAATTGATCTTTAAAAGGCTTTTGATAGAATTAACTGGAGGTATCTAGAATTCATGTCAGAACAAATGGGTTTCAGTAGGAAATTGTGCAATTGTTGAAATTCTGTTACTCTACTTCTTCTTTTTCTGTGCTGATAAATGGTTCTTCTTTTGGTTACTTAAATAGTTCAAGAGGTGTAAGGCAAGGATGCCCAGTATCTCCTCTCTTATTTAATATTGCAATGGAAGGTTTCTTTAGATTTATGGACAGAGCCGCTAATCAATGCTTGTTCAGTGGTTTCTCAGTTACTCCTTCGAGTATCATTGTCAATCACCTTTAATATGCAGATGACACTATATTTTTTGTAAATAATAATAAGGAGGAATTACAGAATTTGTTTTCATCCTTACATTGTTTTGAGTTCATTGCTGGTTTAAAGGTTAACGCTTCTAAAACCAGACTCATTGCTGATTTATCCGTTTGGGCGGAATAATTTAGATGTTCAACTGATTGCTTACCATTTATGTACCTGGGGATGCCACTTGGTGCCAAGTCTGGATCAAAGAGTATTTAGGACCCAATCATAGAGAAGTTTGATGCGAGACTATCAGTTTGGAGAAGGATTTCTTTATCCAAGGGAGGTAAACATGCTCTTTAAAGTGTATTTTATCCTCTTTACCCACTTAATTATTTATTCTCAGTGTTCAAAGCTCTTATTTTTGTTATCAAAATTCTTGAGAAAAAGATGCGTAACTTCTTGTGGGAGTACAAGGAAGGTGCAAAGCTTTCTCACTTGGTAAATTGGGACATGGTGCGTGTTATTAAAGAAAGAGGAGGTTTGGGTGTTTGTAATCTTAGACTTATGAATATAGCTATGCTAGCTAAATGGAGTTGGAGATTTGGTGTTGAGAAGAACAAACTTTGGTACAAGATTATATGTGAAAAATACGGGTCTGAATTCTCTTTTTGGATACCTGGAGAAGTAACACAAACCTACGGAGTGTCATGTTGGCGTGCTATTGTTGAATCTGCTTCTTTAATCAGTGAAAATTCAACCCTCTTTTTACATTCAGGCACGGAAATTTCATTTTGGAATGATAACTGGTGTGGTCAGAACACATTAGCCCAGGTTGCACCAACTCTTTATAAGTTGTCTCGGGATAGAAATATTAAGGTTGCAGGTATGATTCATTCGGAGGAGAGTTGGAAGTTTGATTTCAAACGGACTCTTACAAGTTCAGAAGCTGATGAATTTACAACCATTCTTACTGTCATCGGAGATACTCCTCCTGCTTTGGATGCCTTACCAGACACAAAGAGATGGTCGTTACACCCATCAGGTGTGTTCTCAGTTAAAACTCTTTATGCAAAATTAGTGGAAGCATATGGGGTTGATAATTTTCCATACCAATTTATTTGGAAGAAAGATATACCTCCAAAAATAAATCTTTTTGTTTGGAGTCTAATTCGTGGCAAGTTGAATACGATAAACGTCTTACAGTAAAAAGGGATTGATGTACACAACTCTTTTGTATTATGTGGAGATAACCGGGAAAATCAAGATCACTTTTTCTTGCACTGTAAAATTGCGCATAGAGTATGCTCAATGTTGTTGCTAAGTAACTTTTTCACCTGGGCTACTCCTAGAACTGTGTTGATGTTAGCTCATTCCTGGCATACTACAATCTTCTCAAACAATGGCAATTACATTTGGAGCTTATTGCCGTCTGCTATCTTATGGACTCTATGGAAGGAGCGTAACATTCGCAACTTTGAGAGTAACCAAAATTTCAAAACGGATGATGACATGGGGAATGAAGCAAAAACTACAATTCTTCAATGGGTTGTTGCTGCGGGAAGAAGAGTTCACCTGAACTTTGCTAGCTTTGTAGTCAAGGACTGGGATAACTTGTTTGTGTAATATAATGTAGGTTTTCTTTTCCTACTTTCTTTGCTAGACACTGTAAATTCTTTCTTTCTAATATATCATCTCTTTTCTGATAAAAAAAAATATATCTGAAGATGGTGCTAGAAGATGGGGATTTGTTAATGAATTTTTTGTGGCAAATTGTTATAATTCTTTGGAGTTAGAATGGTTTCATTACTTTTCCTCATAAACAAATTTGGAATCCGAAAATTCCTTTAAAGGTATCTTTTCTAGTTTGGAAACTCTGTCATTCAAGTGCGCCTACTTTGGATAAGCTACTTAGAGTTGTTTGGGTTAATTCAGATCGATGCCTTTTATGTTCTAATGACCCAGAAACTCAGTCATTTATTTCTCCATTGCAGCGAGACAAGGAAGATTTGGCAGTATTTTCTAGAAATTATTGGAGTTAAATGGGTTTTCGCAGAGAACATTAAGAATAATATTTGGGAGTGGTCTAATAAGATGGAGAAGCAACATGATAAAGAATCGGGGAATTTTGCCGTTTGCAATTTGGTGGACAGTTTGGACAGAGCGCAACTGTAGGCTGTACGATAAAAAGAAAAGAACCATTTCACAGCTTATTGTTTCAGTCAAACGTACTATGTATAATTGGTCCTTACATTCTAAGCTTTTTGATGGTTATTCTCTTACTACTCTAATATGTGATTGGGAAGCTGTTACTGGTCACAACTAACATTTTTTCCTTGTTGTACTCTTAGGGCAATTCCTATGGGATGAACAAACCTAGAGTTTGTTCATTTTGATCCCACTATGGGATGAACAAACCAAGAAAATAGATGTTCAAATGAACAAACTTGTTCATTTGAACTTCGAGTCACTCCACCAGACGCGCGTCTATGTTAATGACGGGCGCTCGTGCAGATGTCGCTGGAGTCAGCAGGGATGTCGCTGGAGCCAGCAGGATGTCGCTGGAGTCAGTAGGAATGTCGCCGCTCACATATTCTCTCTCCAACACCTGATTATTATAATTATGGTTTATTTTTTATTTTATTAGTTAAATAATTTGTGGGACCAAACTCTTATTAGTTTATATAAACAAAATCATTAATGGGACCCAACTCTTATTAGTTTATGTTAATAAAATCAATAGTGGGACCCTAAAATATCAGATTTGTTCATTTTGCCTTGTTTCCTATAGTGGAGAATGCATTTTGTTCATCCACGTGGCTCAACAAATTTTTATTTTTGTTCATTGCCATAGGAACTGCTCTTAACATTCATCATTTTGATGAGTGTTAATTCTTAATATATACAATTTGCCAAAGGAAAAAAAAAATCCATTACGTGACAGTGAGTTCAAAGCTAGCTGTTCTCATGACATATTTTGACCGGACATTCCAAATTTTTAAAGGAGAGTAATGTTTAAGTGATTTCATCATTTACTTTCTTGGGAATGCAATATGAAGTGATTCCGGTTTCCGCCACTCTTGGGGATTAACACCTACACTTCACAATTGGCATCTCTCCACTATTTCTCTAGAATATTTTCTCGTGCGTTTGCTTCTTTTGCTTTAAATAATCCGTTTTTTCCTTGTTACTAGATGTAAAGTACAGGTACTACTAATTGCCAACATTATTGTAAGCAATGAACTATGTATATATATATAGTTCAAACCCATCTCCTACATCCTACTACAAACTTTTAGTCATTTGATCAGCAAAGCTAAAAACTTCCAAGAAAGAACTTATCTCTCAATTAGACAAAGCAACAACAATTAGATAGATCTAGCTAAAAGATATGGCAGAAGACAAGGTATCATTGTTGATGGAAGACTGGGCGATAGATTTTGATGTTCTGGATAAAGATTTGCAGAAGGCGCAATGGAATAAGCCTTCTATTTACAAGTTGCCGGCAACTACCACAGGTGGTAGTAGCGATAACAACAAAAGATCCGCTGCTTACTTTCCTCACACTGTCTCCTTTGGTCCTTACCATGACGACAAGGGTGACCATCTGAAGAAGATGGATCCCCATAAGCGTCGTGTCCTCGGTCATTTCCTAAAAAGGTACAAGATAACTCTCCAAAAACTTGTCTACTCGCTCACCACCACCAACTACATATGGCAACAGGTGGATCATATTGATGATCCCAGTGATCCAAAAGAATTACCAATAGATATTCAGAAGGAGGTATTACCTGTACTGCAACATCTCATGGATGCTTATGACTCTCTAGATGATAAGTGGCGCCAAGATCAAGATGGGTTCATGAAGCTCATGATACTTGATGGGTGTTTCATGCTTGAAATTCTGCAGTGGTCGTCGGTATATGACGATCATAAAGCACTATCATTTGGATCGACACCAACAGATACAGCCACAGATGTTAGAAGAAACAAACGAAAAACTGCAGGCTCCTCCTTGAGAGGCTCACTTGATGACTACTACTATGCTGACAATGACCCTATTTTCAGTTTTCACGGCAAGCTATATTTCATGTCTTACATAAGGAGGGACATGCTGATGCTCGAAAACCAAATATCCAGCGATGATCTGAGAAGGAAAGGTCCTTCTGCTGGTGAAGACGAGTATATCATAAGATCCGTAATGAATCTTCAAGAGTCAGGAGTCAAGTTTGAGAGAAGTACTAACTTTTGTCACCTGACTGACATAAGGGTCGAAGGTCACGTACTGAAACTCCCGGTGGTGGACATCGACGATACTACCGAATCAAAGTTACTCAACCTGATGGCATTCGAGAGGTTCCACGTAGGAGCAGGGAACGAGGTCACGTCATACGTGTATTTCATGGACAATATCATTGATTCCTCTGAGGATGTTAAAATCCTGAAATCTAGTGGGGTGCTGATCAATTCGATTGGAAGTGACAAGGCAGTGGCGAAGTTGTTTAATGAATTGACAAAGGACGCAACGCCGGACTCTGAGAACATGCTAGAGAAAGTAGTGCAGAAGCAGCTCGATAAACACTGTAGGAATAAGTGGAACGAGTGGCGTGCTACGCTCAACCACACTTACTTCAAGAACCCATGGGCACTTCTTTCCCTCTTGGCTGCAGTCCTACTCTTGGCTCTCACCATATCTCAGACCTTCTATTCTATCTATGGTTATTACAAACCTTGGAAGTAGTTGGTGGATTACTGAATTTACTCCACTGGGTTAAACTGGTAGTTAGCGTTCATAGCTTATCGTTGTTTGGACTTTGGATCGTCTTTTTTTATCTTTTTTACCAGCTTGTGCTTGTTTATTTTTAGTTTCTACTCTTACTTAATCTCATCTATTAAGAAATGTCTTCCTCTTATGTATTAATCATTCAAATGCAGATTAATCTACTTTAAGGCGCACAATGATTATTTATCCATGTTATTACTATATTAAAAGAAATGGGAGAAAAATTATTTTAACAGTACTATGCTGCTCTTTTTTTTTTTTTATCGATAAAAAAAGTAGTGCTAATAGTTTAGAACCCAGGTACCTGGAATTATCACCCAATGACTCACATTATTATCTACCGAGTTTGTTGAGTGAATACATTGATCTTCCCATACTTTAGGCATATACAGATAGGAAGCAAGATAAGAAACAATTTTAAAAACACAAAATTGGTTAAAAATACCAAAATCAACAAATTCTGGGTGAAAAAAACATCTAATTTTGATACTGTTTAAATGGACAAAAATACAAAAATAGCCAGGATGTAAACATTTTCATCCTACCCATTTTCAAATACTTTTTTTTTTAATTTACATCAGGATGCATCCAGTTTCATCCTTGCTATTTTTTAAGTTGAAGTCAGGATAAATCCAGTTTCATCCTTGTATTTGTTTTTTGTCCATTTCACCCATACTAATTTTCACTCGTCCATTTGAAACAGGTTTTAAAAATATTTGGACAAATGACCCATTTTCATTTTTAAAAACTCTCTTTCAAACGTTTATATATAGGTTTTGTTGCTTTTGCTTTTTCTTTTTTTAAAGCCTCTTTGGAAGGATAAGGAATAGTAATTAATTTATTGATGGATTCTTCATGGTTACGTTTTTCACATTTTACAAGGAAAAGAAAGAAAAAGCATTTGGAATGACTTTGTATTAAGACTCACTCAATTAGCTTGTGACTATGAAGTGCCTGCAATAGGGAATCGGATTCCACTTTTGTCGAAGGAAGATATTCATTTTCCACCCATTTTAACTGTGCCAAAAACTCATTTTTGTACCACCCGTGCCAAACACACCGTATTGGGAATCAAATTCTTGACAAATTAGTTTATTTAATTTTGGAGTCTGTTCTGTAGATAAATTTAATCTTCATACCATCTTGATATAGATTGTAGCTCTCATCAAAAAAAAAGATATAGATTGTAGCTGTAATCATGTGGTTAGTATGTCTCCAAATATACCGTATCACTTGGTTGCATGTTTAGATGATTAATGAAAACGGTAGCCATGGTTTGGTGGTTTTGCTTCCAATTATTGTATTACGTACGTCTCAGTTGCGATGTGACAATGTCGATCTTAATATCGTTCATTAATTGTTAGGAACAGAAGAACTGGATAGATTTATCGAACTATATATATATATGCAGTAAGCAAACTCAATGTGACATTAAGCATTACTGGCACATGAAAGTGTATCACTATGGACGTTTTTTTTTTTTTTTTTTTTTTTAATTAATGGGATTTCAAGGTTACAATGAGTTTAAGATCGAGTAACAAGAACATACCATAAGAGTACAATACCGAGAAATACGATAAGAGAAAGAGAAGGATTACCGGAGTAACACAAATACAAGTATGAATAAGATCCGATTAAATCGGAAGAAGGATGGTTTTTCTCGGAATTAAATTCCAACCATTTAGTTTGTTTTTCTTATTTAGCAAGAAATGCTCCCAAAGTAAGAGTGATTTGCTCAAATCTCTTGTAAATAGTGATAAAGCTTGCGTCGTCAAAAAGACCACCGATGAAGATTTCGTCGCCGGATAAGTTGATGATGAAGATTCCGATGAAGAGTGCGTCGCCGGAGACAACAAAGATGGAGATTTCTTCATTGGAGAGCATCACTATTGATTTTAGAACCCAATCCAATAACCAAAAATCGCCATTTAAGCGAAGATAAACCTCAAAAGAATAGATAAAACCACCAAAACGGTGTAGATAAGTAGAAAACATAATAAAAACTAAAAAGCAAGAACTCAACCAACCTACTAACTAACTTAGAATCTACTAACTAACTAACCTAGAAAGCAAGTAAAAATGAAGAAATCTGCTCAGATCTAGTCCAGTTTTTGACTAGATCTGAGCAGAGAAGGATTGTTTTTAATGGTTTTGTTGGGAAGAAGAAGGAGTGAGAGGGAGGAGAGAAGGATTGTTTTTAATTGTTTTTAATTGTTTTCAGTTTTGTGTACTGCTCGACGTATTTCTCCCTAGTGAGCACGAATACAAATAGGGAGCCCTTTGGTAAGTGTTGGAAATGGTTTAAATATCAACTTCTCTTCATCCTTCGAATTCAAAGGGATTGATTTCTCCAACTTGTACCTCTTTACGAGATGGTGAATGAAAACAAGTATTTGAACTCTAACATACTCTTTCCCTGAGCACGTACCAGGTCCTCCTGAAAATGGAACATATGTAAACGGTGCCGGACCGTCACCTTGAAACCTCGAAGGATCAAATTTCTCTGGATCCGGGAAGTAATCCGGATTCTTGTGTGTTGCTATTGAGGTCCAGTATAGCTGTATGAGTGAAAAAAATATATCAGTGGCTGCAGAACATAGTTAACTGTACATTTCCTGTTGCATGTGTATATGTAACCTACCTTGCACAAAAAACTTTTAAGCACAAAAAACACTCTCCTGAAAACATTATTATTGATGCAAAAATTAGGATTTTCTCATGGGAAATCACTTGGCTGCTTTTCTCGATTTAACAAGTAGATGATGTCATTGTAAATTGGAGATCGAAATTTTTGATCCTCCATAGTTCCCTCTCTCTGTTTTGTCTGTCTCTTTCAGACTTCTGGGCTCTCCCTCTTGATGTAAATTTTCTTGGCCTCTGTGTTTTTGCAGAGTTGTCCTTTGTGATTAATATAATCTCTATCTTTGTCGAGCAAAAAAAAAAAAAAAAAAAAAAAAAATGTAACCTACCTTGCCTTTCGGAATGAAATATCCTGCGTATGTGAAGTCTTCCAAGGCTTGTTTAAAACCTCCTGGCCCAGGCGGTGCAAGCCGCATTACTTCACAAACCACATTCCATGAGTACTTCATCTTTTGAATGTCACTCCATGTTAGCAATTCTTCCGTTCCTTTTGACTTTGCGATCTCGGTTTGTTCTGTTATCAATTTAAGCAAAACAAGAATTAAGAAGACAAATATGCAGTTCTTTTTACCCAGGTAAACTATAGTTAATATATAAAATAATGGACATGCATGCATGCATACCTTTGAGGACTTATCGTAAACGTTGGGAAACTCCACGAGATACTTCATGACCATTGTCATGACGGAAGTAGTGCTGTCATGCCCCGCAATAATGAGACCCATGATCATATCAGCTATAAATTTTTCCTCCATGAACTTGCCACTGTCTTCCTCACTAAACATGATCATCAGCGACAGCAAATCTCGATCCGACTTGTTTTCATGAGATAGCAGACGGAGCTTCCTCTCTTTGATCATAGTTGTGATTTGCTTTTTTATCAATACGGAAGCTTTTATGGCGAGGTTGAATGGTGTTCCTGGCAAATCTATAGGTATCGATAAGATGCCATTCAACACAACAACAAACAACTTTTGTAATTCATTGAGCCGATGAGTTTCCTGCTCTACATCCATGCTTAACAACAAACGACAGGCCATTAGGAAGCTGTAGTTTTTGACTAAAGGGTGCATGGTAGTAGTGATAATTTCTTCATTTGTACTCATATATCTATCCCAATGAGTCTCAAAATGTATTTTTGTCATCGAATCCATGGTACCGATGTAGCTTTTCACCGCTTCCTGGCTAAGAAATTTAGGGTAAGCCTTACGAGCTGCCTTGAGATAGTCTTGTTCGTTCGATAAATGACTACTTATCGGTATGAGTTTACGAACGGATGGGGGATACCAAGCATTCACGAGTTTACCTTCATTCGAAAACAAGAACTTGTTGCCAGAAGCAGTACCACCGATGACGATAACAGTTTCACCAAGCAATGAAGTTTTAAATACTTGAGATGAGTATTTTCGAAACCTATCAAAGAAGAACTTCTCAGGAACACCAGCTAAACCTGCTCTATAGAACTCGATAGTTTCACCAATGAACGGCCAACCGGAACTCCCAGGTGGGAGTTGCTTGATACCACCAGCGGCTGACTTGGTGGTGGTAATTTTTCTTCTCCAGAGGAAGGCTAAACTGATTGAACAAAGAGATATGACAAGAACTATGAAGTAAAATAAAAAGGAAACTAAGAGCATTATCATGGGATCCATTTTCGGCACTGCTGCCTGTGAACTGTGGTTCTCTATGTTTATATACAGATCTTCTCCTCTTTAGAGCGTCTCCAACAGAGGGTAGAATTATTTATTTTAAGTGACACATAGGATTAGGAGGGACCAATTACTAGATATGAAGGTGTTCAAGAAAGTGTTATCTGCACCTCCGGTTGCACCTCCACGTCATGTTTTTAAATAATTTTCTTTTAATCTAAGGGTTGAAATTCTCACCGTTGGAGATGATTTTTTAGATTTAAGGTCAAATATTCACTCTATGTTTAGACCCCATAAATTAAAGGACTAAATAAAAAATCCACATAGGATTTTTTGCACCTTCTCTTGGAGATGCTCTTATATCTTTGATTTCTGTCAGGGTTCAAAGTGTAAATACTCCCTCCGTCCCTAATTAGATGAGCTACTTGTAGTTTGCACAAATTTTAAGGCAAGGAGGAAAGTGAAGTATATTTAAGTATTTTTTACAATTATACCCTTATGGGCAATAATTAGTAAAATTTAGAAACGATTTATCTCTTAAACTATACCACGGTTTTCTATAAACTTTATACCGTTGAAAAACATTTTAAAACACCTACGCAACGAATATAAACATGACTATCAAATTATACATATTTCTTATAGAAAAAATAATCAATTAAAAGCGTAGTTTTAGAAATATCCCTTTGGTTAGTGAAATAACTCATCTATTTGTAGACAAAACTAAAAACCAAATAGCTCATCTAATTAGGGACGGAGGGAGTATTTTTTTATTTTTTTTATAATTTAATTATTGATCTTTATCAGTATCATTTCGACCCATTATTAGTAAATAACTTTCCTTTTTTGCCTCTTGCTTTAAGATAACAACTACCGATTGTTCTAATTTTTTGAAGTTGTAATCGAATGTGTGCCGAGTAAATCTTCATCGACTCATCTAGTTCTGCCAGAACACCAGAGCCTGCTAGGTGCAAACTATTCGATTACAACTTCAAAAAATTAGAACAATCGGTAGCTGTTATCTTAAAGCTACCAATAACAGAACTTGGAAAAAGAGATCAGAGATGACTCGAAACTGCCTACTAACCTCCATCAAATCATGGAGAATTGCTCGATATTAGACAAGAATGACTCAATATAAAATAGCAAAAACCACACTAATTCTTTCATCTAAAGCACAAAGTTTCTATATATCAAAAAGTAGCAAATGATTGTACATAATCCATAATCAACGGGAAGTAATAAGAACACATTGTTATATCTTATACGAGTGATTAACAAGATTATCATCTTTTCCAGTGCTATAATAGCAAATTTAGAGGAGTTGTCAGCTTAAGATGGGGTTAAGACCTTGCGACGGTATTCCGCAAGAGCCCATAATGGGAAAGCATTTCGATATGCTGCATAATGTAACATACAACTCCTCATAAAAGCTCCAGTTATTTCCTGACAAAGCAAAAAATTAGAAAAAATTAATTTTTAATGAATCCGCGGATAGGGTCAATTTGTTTAGGGTCGGATTTTGGCATTAGCATGATAAGTTAGTCTGCATTCATATTGATGGTGTACTATTGACGCATTTTGCATGGTGTAAGAAAATTACCTGTTGAGGGAAGTCCCCGTTTTCCATTTGACTATTGATCAGTACTTTTGCCGCACGATGGAGAGGAGTTGGATCCCTTTCAGCCTATTTTGCAAGACAAGGAAAGGAAAATCCAAGTCAGTTTCTTTTTTTCTTTACAATCACAATTAGCATCGTAAAATTTATCCGGAATTACCTGACCACCATGAATAAGAGCCATCAAAGCCCACCCAGTTTGAACCAAGTTTGTTTTGTTGTTTTCCAGAGGTATATATTCCTGAAAATTTTAACGAGCATACAAAGTGTTATTTGTACTCCCAATCACGAGCAAACCTACTTAAATCTTCTCTTTAGTGCAATTACAGTAACTAGCTAGTTATATCACCTTCTTTGGACACGAAAGATAACTCTCTCCCCAACCACCAGATTTTCTTTGTATAGATAGCAAAAAATCACAAGCTTTACGAACAGTATGGCTGTTTTCGTAGCTTTTTCCGGCTGCTGCTAGACCTCGTAGTGCCCACCATGATCCGTAGGTAAAACAAACTCCCCAAACTCCATACCTTCACATAAACAAATCCTGAAAATGAGTAAAATTTTATTCAAAGAGATTTTATTTGAACAACGAAGCACACAAGATTGTTCTGACAGAAATTCAGTGAATGAAATCCTGAACACAGGGATATATAAGTTTTAATTAACCAAACGAGATACTTTATCTTCGACAAAGATGAGATACTAAAACTGGGGCAATTTGATATAAGTTCCTACAGTTCAAAACTTCACGACGTTCACATGCAATTTTCTTTTATGTATTCTTACCATGAACCGTCAGGATATTGTGTATGTTCAATGTAGCTTACAGCTTTGGCAATGGCATTTTCTATTTCAATCTTTCGATATTGAGGGTGCAACTCCATAAATACCACAAGGGCATGAAGTACTGATGCCGTACACTCGACTGATCTGGAAATAATTAATAGCTTTAGCACTGACCTTATTCTTTTCATTACGAATGATAATATGAGAGTAGTAAATAGCTAAATATAAAAGCTTACTCATGTTCAACAACAACGTCTTGAAATATTTCTGTGGGATTAAGAACCTAAAGCAAATAAAAGAGGTTTCCGTTATTGTTAAAAACTAAAAGTAAATCTTAACCTGTATCTTATTATTTAGTTGAACTGTGCGAAGGATATACCTCCAACCACTTAGGAGATGTTGCCGGCTCCCATGCAGCTACACCGCCATCTTCACTCTAAAATCAGGATAAGAAAATTAGAAGCTTAATTAACTTCAAATGGTGCATATTTAAGTTCATAATTAGGAATTAAGATCATGAAAAATTGAAGGCCAATTAATAGTAATTACTTGTAGTGAAAGGAGAAGATCAACAGAATCATATAAACGATCATTGTCCATTTTCTCACCAACAATTTCAGGCCGTAATTGAGAAAGCAAGAGGCAACTCTGTCAAATTAAAGAGCTAACATTAAAAATTTATGGAAAATACAAAAGCAAATCACCAAAACACGCAAGCCAGCACTTAACAACAAACAAAAATTAAAACTTACAACTAGGCCTTCTGCAGTACAATCTGAAACTTGCCATCCATGATCTTGATCTGAGAAAGTCCATGCTCCTTTGCTAGTGTGACGGTACATGCTTAGGAAGTCACCAGAAGGATTGCCTTTAACCTTATTCACGCAGCAGTTAATACATGAGCGTGGGTATTTTTCTTTTTCGTATAGACGTGTATACACAGTTTAAACTACTCTTAGAAAGAAAGTGATTATTAGGCAGAAAAATGTAAATAATGGGTACAAAAGTGATAGAAGTTAAGAACCTGTGAAGCCTTTATGAAATCGTGTCCTTTCTTAAGAGTGTCACCAATTTCTTCGGTAAGATCACTTGCTAGAAGTGCTTGAATAGTAAAACCAGCATCCCATGTTTGACTTCCGGAACTCTACAAACACCAATTAACTAATCAAGTGGGAGTTAACTGATATGTGATTAGTTGGTAATTGTATGAGACATATCCTCATCTTCAGCTTCGTGAGAATGAACAATTAACAACTTTTAATTGATATACTCATCTTGAAATTGTAATCACAAACCTGCATTCTTAGACCATCTTCAGCAACCCACAAGTAATCAGGGATTCTGGCAAGATGTTTTTTAAATGCATCTGAGTTGGGATCTTCCACCCAGCAAGCAAGCATACATAGGGACTGTGTACATTAACTTTTATTAGTGATTCTCAAATCCTGAAACAATCATGTGTAGGGGATAGTTTTACCCTTACCTTTTCCACAGTGGCGATGGTGATGTAGCGACTATTCTCATCTTCGTAATGAATGTGTTTCATAGTTAATTCCAAAGCCCTCTCTCGCATTAAAGAACCAGGCCACCGTGTTAAAAGTGGCTCCATAACTAAGTGCAAGGAATCCCACACCAAATCCTGAACCCAGGGATGAGGGTAATAGAGGTCCTCCTGGAATACATACACATTAATTAGCACATGAAAGTGCAATCCAAAATAGAATCTCAACTAACATTAATAACCAACCTTGGCGCAAGCGTGACGGCATTTGTTCCAGTTTATTTCATTGTAAGGTTGAATATGAAGCTCTTTTCTTAAAGATATAATGAGATCCGTGATTGGACCGACGAAACGTTTCCCATATAAATATGACATTGGCATGTATACCAATCGACAGAAACACCACATGTTGCCTAGATATATACATTGATAGAACATACATTAGTGATATCGATTACTGCAATATATAGTACTTGTTTCGTAATGAATGGGGCTTTGTACGAACCAGGATGTGTAGGCACAATGGAAGGTAGTAGCCAAAACTCAGGTGGCATTGGATTGCACCCGGACCAATCATAAACTCCAAGTATCTGCATCACATTGGGAACCAATCTATCAAGAGTTATGAATCCAATGGCACTAAGATATCAATTGCTTGCAGGCACTGAGATGATGAAAACTAGCATTTTGGTTAATCTTTCAACAGCTGCCATTAAATGAAATTGGGTTTTTCTCATTTCATTTCCAAATTTCTTATAACAAGCTATAATATACCCAATTTGACTAGTTTGTTATTTCTCATTTCATTTCCAAATCAAAATTATGCCCTAAATGAATTTGGGTTTCTCTTATACAACTAAAGAAACTTAAATTCAAGCATAACCCAGAATAAAAATCAAGCGAACAAATTGAAAATACAATACCAGTCATGATTGAAACGAGGAGGAAACCATTTGCGAGCTCTGAACTCATTTAAGTTTAGAAGCTCCGAGAACATCAAAA
The DNA here is from genome assembly GCA_023531295.1 of Papaver armeniacum. Taxonomy (NCBI): domain Eukaryota; kingdom Viridiplantae; phylum Streptophyta; class Magnoliopsida; order Ranunculales; family Papaveraceae; genus Papaver; species Papaver armeniacum. The sequence continues at coordinate 1,266,870 of JAJJWW010008974.1, read as the reverse complement.
TCCTTGGTTTAAGAGGATTCTGATTCTGGTTCTGGTTGTTCAGAAAGAACATGATTGCATCTCCGTTTTCCATTGGATGTTTGCAGAATGAAATTTCTAAGAAATTGAATTGGAATTTTTGTAATCGGAAGAAGAAAAAAGAAACGCATTGATTTATGGGGAAAATAGCAAGGGCCAAAGAAATCATTTCCTGTACTTAACGGGTGACGATCTGCCTCGCGATCTGACTCGGACTTGATGCCTGGCTTGGAGTCTGACTCGGCTCATGCATCAAGCTAAGGCCGAAGAACTGGGTATTGGTCAAGGCTAGTTCTACATGGACCGCTATTTTGAAGAAGGCTATTATTTTTTGGTCAAGGCTAGTTCTACATGGACCGCTATTTTGAAGAAGGCTATTATTGGGGCGTCACATTCCATTAGAGGGGCGTCACCTAATAGGACAAAAACGGGTTACCCGTAAGTAATTTCAAAAATCCCTTATCTCAAATAATTGTGTAATGACTAAACAACCCTTGTTTGGCTTTAGTTTAATTAATTAAACCTAGCTACGTCCTAAATTACGCCTGGAAAATCAACTAAACCTAGGCGTAAATTGGAATTACGCCTGGAAACTGAACCTAGGCGTAAAATTGGAATTACGCCTGGAAAAACCTAGGCGTAAAATTGGAATTACGCCTAGAAATCAACTAAACCTAGGCGTAAAATTGGAATTACGCCCGGAAATCAATAAAACCTAGGCGTAAATTGGAATTACACCTGGAAATCAACTATACCTAGACGTAAACGACATGCAAATCAAAGTTTACGCTTGAATTGAACTAAACCTAGGCGTAAGTTCTTGAAAAACTAAATTACGATTGAAAAATCTAGTCTAGTACCCGGAGTAACACTAGCGAAAGTAAATAAAATCCTAATTTTACTTTGATTTCATTCGATTTAAGCACAAAAACGGGTACAAAAAGATGGGTTTGTTTGATTATTACCTTACATACACCATGGGTTGTTGTTGAGGAGTTTGAAAACATGATTCTTCAATTGATTGAATTGGTGGAATGAGTTGAGGATGAAGTTGAGGTTGATTGAGTTGTTGATTACCATCACTAGGATCAGTTTGCTTCTTCCTCATCTATTTTTAGTAGTTTTAATTGAAGGGTAATTTTGACAAATTGCTATGGAATCAAAATATCCCTTAACCAGATTTTTGGTCACCAAATATCCAAGTGAAGCCCCTCTAATGGAGTGTGACGCCCCAATAATAGCCTTCATTTTGAAAATCATTCACATAGATAATGGGCGGTTTAATATAGAAAATAATTCTCAAGAAAAAAAGGTTTAATATAGAAATTAGAAACCTATTATAGGGGCTGACGGTTCCATTGGAGGGACTAAACCACGATATTAATGTCCACCAAATTGGTTAGGGTGTCCTAGTATCATGTTAAAAGTCTAGATTACCCTTCCATCTTTAAAAGGACTAAATCACCCTTACCTTATCCCTCAAATAAAACTAGATTACCTACCCTACATGGAATTTAAACCTAATCAAAGAAAAAAAAATTAAAAATCAGTATTCTTTCATCTTTTCTCTTCTCCTACAGATTTAACCGTTTTTCTCCATTAATTTTATTTTTCAAACGCTTAAACCACTGGGTGGATTAATCAGCATAACTTACGCAAGGTAGGATTTATTTTTTTGTGTTTGAATTAGGTTAGATGCATTCAAATTTAATTTAATTAAATTAGGGTTGCAGTTGGGGTTACGGTTGGTTATTCTTCAATTACCAACTGTAAATTCGATTTTTGAAGGTGTTACGGTTGGTGATTGAAGAACTACCGACCGTAAATCCTAAAAAGCTATTTAGAATATCCAGTTACACCTCATTTTGTAACCGTAAAAATGTTTACATTTGGTATCGATTTTAACAAAAACCAACCGTAAAAGCTCCTAAGTGAAAATAATTTATTTGATTACGGATGGTTTTGAGTAAAGAGTTATCAACCGTAAAATGTTACGGTTGAACACTAGCCACCGAAAAACGAACTGTATTTTATCTACGGTTCGTCTCGTAAGATAACAATCCAACCGTAAGGTCCGTAACTAAGGTGTTACGGTTGGAACAAAGAAAACGAGACCATCAACCGTAACTAAATTACGGTTCATCTCATGAATACTAATACTAACCGTAACTGGTTTTAAGATTGGGTTTTACCCAAATTTAACCAGTTACGGTATGTAGTTCATCAATTACGAACTGTAACTCTCACTTACGGTTAGTTACGTGAAAAACCGTAAGTCTCTCTCAATATCTAAAAGTTTTGCTCTTTTTATTTACTTTGGATAATTTTGAACAACAAAAAGCTAATTGGAGCTAATTTAGAGGTATACATGGTCATATAAAGAATACCACATCTCAAATTTGTCACTGGAATCACTCATTTTGGTTGAGTAGATCAAAACTTAGGGTTTCAAAAAAATCACAAAAGTTTTTCTTTTTTCTCCTCTACATTATTTTCCCTCTGAAAAAACTCAATTAATCTGATTTAGTTTTTCATAAATATAGAATATAACTAATTAATCATCATTAACTAATTTCAATTAGATTATCAACACTAACTAAATGAGGGCAGTTTGGCCATTATGAAAAATATCTGGATATGGGGTTTTTGAAATTACTATGTAATAATCCTTTTTGTCCTATTATATCAGCCCCTCTAATGATTTCTTCAGCCCCTATAACAGGTTACTTAATATAACCAATCAACAAGAAATTTTGATTGGTTATATTCAATATAGAAATGATTCATGGACCGCCAAAAAAACCGGCAAAGAAAAAACTACCTAAAAGTTCTCACAAAAGCCGGACCCTCTGCTATCCTCCGTGTTACCCACCGGGCCCACACCAAAAAAAAATGTGAGTATGTAATTTTTTTGGTTGTTTTTTCGGCGGTCTGCCAAGAATCATCCTATTCAATATTAGGGTGATCATTTATTCCAGTGCCCAATAAACATGCATCTTTAAACTTCACATTCGCTATTATAAAACACACATTATTGTATTGAAATCTCCAACAGCTTTGAAGTGCACGGGTCAATGTGTTATTATGCATTCGAGTGCCTGATAACCAGATCCCTACTTAATTAGGTTGATATAGGATAGGTTCAAACATTTGCACCCCTCTGCATATATAGCTATCTTAATTATCTTTAAGAGGGATACCTAGCTATCAGGCTAAATGCAGATTAATGACGACTGTGAAGGGTGGAAAATACGTATCGAATTTCGTTTATCTTTTCATCTTTGATATTTTGTTAAAGAATTTGGCGGACGAGTTTCAAACTCAGGTCACTAATATTATTATCAATAACTTTACCGCCGTACTACTATGACATTAGTTTCATCTTGAATATGCTGGTGCTGATGTTTGTTCAACAAATTAAATGCTTAAAAAAGAAGTGTGTACCGAAAGCCAGGTCTTTCCCCAAGAAGGTATTAAAGTAACACCTCCATGATCAAGGATCCATTTTCGTGCTCTTGCACATGCATCATCTCTACCACCGTTCGGTCCTTCCCCTAACATTCTCATACAAATGTAGTTCAGGGAAGTGCCAAACATGGTACTGTGACCCTCAATATGAGTTCCAAAACCTCCATCTTCATTCTGTAAAATAAATTAATGCATTAGAAACTTAATACGTAGGGACAATCGGACAAGAATGACATGAAATGAGCCATATTGAAGTATATGCATGCACACACACACCTGATGACAATACATGTAACGAAGGGCTTCTTTTATATGTTCAGGTGACAACATTGTGTTCAAAGTTCCAGTAATTTTCAGTACAAAAACCTGCAATTACAACTTGTAATAATAAGTTGTCAAGCCAAATCTTGCACACAAAACAAAAAATTGAACCAAGACAAACTCACAAGGGGTGGCATGAAAAATGTCGGCCCACCGATTTCAGCACCCCAATGGCCGCCATCTAACTGGATCGCTGAGAGAAATCGGACAGCTCTTCTTAATGTGGTTATCACTGCCTCAGAAGTGATCTTGTCGTCGTTGTTACTTATCTTGACTGCTGGTATGCTTAGATCAATCTTATCTTTATTTTCTCTCAGTCTCTATAAATATACAGTAGATCTATATAAGCACAAAAAATTAAGCTCGCTTTTGGGCATGTCAAATATGCAAAGCGCACTTAGTAGTGTACAACATAATTGGCATATAATGCGTCAAGATAAATTTACCTGTAAACGCAACAGGACATCCCCAGCAGCCTTCACTTGGAATCGATTCTCATGGAATTCTGCACGAACTTTTTCAACTTTAGCTCGATCTTCAGCAGTACCAGCATCAGGATCAAATTCCCAAGTTTGTCTTCCTGCAAAATTATTCGTGCTAGAAAGCCATTTACTAAATGGTCCTTCAGTATACCCGACTTTCAGTTTCCACATCCCTTTACTTGCAACTGTATGCAAACGCAAGTACTTCAGGTGTGCAACCGCATCCAAAAGAAACGAGAGAGAAAGAGCCTGAAGAGACGTTTTCTACTTCAAATTTCGGGCAACACACTAGAAATGGCTATATGAAGACACTGTGCCAATGCCTTGATCATATAGTTATAGGAAAACGATTGTATAATAAAATCTGTTGGCATCAACTTCAATATTTCCATTTCCCAATGTACTGAGTATTGATTGAACGCAGGGAATTGAATACTGACTGATGCACGGAGAAGGATTGGGAGAAAAAAACAATTGTACGTCTGAAAAGATTTCTGCCATTTTTGTTAATGCAAGCTCGTGAATTTTAATCAACTCGTATTAATGGCACCGACAAGGACATATCTCCCTTCTTATCTAGTAAAAAAAAGATCCAACGAGGATGGTAAAAGAGTAGCTTACTAAAATTCCGACACGGCGCAAGATCTTTATAGAATTAAAAGAATATAAGATGTTATCAAAATGATGTGTTTCCAAAAACTTCCCAACCCCGGTGGCTTGGAAAAAGATTAATGTGCATGTTTTGGCCTTGGCTGGCCCCGGATGGCCCTAAGTATTATATATATACATCATTCTAGAGCGAGTGATATATTGCTAGTTATTAGTATCTGGATCACCTTCAAGCTCTTTCTATATGGCATCTAAAATACCCGGCAATAAGCTTCTGATCATTATCCACTCCGTTAAGAATCATGATGTAATATCCGTCGAACCTTAATTTCCTGGCGTATTTAAATTATACTAGAATAATTTGGTACCTGTCACTTTAGTTATAGATAGGTACCCGTAGCAATTAAATTAAAGATGTTTTGCTTAGTTAACTCAAACTTTTGACTTAGTAATAATAAGTAGGGTTAGAAGACTATATATTTTTCTTCTACGGGAATAAGAATAGGGTTACACTAAAGCGGCTAATGAAACAAAGAAGAGATAGCAGAAAATCGTAGAGAGAAAAAGAAGAGCATTGGTGTAGGTGGTAAGGATTTAATTAGTTTTGATATTTTTTTCTTGTTTTGTACTTACTGTTATGTAATTCATTTTCTCTTTGTTGATCAATTTATCCCTTAGGGCTTATTAATCATAATGAAATTCTTTTATTATTTATCAAGATTTATAATTGGTTACAAGGTATTACAATGACTTTACTTGCTCTCCAAATAAACTTTCTCTCTCCTAATTTCTTGTCTAGCACACACTAAAAGATCTCTCTTATGTGATAACTTCTTGCCCTTATACAGGATTCTTCATAGTGAATGATAGCTAAGAGATCCACTATTTTCGGAATCACTGTTCGTTACATTCGCTCATGTACACTCACTCATTCTCGCACAGTTTATACTTCGCATAGACCATCACACCATACTCGTGACTTTGCTGACATCATCCAGTACGTCATCTCGATTTTAACATGTGTGATAGTCCTCGCTTACGTTAGATAATCTTCACTTCGCATAATTATTGATATGTGCGATATTCCACTCCTACATTTTTCCTCTTCTCATTTCGTTTATTCTAAAGAGTGAGCGATATGAGAAATTTCCATCCTATAATATCGCACATGCGTATCTTTTCGTATTTTATTCTGCCGACAGCCTTCGGAATTCCAGCTTTCCTTATTTACGCGTGTCTTCTTAACCATTCATTATCTGACACGTCCTTTTAACCGCCTGTACTTTTTCCTATATATCTTCCTTCGTCTTCTTCTTTCTTCTTTTTTTTCTTTTTACTTTCTTACTTCGTCTTCTCTGCTATTGATTTCATTGATCTTGATCTTTATCTAATAACTTTCACTCTTCTTCATTCCCATTCTTCAATGGCTCCAAATGGGTAAAAAGATGGAGACAGATTCATTAGGTTAAAGGAAGAACTCAATTCAATAGGTTATTCACTTTCTCTTCCTTCATCATCTGATTATTCACCCAAACTCAATCTTGATTTGATCAACTTTGAACAATGGAACAATCAAAGAGTTATTGACTCATTAGGACAACTTTTGAATAATCTTCCAATTCCCCTGTATAACCCAAAAATTCCCTTATTCTATAAAATTCTTATTCGATGATCGATTCGCACGGGGAATATTCCAGCTAAGTGGTGATGCAATTAGAATAGCATTGGAATATTCTCGTACAAGAAAATGGATTAGAGACCTTTTATCCTTATGAAGTGGGAAATAAATCGTATCGTGATAAGATCATCGACTCTACCGAATACACTCTTGATAACTTCTTCAAAAATTACTATGTTGGAATTATGAAAAGTAATTCAACTAAATGGGCCATTCGCTTAAGAAGAAAAGACGGCATTACTGAAGATAAGAAGATCATGCGAAATGTTGACTGGAATGACAGATCCAATGGTACTGCTCGCAGGTCTAATGACTCGAGCTGGCTTAAATGCCCTGCCATTCTAGAAGGTCCTTATGTTTCTGGTAAAGTTGAGGATGGTTCTGATCTTCCTCTTCCCGAGAAACTTTCTTCTTATCAAACTTGGAAACTTGAATTATCCGAAATTGAGAAAAAGAAAATGGTATGTGATCTTTACATAAGTACTTTTAGTCTCGCATAATTTGAACTGTCCGCAATTTTCTTCTTATTTCCCTACTCCTTTCTTTGCAGGATCGCTAAGAGAGCCAAGGCTTCACACAATGTATCATCTTTGCAGAAATGAAAAAGTAAGAAACATTCCTTTTTATCTTTAACAATATTGTTGCCTCTGTTTCTTATCTTGATTATTCGCGTAGGTGAAATCTTTGGGTGCTAAGACTTCGGGTAAAGGCGAGGATCTTCCTAAGAAACTCGCATCTAAATGTTCGTCCAAAACGACTTCTTCAACGGATGACCTTTCCGAAAGCGTAAAAGATACGATTTTTCCTCAAATTCGAGTCTAGTGATGACAACACTCCTGAAGATTCATCGGTCTCCTCCTATCCGAAAGAGTTATCTAATCTTTTTGCTAGGGATCTTTTGACCGGTTGTTAATGATGAAGAATTAAATCGTGCTTTTAAAATGGTCTCAAGGATCTCGTGATGCTTCTACTTTGGATGATCCATCTCTTCGCGGATCTTGCCTCGCGATAAATCCAAATCTCCAATATACAATTAGCTCCTTGGTAATATTTGCAACTTTTTTCTTTGTCTTTTCTTTAGTATTTACCTTACTCTTATCTATAATATTTCCTTTGTGTTCTCGCAGGAAGCCTGTTTGTCTTATGTAATCTCCTCAGATTATCAGAGGAAACTTCTTAAGCCGGGAAACAAAAACATTAGACTCAAAACCGAGAACTCAACCAATTCTGGACTGATTCGCAGAGCCCTATAAAGAAATGATGAACTCATTAGTATGTAGTCTTTACTTTCCCCATTCTTCTATTTCTATGCGATAATCCGCACTTTTTATTTTGTTATATTCGCAGACCTTTATAATTTGTCGGATGAGGCAGCCAATCTCCCTGATGATGAAACCGTTTTAGAACATCTTAACTCTTCTTTAAATAATTACCCTACCCAGGATTTGAGATTCCGTTTGGAAGAGTTAAGATCGAAATATGCTTGCTCTTAGAAAAGACCATAGAAGCTCATTGAATACACTTAACAACTTTAAGTGCCGCCTTCGAGAGAATAAAGAAACAATTCAAGTCTTGAGACGAATAAGAATAAGCTTATTAGTGATAAAGATGAGGTTGCTCTTAAGGGTGCTAAAGCACTAGAAAAATTCCAAGAATCTATTATTAAAGTTCAAGAACGTGATTCACTTTGAGCGAAAAGAATGTACTTGTTGAGGAAAGAAATTTAATTCGCTCTCAACTTCTCATAGAAAGTGAAGCTAAATTTATTTGGGATGCTAGGGTTCGAAAGATGCTAGGAAGAATTTAGTCAGAAACGTGAGCCTTCAAACCAACATTCCGCATTTGGTTAAAGACATTGTTTCCAATTATGAAGGTCATATGTTGCTCTTTTGATACTTGTTTTTCTTTGAGAATAACATTATCTTTTTCCTAACTTGCTTGTTCATATTTCGCAGAGAAGGAAAAGGATTATCTTCAGAAAATTGAAAAATTAGAAACTCGCTTATCTTCTGAAGAAAAAGAGTAATCTGCCCACAACTCCAAGTATCAACAATTGAAGATGAATTTCATCACTATGGTTTCAAATAATAGTAATGATGCTAATCGTGCTCGTGAAGCTGCTGGTAAGAAAGTCTGCATTGAGAATAACATTCCTCTTTCAAAGTATAAATTTCCGGAAGTTCTTGTCAATGAACCTATTCCTGACATTTTGGATAGTGAGGGAGAAGACGAAGAATCTGAAGAAGAAGTAAGCGGTTCTGAGGCTGGGCGAGACAAAGAAAATGAAGATTAATTATTTTCACTTGTTATGTAATCTTGAAAATATGCATCATTTAAGCATTAATCTTCACTTCTTTAATTTAAGCTCCCTTTTATTCGCACTCATATTCAAAATATCATTCTTTCTCGTATTTATATGGAACTATCAAATGGGGCAAATAACATTCCCTTTACATTCCCATTCTTTCCTCTGTTCGTTGGCACATCTTGATAGTATAATTAATATTATTTTAAACTTCTCAATTTATTTGGTGCGAATGAATTCGTAATACCCTTGTTTCTATGTAAATTCCTGCAAAACAAAATTAGTTATCAAATTTTATTTTTCTCATGAGGTCTTATTTTGCCTTCCTATATAAAGGTCTTATCTTGCCTTAATTTGTTTTGTATTTTTGTGCGACGAGATCGCAGGCGGTCTTTACACTGTAATGTATCGACTCATTGATCTCGTCTTATCTTTTTCTTGTACTATTACCTCTTTAGGTTTTTATTGCATAAATATTACAAGTATTAATACTCCCATGAGTAAAAAGCCTCATGAAATTTACGTATTTTGACACAATTCAGCTCCCTAATGGAGGATGCCATCCTTATCTTCCCCTGGTTGCCCCTTCAAGGAAGCTTACCTCTACCGGGTTAAGGTTGGCTCCTCCAATCCGTAATACAACAACAGTTGATTTCGCATTCACTTATCCCTCCACCGATTAGGTTTATGGTTATGAGAACGCACCCTAAGTGGGGTATCTTCTGACCGAGTGCATCATAGTCGGGACTTGTCAAGAATGGTAAGGTCCAATGCCCCCGCACTCTTGACTCAACCGTGTACCTCGGTGCCCGATCGAAGTTTCGCACTCCTTAGAGAGAATTTCTTACCTTAGTCTTCCAATCTAAGATTATGAACTTAGACCAAAATTTAAGGCACCTCTCCCGGATGGGATTTTTCGTTTTTTCTCACCCCAAATCTCCATAACTCAAGTTCCGTGGTCGGTGTAGCTTTCCCTTGAGTCATGCTTTCTAGGTTTTCTCCGACTATGACGTGCGATAGGTCTTACTTTTTTCCTCTTGCATATATGCGAACTAGGTTGCACGCCACATTCGGATTCCTAGTCTATCTGATTATTATTTTCATTTCTGGTGCCTTTTCTTAAGTTCTCATTATAAAGATGTTAATTTTCCTTTTCTTGATACGGTATCGCCATATGAAATTAGAATTTGTCATTCTATTCTTAATATTTGAGTTTATACAACTCTAGTACATAAATTTCTTATTAATTTCTTTCTCATGAAGAAAAGACATGTGTATTCTCCATACTACTCATTTGTCCATTTCACTTTTTGTATTTCCTTAACCTCGCAGATACTTTTCAGAACATTATTTCGCATAATTTCTCCAATCTCCTCTGCGCGAGAACACAACTTCTGCCTCTGCATTCCTCCTCTTTCTGTAGAAGCGATATTTCTGGCTCGCTTAGTACTATTATTCGCAGGAGGATCTGCTTCTGTATTCTGCTTATCTGTTTTTCCAACTTTATATACTTCGTCCACCATTAATCTCTCAGCTCTTTGACTATCTGCAGTATGCTTTTTCCAATTTCTTCATTTACTTTCTCTTTCTTCGCACTTATCAATATAAATTTCTTGACAACTTCTACTTTCAACTGTATCTCCTCTTATTATGCCAATACCTTGAGGTAAAGGAAATTTTATGCACCGGTGAAATGACGAAGCCACGCCCAAGATACTATGCAACCATGGCCTTCCAATCAAAGCGTTATAAGGTGATTCGACATCCACGACACAGAATACAATTTCCGTTGGTAAATTCTGAAGAAGAATCCTCATTGTCACCTCTCCTTTCGGCTTGTCCGCAGTTTCATTGAATCCATAAATTTTATATGTTGAAGGAATTAACTCGTCATCTCTTCCACCCATAATTTTGTATGTAGGATAAAAGAGAATATCGACAGAACTTCCAGGGTCTATAAGTATTCTATTTATTGCACAGGTGTTTGCTTCATCTTCTTCATCATCCTTTACCTTCGATTTCCGATTAATTCCTAATCTCACTACTAATGGACATTCATGCGATTCCCTCCTCCTGGTGTTTCTTCCGCACCGAATGAAATAACGTTTTTGCCAATATTTTAATGGTGATATTTTTGCAAGGTTGAGAATTTCCCTTCCATCAGCATCCCTCGCATACACCCTACTCAAGATACTATCATGGAAGTCTTCTATGTTTTTGAATGAATGTATAATTGAATTGCAATATAAGTTTTTTTGCTTTTGCACCTACTTCAATTACATATTTATTCTTTCCTTTCTCCGTACCATATGCATTTCCCCCCCGGTGGTGGTGGTAGTGGTAAATTCTTTGGTTGATGTGCTAAGAAATGATCCAATTTCCCTTGTTTAATCATTCGCAATATGATTTTCCTCACATTTCGCAATTATTGTTGTGTGACCATGAAAGCGATGATATACACAAAATTATTTACTTCTCCTCCCTGGTGGTGGCTCATATCCTACATTATGTGGTTTAGGAATTTCTTCCATTAGGATGGCAACTTCCCATACTTTATCTACTGTAGTGTTCAACTTTGGCAAATTTATCTGTTCCCATACTATCCTTCCAGTTCCTTGTCTCTTATTATAATATGGTTGATGACCTCCAGATCCTTCTGGTGGATTGTCCATTTTCTGAATCTTATTATTACCTCCGTGATTTTGAAGCTGTTTTTCTCTATATTCCTTTTAAAATTCTTCTTGATCTGCACTACCCATGGCTATTATCTTTTGTTCCCTATCTATAATGTTGTTTCCTTTATTCTCCTGCGAGGTACTCGCAATAGAATTTGTCATTCTTGGTAGAAAACTTTCATTTCCGCTCTTCGCATCGAATACCGCCACCGGATAGGACTCCATATCTCTTTGCTTGTCTTCCCAGTGCTATGTATTCTTCTTGGAATTTGCGCAACTCTCGACATTGTTATTGTATCCTTTATTCTGAAGATTTGTGTATATAATAAATCTGTAGGGAAAAGAGCATTGATAAATGCCAGAATAAGGTGTCGCTCATCCACTCGTCTTTCCATTTCACTACACATGGTTCTCCAGCGCGTTGTTAGATGACGCAAACTCTCATTTATTCTTCTGCGAAGTCCAAATGCCATTTCAATTCCTGATCTTGACATATTATTGCTGATATATTGTCCTAAAAAGATATTCTGTAAATGATGAAACGATCCAATGGTTTCTATTGGTAATCCTTCAAACCATTTCAGAGCTTTCCCTGCTAGGCTCGCAGCAAAATATTTACACATCACTGCATCATTCTTTTCCCATTGTATAATAATGATCGAGTGTAAGCTTTCACATGTTGTATTGCACATGCGCTTCCATCAAATACGCTAGTGAACACTGGTAAATTTCGCTTGGGTTGTATCACTGCCATTTGAATTTGCCTTGTAAAGGGAGTTTTCCCAACTTCCTCCACTGCTTCTTCTAGTTGTCTCCTTCCACTATTTCAATTCGCAGTCGTCATTTCTCTTATTTCCGCCATTTCTTTAAGAATTTCTTCACTTAAAGTTTGATCTAAATCCTCTCGCATGGGTCTTTTTAATCTTGCTTGCCCCAATCTATTCTCATGATTATTCCGACGTCTCGCCTCTTGTACCTCATATTCTTGACTTCTTCTCTTCTTCTCCTACTCCTTTCAGTGTTCACATCAATCTGTGCTCTATTATACCTTTCCTCTTCATCTGTGCGATCATGTCGATGTCTTAACATTTCTCTTTCTTGTGGTGCAATCCTTCCTTATTCTGTATTATCCATGCGATAACGTTCGCGCTGCCTTACTCGATTATCATGATTGTTTTGACGCAATGCTTCTTGCAATTCTCTCTCTTCAATTTCTTCCCTTCTTCTTTGTCTATCTCTTTCATCTCTCGCACGTGTAATTTCCCTTTCACGCTCGCATTCTTCTCTCAACATTTCTCTTCCATGTAATATCATCTGTCCTTGCCTTCGGTCCTCTTCTTCTCTTTCAAAATTATGAAGCGTGCGATGAAGAAGTTCACGCGGATGTTCATATCGGTTAGTTCCTAGATCTTGAACTACACGTCGTCTCTCTTGTGTCGGTCTTGTAAATTGTCATCTACTTGCAGGTTTTCTTCGATGGTTTCCATGTTTTGTCTTCGCCTAGATCTCCTTGATTAGATTGACTTTGTCTTGATGAACTCCCGCTTGATCTCGACCTTGATCGTGTAGCGTTTCTTGACCTCTTCTTCTTGCAATCTAAGATTCTCTTCTCTTAAATCATCATTCGACGTACCAAAATCGCGCGTTCTTCTTCCTCTCTCCTTCGTTCGCTAGTAATCTTTTCCCCGAGTTCTTCAATTATCATATTCTCTTCGTTTTCTTCAATTAATCTTGCATTCCCAGTTATTTGTTCCTCTTCTTGAAAGAGAATTTGTTTGTGTAGTATGAATACTCACTCTATCATAATCAATATCATTGTTCCGCTCTTGTTCATGCTGAGGTCCAATTGAAATTTCGTTTCTTTGATTTTTCTCGTACTCTTTCTTCTTGTTGTTCCGGATTTATACTTCTTCTTCTTTCAACAATTCTATTACTCCTTCTAGTTGTTGTTCCTTGTTCAACATTAGATCCAAGTCTCACCATGTTCAACTTCCTATATTAATAAAGAATTAAAAAGATTTCCATAATTTCCAGATCTTACTCTTTCCAAGATTCTATGAATTTACTACCAGGATTTATCACCCAAAGCTGATTCTAGCGCCAAAAATGTAGTTGCAGGAAATCCTGCAACTACACTCCAATATACTTATACAAGATTCTATGTAATCATAATGGAATTCTTTTATTATTTATCAAGATTTATAATTGGTTACAAGGTATTACAATGACTTTACTTGCTCTCCAAATAAACTTTCTCTCTCCTAATTTCTTGTCTAACACACACTAAAAGATTTCTCTTATGTTATAACTTCTTCCCCTTATATAGGATTCTTCATAATGGATGACAGCTAAGAGATCCACTATTTTCGGAATCACTGTGCATTACATTCCCTCATGTACACTCACTCATTCTCGCACAGTTTATACTTCGCATAGACCATCACACCATACTCGTGACTTTGCTGACATCATCCAGTACGTCATCTCGATTTTAACATGTGCGATAGTCCTCGCTTACGTTAGATAATCTTCACTTCGTTGTGTAGGGAACTGGTTTCATGGAAGTACTAGCTGGACAGGATGATATCGTTAGTGGTAGTGGGATGGTACTAGTCCTAGCTAGGTGATATTATTGGTTAACTTTTGAATCTTATAGATATATATGTTAGCACCAATAGCCTGAATTAAATTAACTTTGGTGAGCACTATTCAAGAAACATTTATGGAGTTTATCGGTGACAGATCGTAACAAGGCTAAAACTACACTTTCAGAATAGTATGGTATCTGTCAGATTATTGTTATGAACTTAATATCTAGTACAGTACCTGTAATAGATGGTTGTTGGCGTAACTGATGGGATCTGTAGTGAGTTTTACTGAAATATGGATTAGGCTTGAGTGTTAGCTGACTTTGTATGTTAGGATATAAGATTATTCACTTTCGTCACATGTATTATTCCTACGTGGTGATTGTAATGGGGTATAGTGAAATCCTTGGCCAGGTGGTTTTAAGTAGGCCACCAAGGCTGGTTCCCAAGGGAGCTGGTATAAAGATTGTTTTGCCATGGCATGGCAAACTAGTTTCCCCACTATGGTAAAACTGACAAATTTTATTAAAGTAGTATATTATATTGTGTTTTGTGGGACCCTTGTTAATAAAAAATCTAGTTATTTGTATTTGGTGGGGTCATTTTTAAATTTTGGGTATTATAAAATATTTTGTGGGGCCCTTTTATAATAAAAATCTGTTTTAATAACTAAAAAGTAGGAGAGAAGAAAAAAAATTAAAAAATTACCTAGCGGTGGAGACTACACCAGGAGAGGTGGAGACTACACCGAACGGTCGAGACTCGACCGCTCGGTGGAAACTTGAACTGGCCTGGCTAAGTGGCAAATTTTCCACTTAGCCAGGCCGGTTTTCCAGTTTGCCACCTCCATAGTGGGTGCTTAAATGGCAAACATTCATGTTTGCCACACCCATAGGAAGGGGCCTAAGGCAGTAAGTTCTCGTTCCTAAAAAGAGAAAGTATATATGGGATGTTGATTCGTTCTTAGTGCATTTATATATGTGTTAAGAATACAGCCGTATATACCGATCTGTTATATGTGTTAGTCGTTGCGGATATGTCCCGGACGAGGTATATTATGTGCGCTAGACGTTGCGGATATGTCCCAGACCGCAATTAATGTGATTGCGGATAGGTTTCGGTATCACATTGAGGTATAGAATTTTACTAGAAATGAGTAGTATTTTATTAAGATTGTCAAACAGGGAGGATTTAGATTCTTTATGTAGTGACTTCTCTAACTGTAATTATTTTTTTCCTTGTGACATTTTGGTTTACGACATATTTGTGTACCATTTTTATAGGTCTCTGTGGCTCGGTGATCGAGTGAACTTGCTTGGAGGTTAACTCCCGTTGATTATATTTTTTCAGGTGTAGTTAGGGATTCGTGAAGGAGTTTAATTGATTCCAGTATCCGTGGATATTCAGAAGATATCCAACTGAGGGTGGACATCTTCACTTCTTATAGTTATTTATTTTTCCGTTTTGTAGTTGTGAAGCAGTGGGGATACTTACTTTGGGTAGACTTCTTTTTATTTTAGTTCGTATTTAAAGGTGGATTATATTATTGAAGTCTAGTACACCGTTTTTATTCTTTAGACATCTTCATTATTTTGTTAAGAAATAAAATTCCCTTCTGCATATATATAATTGTAACGGAACTGTGTTCCTAGTTTTCTGTGGTTATGTACCTTGTTGCAGAAAATTAACGGCATACTTTCTATTTAATCATTGGATGAGGTTAGGTGGAAAGTAGGGTTGTTACACCCGAATAAGTGTGAGCACTGGAACTGATTATTGGCCCACCGTTCGAGCAAAAAAGTTTGCAAAGCACTAGAAGAATATGGTTGTTTCGAAGTCAACTAAAGGTATAGCCATAACTGTGGATGCATTAATAGCCGGGATTAATTACAATTTTGCAAGGATAAGAGGACAAGAAAAATCTGATCCCTCGACAGCTAGCATCAATAAAATCTTGACTTCCCATCTTGACTTGCTAACATGTTGTGTACCTAGCAAAATACATGTGCTCGTAAACCAAAATGTGAATTCATTGCCGTAGGTTCAACGTAACATGATATCAGACATGTTAAAAATCTCACACCGGACAAGTTTGTACGTAAGTGGTCCTATATAAACCATATTCTTACAAAATCCTTTAATTAGAAAACGCATGAATCCAAGAAATAACGCGGTGAGTAATATCTAGACAGAATAATTCATAAGCAGGTGAGTAATGTTCCTAATCAGGCATCCAAAGCAATGTTCCTAAGCAGGCATCCAAAGCAATTCATCGCAAGAATTTGCATTATACACAAAATTGGTTAAAAAGATCAAAATCAATAATTCCTGGGTGAAAAAGACATTTAGGCTTAGTTTGGTATTCTTTGCATGACTTTTGTAGAAGACTTTTCTTTAATGCGTTCTTTGTCTTTGTGTTGTGAGAAAAAGCGGTTTGATGTTTGGTAAAATATTAACTAAAGTTAAAGTTGATTAAAAAAAATCAAAGTGTGTTTGGTAAAATATCAAATTCAACCATTGTTGTTGTAACAAATGGCAAAAACAGACATATCTTTGAAAATAGTTTGATTCGATTTTATTGACCTTAAATATATATAATATTACTATTCAATATAAATATATATAATATTAAATTTACTAATTGTTACTATTATTATGATTGTTAAAAAAACTTATTTTACATAACCACTTTTTAATATATATATATATATATATATATATATATATATATATATATAATTTTCAAACAAAAAATCAAACTAAAATTAATTAAGTAATTATTTAATATTTGTCTATATTTTTATTATTGATAAATGAAATGGTAAATGAAATAGTTTGAAAATAAAAAATAATAATATTTAAAGACAAAAATATAAGAAATAAAAAAATTGATTGTATATAATTTAAGGGTAACTTTTGTCATTTTTAAAATAAAATAGGGACAAAAAAGATAAATCATGCATTAAATTTAGGTGGGACCAAAGCCTATGCTTTTGTAGCTTTTAAAAGCTCCTCCTCCCCAGCTTTTGAAAATTGAGGAATTTGGGAAGTGCTTCGGATAAAAAGCACTTTGATTTTTTTTTTACCAAACACCAATTTCAAAAATTATTGAAATATATAGGTTTTGAAAGTGCTTTTGGAAAAATAAAAGCATTACCAAACCCAGCCTTAGATTTTGATAATGTTTGAATGGAGAAAAATATAAAAATAGTCAGGATGTAACCAGTTTCATCCTACCCATTTTAAAATTCTTTTTCTTATTTTTAATTTACATCAGGATGGATCCATTTTCATCCTCGCTATTTTTTAAGTTTAAGCCAGGATGAATCCATTTTCGTCCTTGCTATTTTTTTTGTGTCCATTTCACCTATAATAATTTTTACTCGTCCATTTGAACCATGTTTTAAATTTTTTTTGGACAAATGACCTATTTCCGTTGCATATATGATATTATTAGTGTGTGGCCATGGAAGTGAGACAATATAATCCTTTACTCTGCTGGCGTAGGCCTTTTTTATTTTATATCAGTCACTACCGTCTCTATCAATCTCTATAAAGATTCTGCTAGCAACAACTCCTCAAGGTACTGCTAGGGTACGCAGGGAAATTCCCAATGAGGGTTTCCAACCTCAAGTAAGATGGTTTCCAAACTCCAAATCTTGTCTCCAGTTGTTGTTGGAACTGTAACAATAAAATAGTGAAAGAATGATGTTAGAAAAAAATTTCTGAAAAAGCTTAAATAAACACTTAATGGGAAACAATAAACAGAGGACAGAGTCACGTGTTCAACACGCTGTCCTTAACACGATAGTTCACCGGTGCGCCTCAAAATGAGTGATGCCTATACCCCGTGGTGAAGTCGTATCCAGGATAAAACTGCCCGTCACAAGAACTGTTAGCACTACAGTACTTGCCCACTCTTACGAACTCAACAGCAATGGCACAAAATGAAAGTAAAAACCACACAGAGGGAGAGAGACGAAAAGAGGAGGATAGTAGCTCTTCTGAACACACATTGAAATGAAGAAGTCGAATTCTTTTTATAGGCAAACGAAGAGGGAGATATCAATGCACATTAATGTGCGAATCAATACTGCATGCGAAATAATGTTGCATGATGTCGACATAATTTTGTCATAAAACAGTCAAAAAATGGTAAGAAAAATGTCGACATCCATGCACATAAAGCTGTTAAGAAAATTATTTTGGTTAGAAAATAAATTCACCCAGGTCACACGCCCCCAACATTTAAGACAAAATTTTAATTTTATTGTAAAATATTTAAGGAAATAATTTAAAATCATTTTGTCAAAGTGATAAGTCTTGGTTGATCCATGTCCACGGCGTAGGCACGAGCCTGAGCCCTAAGACTAAGTAAAAGCAAAAATATTTCTCCCTACTCACCCAGGTCACACGCCCCCCATTTAAGATAAAATTTTAATTTGATTGTAAAATATTTAAGGAAATAATTTAAAGCACAGAAGAATATGGTTGTTTCGAAGTCAACTAAAGGTATAGCCATGACTGTGGATGCATTAATAGCCGGGATTAATTACAATTTTGCAAGGAAAAGAGGACAAGTTACTGAATATGAAACAAGAAAAAATCTGATCCCTCGACAGCATCAATAAAATCTTGACTTGCTAACATATTGTGTACCTAGCAAAATACATGTGCTCGTATATCAAGGAGAAACCAAAATGTGAATTCATTGCCGTTGGTCCAACGCGGACAAGTTTGTAACAAAGTACAAAGCACAAAATTGGTTAAAAAGACCAAAATCAACAATTCCTGGGTAAAAAAGACACTTAGGTTTTGATACTGTTTAAATAGCCAAAAATTAAAAAGATACTGTTTAAATGGATAAAAATTTAAAAATAGACAAGATGTAACCAGTTTCATCCTGTCCATTTTTAAATATTTTTTTCTTATTTTTATTTTACACAGGATGCATCCAGTTTCATCCTTGCTATTTTTTAAGTATAAGCCAGGATGAATCAGGTTTCATCATTCTTTATTTTTTTTTATTTCACCCGTAATTTTTTTACTTTCGTCCATTTGAACCGTGTTCTAAATTTTTTTGGACAAATGACCCATTTTCTCAGTACAAAGTACCTTTTGTCTTAGCAAGATTTTTCTATCATGTTGACAAGTGTGCGGTTCCATACTCGTTTCTTATCCATTCTGTTGGTATTTCATTTGGTTTCCCGTTTACTTGAAATATCGAGACTCATTAGTCTCTAAAAATCTCACACTGGACAAGTTTGTAAGTGGTCCTATATAATCCATTCTGTTGGTATGAATCCAAGAAATAACGTGGTGAGTTATGTGGTTCCTAAGCAGGCATCCAAAGCAATCCTTCAATCTGCTGGCGTAAGCGTTTTTTATTTGCTGGCGTAAGTGAGACAATATAATCCTTTAATCTGCTGGCGTAGGCCTTTTTTATTTTATATCAAATGCATAGCGGTCGGATCTTGCATTTAATTGCAAAATCCAAAGGTTGGAGGCCTTTAAATGTGTGGTTCCATACTCGTTTTGTCTTAGCTAGATTTTTCTATCATTTCGACAAGTGTGTGGTTCCATACTCGTTTCTTATCCATTCTGTTGGTATATATTTCATTTGGTTTCCCGTTTACTTGGAGTCTCTAAAGACCAACTCACACTTTCCTAGTTGCTTCTAAATTTGGAGAGTTTAATCAAACAAAGAAAACATGGAAACTTGCAAGAAAAGTGGTAAGATTGATAGGAAAACTATCGAAAAGAATAGAAGAATCCAGATGAAAGCTCTTTGCTTCAAACTTGCCTCTCTTATCACTCCTACAAGTAGTACTATTGTTCACCAAAAACATTCATCTAATAAGGTACAGTACCACTTGACATGCATATATATATCATCACACTCACCCATGCACGCTTCTTTTCTATCAGTAAGTTAGGATGCCGGACAAGTTTTAACTTCATGAGAGGTCATCATGCATGCATATCAACTCCACCATCTTACTAGCTCCGGAGGCGTCTATATATGCACTCACTTATTAAGTTTCTGACATTTTCTTGAGCAGGATGCATGTAAGCCGCAGATAGATCAGTTTGACAATGCCGCTGCTTATATACAAGAATTGAGAAAGAGAATGGATGAACTGAAGAGAAAGAAACAGAGTTTAATTCACGGTGGTGGACAAGAAATTATCAGCATCAACAGTAGTACTAGTAGTTCTTTATCCTCAAGTACTTCTACCATGACTGATACGAATTTACCAGGAGCCAATTTGCCTATACTTGAAGTTAAAGACTTGGAAGATGCTATGGTAGTGGTAGTTGTAACTGGTTTGAACAAAAACTTCATGCTTTATGAACTTATTACCATCCTTGAAGAACATGGAGCTGAGGTTGTCAGTGCTAGTTTCGCTGCGGTTAATGATAAGATTTACCACACAATTCACTCTCGGGTAAACTTATAACCATATATTTTTCATAAGGCTTCTCTTAAATGTATCCCATGCTTTTATTAACCATAGCCCACATAAATAAGTCATTAATCTAACCAAACGGATTCTTAAGATTATTAACATAACCATAAAATCATACACAATTTTTATATATAGCCCAAAATAAACAAAAAAATAAAAGTTAATCATATAATTTTTGTAATACAATTTACGTTAGATCTATGACATAATTGATGATTTTAAAGGGTACTTAGTTGAGTGTAATCAATAATCATGATTGAGAAAAAAAAAAATCATCTCAGAGTTTTTATAGAATAATAATGCTTATGGAGTTTTAAAAAAATTGATTTTGGGAAAAGAATCAAAACCTTAATTGATTTGATTTCGATTTTTGATTGATATTGTTGTGGAGATTTCTTAAGGGAACAATTAGAATATATTACCTTATCGATATACCGATATTTCTGTAATCATGATTTAGGAAAAGTAATCTCATTTTAGAGAAAATGTAAAAAATTGGGTTTATTGTGTTTTGAGGGAAAAATAAAAATTAAAGTTTGGAAATATGTAGGAATAATAAGATCAATTGATATCAAATTGAAGAATAATTTAGTTTGGATCTACAAAAAAAAGTTAGGGTTTATATTTTGATCTTGTGGAAGAAGTAGGATTCTTAGTTAAATAAAATTAAGACTTGTTTGGTAATTTTGACTTTTTGTTTGAACTTAAACTTTTTGGGCTATAATTAATAAAAGCATGGGCTACATTTAAGAGAAGCCTTTCATAATAACAATCCCACGCCAATTACTTGCCTTAATGGATTACTGTAATTCTTAAAGATATTACCATTATGTTTATTTTGCAGGTAAGATGTTCCAGACTTGGGGTTGAGACTACAAAGATATGTGATAGATTGAAGGAATTAGTTTATGCTTAATTGCCTGCCACAGTTCCTCTTATGTAAAAGTTACCTCTAGTATCTCTGCTTCTCTACACCCAAGATATGTTTATGCAAGCTTCACAAATGTAGGAATGGAACATCGCACAAGTGATGAGTATGTGAATTGAAGACTATCTAATGTAAGTGAATACTATCGCACATATTATAATCAAAGTGACATACTGGATGATGTCAGCAAAGTCACGAGTATAGTGTGATGGTCTATGCGAAGTATAAACTGTGCGAGAATGAGTAAGTGTATATGAGCGAATGTAACGCACAAGTGATCCCAAAAATAGTGGATCTCCTAGCTGTCATCCATTATGTAGAATCTTATATAAGGGGAAAGTGTTATCACACTCGGGAATCTTTAGTGTATGTGTTAGACAAGAAACTAGGAGAGAGAAAGTTTATTTGGAGAGCAAGTTAAGTCATTGTAATATCTAGTAACCAACTTGAATTTTAATGAGCAATAAAGAATTCTATTAATAACTTAGAAGTCTCGTTTAGATATATTGTAATGTGGTTATAGGATTTCCTGCAACTACATTTTTGGCGCCGGAAACAGCTTTGGGTGATAAATCCTTTTAGAAGTTGAAGATGGTGAGACTTGGATCTACTGTTGAACAAGGAACACCAACTAGAAGGAGTAATAAATTACTGAAAGAAGAAGCGGTACAAATCCAGAGCTACAAGAAGAAAGAATAAGAGAAAATCAACTACTTGGACCTCAGCGTGAACAAAAGCGGAACAATAATATTGATTATGATAGAGTGAGTATTCATACTACACAAACAAATTCTACTGAAGAAGAGCAAAAAAGGACTGAGAATGCAAGATTAATTGAAGAAAACGAAAAAAATATGACAATTGAAGAACTCAGGCAAAGATTACTAGCATAACGAAGAAGAGAGGAAGAAGAACGTGCGAATTTAGTATGTCAGAATGATGATTTAAGAGAAGAGAATCTTAGATTGCAAGAACAGAGGTCAAGAAGTGTTACACGATCAAGGTCAAGATCAAGCAGGAGTTCATCAAAACAAAGTCAATCTAATCGATAAAATGCTAGGCGAAGACAACGCATGGAAATCATCGAAGAAAACCTGCAAGTAGATGACAATTTACAAGACCAACAAGAAAGACGATGTGTAGCTCAAGATCTGGGAACTAACCGATATGAACATCCGTGTGAACTTCTTCGTCGCACACATCATAATTTTGAAAGAGAAGAAGAGGACCAAAGGAAAACACATATGATATTACATGGAAGAGAAATGTTGAGAGAAGAATGCGAGCGTGAAAGGGAAATTACACGTGCGAGATATGAAAGAGATAGAAGAAATTGAAGAGGGAGAATTGCAAGAAACATTGCGTCAAAACAATTATGATAATCAAGTAAGGCAGTGCGAACGTTATCGCATGGATAATATATAATAAGGAAGAGCTACACCACAAGAAAGAGAAATGTTAAGACATTGACATAATCGCACAGATGAAGAGGAAAGGTATAATAGAGCACATATTGATATGAACACTGAAAGGCGTAGGAGAAGAAGAGAAGAAGCTGAAGAAAATGAGATACAAGAGGCAGTTGATGGACACATTTTTGTGTCCATTTTGTCAAGATTCTATATATTGTTAGGGATCATTTTTGTACTTATTATGGTGTTCTATGTGTGTGTAGGTATTTTTGGCCAATAAACATTTTTGGAAAAATCGGCTCGAAAAGTTGTCTCAAGTACACAGAGGAATTGTTATTGGCACTCACAGATCGGATAAGGGGCACTTTCAGGGCACCCCCCAAGATAGCTGCTATCGGCACCCCTACTCTGGATAGGGGCACCTCTTTTTTTTCACGTTTTAAAGAGAAAAAATGGCGGGAAAAAAAGCTGGTTTGCTACGAAATTTTCAAGGCGAGATTTGGACGGAGTTCTGTCGGATTTTGACGTGGAGTTTGATTGATACTACCCTGTGACACTCAAACAGGGTTGATAGGTGTTTTCGAATCATAAAAAAGGGAAGATATCTTTACATCTCGGTTAAACAGGGAAGAATAGGAAAAGAAGGAAATCTCGGGTATGTTTGGATTTGTTTATGGAAGTTACGGATTTCTTCCCTGTTATATTTAAGTTTATTGTGTAAAGAAGAGATGGGAAGAATAAGAAGGGAAAGAACGAATTCCTGAAGGGATATTTTCCATGGAAAATAAAGAAAAAAAAATCCCATGGATTGTGGGGGAAGAAAACTCGATGATTTTGTGACCTGTGAAGTATATAAGAGATTTCGGGAGGTTCAAAGAAGGTTACGTACACTTTTGGGGAAGTTTAGAGGAGAACAGAAAGCTTAAATCACGAGTTGGAGTTTTAGTTTTGCTGCTGCAATACCAAGAACACGAAGAACATAAGACGCACAAGCATCTGTCGCAGAGAACTATCGCTATTCAACAGCAGAACATACATATCGTTTATCAGCTGTGATTGCATTAGGTCTTTAGCCGCTGTGTCTCCCTTGTAACAGAGACTCTGTAACACACTTACACTGTTGCAAATCGGCTGTGTTATTACTTTTCATCCTTTTAATCATCTTTTGAGCCATAAACACATATTTTGAGGTCATGACTAATATGAGGAGCTAAACCCCATTGCTGAGGCAATAGAGGAAGCCATTTTTCCAATTATCATGTGGTAAATTCTACTTCGATTAATTTTTGCAATTTCTTTTATGATTACTAGTAAGGACACATGTGCGATGCACATGCTTGAATTGGATTCTTTTAACAACACCAAATTTGATAATAATGGAAAAAAAAATCTTAAAATAAAAATTTAATATTCTTATTTGTACTCATTACGTAGATAATTTAAAGAGCTTTCCAAATATATTAATTTTGCAAAAATCCGATGTGTATTTTTAAAGATATCTAAGTTTTAATTTTTTTGATTTAATTTTAAAACAATGGCATTCCTATAAATATACAAATATTAGCTTAGCCAATGGGGGTATTATTGTCATGTGAAAATGCTTCACCAAACAATTACCTCTTTTCTTTATATTAGTATAAGATAAGATTTGCATTGAACTAATATTGAATAATTGATTTTTATTGAATGATTGTGATTCGTTTTGATGGAGCATGCTTAGTTTATAACTCTTGATGTTTCATGCTTGGTGTTTACAATTGTTACTTCGAAAATCTACTAGAGGCAATAAATTAGAATCACTTTAACGTAAAGAATTTCATGAATATTGATTAGATTAAATCACATAAAAATTGGAGATTGGTGGAATCTTGAGTCTCAGTGTTTTTAAAATCTTGATACAACTTATTTTGAGTTTTCTAGTTTTATTTGAGTCTAAAAAATCATTCACAAGTTCGAGAATCGAATCACTTTATTTACCACTATCTATAAACACATCAATTTTTGGCGCCGCCGACGCGGACTTGTTTATAGGGTTTTAGATTTATTTTTTAGATTTTTATTATTTTTATTCTATTTTACGTTTTTGGGTATTTATCTTTTGTCTACAGGTTCTGGATCATAAATAAAATTGAGCCAAGGAGTTTGGTGATTTCGTAAAGACTTGGAGATAAAGATTAAAGCGAAGAGAACGGAAAAGAAGACAATCTTATTTTAGTTATTTTTATTTTTTTAGGGTTTTATTTATTTAAAAAAAAAATTGTATTAGGGTTTATCTATTTTTGTAATTTTCTTTTCTTTTTGGACACTTTGGACTTTTGGACATTGGACATTATTTTTTTTTTAAAAACCCTACGGAAGGGTTCCTTAAATATAAACTGTGTGCGGAGAAGGAGGACAATTACGATACGCTGCACTTTGGGTTCGTACACTGACATAGGAGTCAGTGGCCCGAGTCGACTACAACCGATTCATCCCCCGTCTGGAATGGGAGGTAAGACTCTAAACACTCGTGAATCCCCTGTCAGCGAGTTACTGGAATCCTTCGTATGCTTAGGCTTAGTCCTATGGACTAGATATCTAGCTGCTAGATTGGCCATCCAAGTCAGCCTGGGCAACCTCCTAAGTCCTATGGTATTGCTAATATAGCAGCGAAACGCTGAATAGAACAACGCTAAACGCCGATGGTTCGGCGTTACATAATTTTATTTTTTAAAAAACTAATCATTATCTCTCTCTGTCCACATTTTTCCTCTCTTTCTCTCTCTCTCCAACTTTTTCCTCTCTCTCTCCCTTTTTTTCCTCCCTCCATCACGTTCTCCCTCTTTTTTCCCTCTCTCTCTCTCCCTCTTTTTCTTCTCTATCCATCACATTCTCTCTCAAAATTTAGTAAAAAATATAGAGCGCCGAATGGTTTGGCGTTTAAGTCACTTTTTGAGCGCCGAACGGTTCAGCGTTTCAATCTCGCTGATAGTTGGACTGCGAGCACTTGCTAGGTGAGAGAACTATCAACTATCACTATTATTTTGTTCCCAACACTTTTTTCTTGATTTGGAACAATTTTTGGCCAATCTAGCACTCCAATCTAGCCCATAGGGGTTAGCCTTATATGTTGAGGACTGAATATGGACATTTATTTTTCTAGTAAAGGGCAAGGCCTAGCCATACAAGATAAGGGTTCAGATTTCATCACCGTTCTCTTCTTGCCCTCCTTAGGAACACGTAACCTACGCGAACCTAAGCCTTAAAATTTTGACTAGAACGAGACCAATAAGGTAACGAGCTTATAGGAAAGGCATTCAAAAGGATTGTATTGGGTATTTTGTTAGCCTAGCTCAAAGTTCAGGAAGATTACTGGAAGTCGATTAGAGCCGCCTTGTAACCCAGGGAAGCGTTGCCACAGAGGTGGGGGTATCAAATCTCCCCAGAGCTTCTCCTACTTCTCTTCGACTTACTTTATTCAGATCGTCCTGCGAGGTTTGCTAAAATTAGACCTAGTTTCCTCTTGGAAGAGTAGAAGCTGGTCTAGAAACAATCTAAGTGGATCCATCATGTTTTTTGTTTGCTAGAAATCAATAGGTTTGATTTGGTTGAGTCGACCTTGATTTGTGATTGCTTACCCTTCCAATTTAGGAAATAAATTCTTTTGTATGCCTGAACGTAGAAGAGACATCGATTCATTAGTTCTAAGAATCTCGATTACCTTAATTTAGAAAGTCTAATTTTCGGAAAATCCGGTTTTGAACGTCCACTTTTTACTAAGGAGACAATCCCTAATATTCCGATAGTGCCAGAAATGGCAACTTTGAAAGCTTTGTTGAACCCGAATAGGACTACTCGTCCCTCGTGTATCAGGTTAGCTGAAACTGAAAAAAATTATGAACTTAAACTTGGGACCTTACAGCTACTCCAAATCTTCTTAGGGAAAGAAAATGAAAACCCTTATTTCCATGTTAGGGACTTTGAGGAAATTTGTAGTACCCTAAAGATTAGAAACCTTGATGATAATGCTTTGAAACTTAGGTTATTCCCCTTTTCTCTGAAATATAAAGCTAAATTGTGGCTATATAGTTTGGCTTCTTGTTCAATTGAAACATATGAATAACTTACATCTGCCTTTTTGAACAAGTTTTTCCTTAGGCACAAAACATCGTCTATTAGGACGCAAATTTGCACATTTTCTCAACAAGAGGGAGAATCTTTGTAAAGGTATTTGGAAAGGTTCAATGATATATTATCCCAATGTCCTCATCAAGGTTTAGAAAAGGTTAGGTTAGTTCAGAGCCTTTACGAGGGTTTAGATTATCCCACTATAACCACTGTAGAATCTATGTGTACAGGTGGGTTTGAAAACCAAACAGTTGATGATGGGATAACATATTTGCATGAAATCGCCGAAAAGACCCAACAATGGGAAAGTAATAGGGGACCCCAGAAAACAATTCTTCTAGGCAGAGGAAACGTTAATAGGGTAGAATGAAGCTTTGAATCAGATGCCAAAAATTGCAGCAATAGCTAAAAGATTAGAAGCTTTAGAATTGGGTCACACTAGCGGTAGAGTGGAGCCTTTTGGGGAAGGCCGGACTATTGAAGAGCAAGCCAATGCTTTTTATAATAATAACACTAGATTTGATAACCGTCAAAAGTTTGACCCATATTCAGAAACCTATAATCCTGGTTGGAGAAACCATCCGAACCTCTCATGGTCTAAGTACCAGAATCAAGGTCAGTTTAGTAATTTGAATGCTCCCCCAGGTTTTAGCTATACTAAGAATCCTTCGGACCATTTCGGTTCAAAATCGGTCAGATAAGAAAATTTTAAGTCTAGAAGAAACTCTTGCCTCATTTATTAGAAACACTGAAAAGATGCACCAATCACTTTCACAAAGCGTAGAAGCTAGTAACAGGATAGGGCAAGAAAATAGTCAAGTTATTGTCGTGTTAAAAACGCAGGTTAGTCTGATAAATGAGTCCTTGAGAGGAAAAGGTAGGTTCCCTAGTCAAACACAACCCAACCCTAGAGGAGTTCATGAAGTAGGCGCAAAACCATCACATCAGTTGAATTCAGTTAGAACCCTTAGGAGTGGCAGAGTAGTAGACAATCAGGTAACCAGGCCCGATAGTGAGCATACTGTAGTTCACCCCTCAGGACCATCCATAGTTGAGGGGACTGATAAAATCTCTAATGATGCTAATTCGGTTCCTGAGAGGCCCTATTTTATGCCTAGAGCCCCATTTCCACAGCTATTAGTACCAACAAAGAATGAATCCAACTTTAATGACATAATGGAGGTTTTCAAGAAAGTTACCATAAGCCTTCCGTTACTAGAAGCAATTAGGAAACTTTCGAAACTTATGCAAAATTCCTTAAGGATATGTGTCCCTAAAAAAGCTTTTTTAGCTAGTCATGTAAGTTCGATCATTCAGAACAACACAACTCTTAAATATAAAGACCCAGGTGCCACTACCATTGCTTGCACGATAGGAAAGCATTGGGTAGATAAAGCTTTACTTGACTTAGGAGCTAGTGTGAACTTACTGTCGTACCATGTGTACTTACAGCTAGGACTTGGTGAATTGAAACCTACCAAGATAACATTGCAGTTAGGCGATAGTCTCATTAAAATTCCTCGTGGTGTGATAAAAGATGTTCTTATTGAGGTCGACAAGTTTATTTATCCTGTGGATTTCGTGGTCTTAGATACCCAACATGTCCACGACCCGAGAGAACCGGAGATACTGTGATTTTAGGTCGCCCATTTTTAGCTACGTCTAATGCGATCATAAACCTGTCGAAATGGTATTATGAATCTATCTTTCGGTAATATGACTATTGAGTTGAATATTTTTAATGTCAATAAGCTACATTCGAGCTAGATGACACATGCATTGAAGAGGTGAACATGATAGGAACCTTAGTTCAAGAGTCATTACCAAACACCTTATCGGAAGATCCATTAGAGAGTTGTCTAGCCCATCTTAGCATAGATTTCGACGATGATAGCAACATTGAACAAGTAAATGCTCTGTTGGATTCTATTCCTATGTTAGATACTTTGATAGATGGAAAGCTAGGTTCGAACCATTACTAGCTACCGAATCTACCTTAAGCTCTTATTTCAAGAGCCTAAAGATCCTCCTAAGTTGGACCCTAATTATGCATTTTTAGGCCCATCTCGAGATTTTGCCTATAGCTTCTGATTTGGATAGTGATCATGAGAGTAGGCCAGTGACCGTACTTCAAGACAATAAGGAAGCTTTAGGGTTGACCATGGAGGATACGAAACATATAAGTCCTACAGGTTGTATGCCTCAAATGCATTTAGAGGATGAACCACGATTACAACGTAGAAAGCAATTGACCATTTTCAGGAACATGATGGTCTAGAAATTAGGAATATTGTGACTAGTCTATCTAGAGACACCCAAAATTCTAAGTTTGGGGGTAGTGATCGTCAAGTTTCCCAATTAGAAGTGCATAACTTGGGAATCGAGCCTAGTGTGTCTAAGGTATTACTTGTGTCTCTTCAGACTCCACAACCCGATCCCCCTGATACTGTCCAGGAGGAAATCCAGCAATTAGAAACCCATAGTTCGGGAGAATTTGTTTGTCAAGACACTCATATGAAGCCCAAGTGGGCACCACAGAAAAACCCAGTTGTCTTGCAAGAAACCTTGGATGATGATGTGCTATGTCTGTTCATTTTTCTGCTTTGGTGCAGTCATAATTGTGGCAGTTTTATTTGATTTTGTTGATCCACAATTGTTTCGACTATTGATATATGATTTGAAAAGGTAATTAGCCATTTGTGGTATTTAACGTCTGGCTGAAGACTTTAATCTTAACACTTCTTGGGAGGTAACCCAACATCCATGCGACACGGTAATATCTTTCCTTAACTTTTTTACTTCAAATGGTAACAGTTTCTCCTTGTTCATGTTTTTAATTTTATCTTTAGAACATTGAGGACAATGTTAGATTTAAGTTTGGGGGTATGAGGGAAACTTTTTAGTTGCATTGTTAAACTCCAGAGCCTAGAAATTTATGCTTATTAAAGATGACACTAACCAATCTAAGTGGATGGAAGCATCTTGGTTGTAGGAGTTGAGGAACCAATCTGATTAGATGGAAACATGTAAAGAGTCTATTCATAAAAGCACAGAGCTCAGGTCT
Source organism: Papaver armeniacum (assembly GCA_023531295.1). NCBI lineage: Eukaryota > Viridiplantae > Streptophyta > Magnoliopsida > Ranunculales > Papaveraceae > Papaver > Papaver armeniacum. The sequence goes on along the minus strand of JAJJWW010008974.1, from coordinate 1,236,745 downwards.
TAGAATTAAAGAAAAAACACGGTAGTTTCGCCATATCTCGTTGAATCCTTTTCACTTCTATTTTATTTTGTTTTCTTTAAAATATGTTTTCTAAGTGATTAGGTGGGGCTCAGGATTCAAGTTGTTACCACTGCTAGGGTGAAATAGAGTAATTGAGATACAAAAAAAAAAAAAAAAAAAAAAAAAAAAAACAGACTACCAGACCAATAAAGTCGACCACTGGTACCCTTGAGTCTCAAAATGTATTTTTGTCATCGAAGCTATGGTACCGATGTAGCTTTTCACCGCTTCCTGGCTAACGAGTGATTAACAAGATTATCATCTTTTCCAGTTCTATAATAGCAAATTTAGAGGTGTTGTCAGCTTAAGATGGGGTTAAGACCTTGCGACGGTATTCTGCAAGAGCCCATAATGGGAAAGCATTTCGATATGCTGCATAATGTATCATACAACTCCTCATAAAAGCTCCAGTTATTTCCTGACAAAGCAAAAAATTAGAAAAAAATTAATTTTTTAATGAATCCGCGGATAGGGTCAATTTGTTTAGGGTCGGATTTTGGCATTAACATGATAAGTTAGTCTGCATTCATATTGATGGTGTACTAATGGCGCATTTTGCAGATTAGTCCTCTTAAATACCTTACATGTAAGAAAATTACCTGTTGAGGGAAGTCCCGTTTTCCATTTGACTATTGATCAGTACTTTCGCCGCACGATGGAGAGGAGTTGGATCCCTTTCAGCCTATTTTGCAAGACAAGGAAAGGAAATCCAAGTCAGTTTCTTTTTTTCTTTACAATCACAATTAGCATCAAAAAATTTATCCGGAATTACCTGACCACCATGAATAAGAGCCATCAAAGCCCACCCAGTTTGAACCAAGTTTGTTTTGTTGTTTTCCAGAGGTATATATTCCTGAAAATTTTAACGAGCATAGAAAGTGTTATTTGTACTCCCAATCACGAGCAAACCTACTTAAATCTTCTCTTTAGTGCAATTACAGTAACTAATTATATCACCTTCTTTGGACACGAAAGATAACTCTCTCCCCAACCACCAGATTTTCTTTGTATAGACAGCAAAAACTCACAAGCTTTACGAACAGTATGGCTGTTTTCGTAGCTTTTTCCGGCTGCTGCTAGACCTCGTAGTGCCCACCATGATCCGTAGGTAAAACAAACTCCCCAAACTCCATACCTTCACATAAACAAATCCTTATTAGGAGGGAGTCAGGGACATTATAATAAATGAGTAAAATTTTATTCAAAGAGATTTTATTTGAACAACGAAGCACACAAGATTGTTCTGACAGAAATTCAGTGAATGAAATCCTGAACACAGGGATATATAAGTTTTAATTAACCAAACGAGATACTTTATCTTCGACAAAGATGAGATACTAAAACTGGGGCAATTTGATATAAGTTCCTACAGTTCAAAACTTCACGACGTTCACATGCCATTTTATTTTATGTATTCTTACCATGAACCGTCAGGATATTGTGTATGTTCAATGTAGCTTACAGCTTTGGCAATGGCATTTTCTATTTCAATCTTTCGATATTGAGGGTGCAACTCCATAAATACCACTAGGGCATGAAGTACTGATGCCGTACACTCGACTGATCTGGAAATAATTAATAGCTTTAGCACTGACCTTATTCTTTTCATTACGAATGATAATATGAGAGTAGTAAATAACTAAATATAAAAGCTTACTCATGTTCAACAACAACATCTTGAAATATTTCTGTGGGATTAAGAACCTAAAGCAAATAAAAAGAGGTTTCCATTATTGTTAAAAACTAAAAGTAAATCTTAACCTATATCTTATTATTTAGTTAAACTGTGCGAAGGATATACCTCCAACCACTTAGGAGATGTTGCCGGCTCCCATGCAGCTACACCACCATCTGCACTCTAAAATCAGGATAAGAAAATTAGAAGCTTTATTAACTTCAAAGGGTGCATATTTAAGTTCATAATTAGGAATTAAGATCATGAAAAATTGGAGGCAAATTAATAGTAATTACTTGTAGTGAAAGGAGAAGATCAACAGAATCATATAAACGATCATTGTCCATTTTCTCAACAACAATTTCAGGCCGTAATTGAGAAAGCAAGAGGCAACTCTGTCAAATTAAAGAGCTAACATTAAAAATTTACATGGAAAATACAGAAGAAAATAACCAAAACACGCAAGCCAGCACTTACAACTAGGCCTTCTGCAGTACAATCTGAAACTTGCCATCCATGATCTTGATCTGATAAAGTCCATGCTCCTTTGCTAGTGTGACGGTACATGCTCAGGAAGTCACCAGAAGGATTATCTTTAACCTTATTCACGTAATAGTTAATACATGAGTGTGCGCATTTTTCTGTTTCCCATAAACGTGTATCTCACTTCTGATGGACATGTATAGACACCTTAAACTACTCTTAAAAAGAAAGTGATAATTAGGCAGATAAATGCAAATATTGTGTATAAAATGTTGTTAAGAACCTGTGAAGCCTTTATGAAACCGTGTCCTTTCTTAAGAGTGTCAGAAATTTCTTCTGTAAGATCACTTGCAAGAAGTGCCTGAATAATAAAACAAGCATCCCATGTTTGACTTCCGGAACTCTACAAATATCAATAAATTAATCAAGTGGGAGATAATCGATATGTGATTTATTGGTAATTTGATGAGAAGCGGATTAAAACAAATGAAATTTAATAAACAATCACCGAAATTAATTTCTTCTACCATTCGATAAAAGGAAGAACCTAAAAAGGGAGGTTCTTCTAATTTCTACTTAATTACTTGGAAAATCCAACATACTAGTTGGCATCTAGTTGAAACTCTAGAGTTGGATGATTCTAGTTCCAGCTAGAGAAACCCATTCGCCTTCGTACAACTTTAAAAGTCTAGCGAGCCAAAGTCCTACAATTCTAAGTTATGATCTAATTTATACCACTACCCGGACATATTCGGGTTTTTTTTTTTTTAAATGGTTTTGGGAACTAGGCGTAACCTATATTTTTAATACTGATTCAGAACATCGACAATGCATCATCATTACACGAGACAGCTGCTCATCTTCGTCCGAATGAAAACAAACAATTAACAACTTTAAATTTTGATATATGTATTCATCTTAAACTTGTAATTACAAACCTGCACTCTTAGACCATCTTCAGCAACCCACAAGTAATCAGGGATTCTGGCAAGATGTTTTTTAAATGCATCTGAGTTGGGATCTTCCACCCAGCAAGCAAGCATACATAGGGACTGTGTACATTAACTTTTATTAGTGATTCTCAAATCCTGAAACAATCATGTGTAGGGGATAGTTGTACCCTTACCTTTTCCACAGTGGCAATGGTGATGTAGCGACTATTCTCATCTTCGTAATGAATGTGTTTCATAGTTAATTCCAAAGCCCTCTCTCGCATTAAAGAACCAGGCCACCGTGTTAAAAGTGGCTCCATAACTAAGTGCAAGGAATCCCACACCAAATCCTGAACCCAGGGATGAGGGTAATAGAGGTCCTCCTGGAATACATACACATTAATTAGCACATGAAAGTGCAATCCAAAATAGAATCTCAACTAACATTAATAACCAACCTTGGCGCAAGCGTGACGGCATTTGTTCCAGTTTATTTCATTGTAAGGTTGAATATGAAGCTCTTTTCTTAATGATATAATGAGATCCGTGATTGGACCGACGAAACGTTTACCATATAAATATGACATTGGCATGTATACCAATCGACAGAAACACCACATGTTGCCTAGATATATACATTGATAGAACATACATTAGTGATATCGATTACTGCAATATATAGTACTTGTTTCGTAATGAATAGCATTGTACGAACCAGGATGTGTAGGCACAATGGAAGGTAGTAGCCAAAACTCAGGTGGCATTGGATTGCACCCGGACCAATCATAAACTCCAAGTATCTGCATCACATTGGGGAACCAATCTATCAATTGCTTGCAGGCACTGAGATGATGAACACTAGCATTTTGGTTAATCTTTCAACAGCTGCCATTAAATGAAACTTGGTTTTTCTCATTTCATTTCCAAATTTCTTATAATATACCCAATTTGACTAGTTTGTTATTTCTCATTTCATTTCCAAATCAAAATTATGCCCTAAATGAATTTGGGTTTTTCTTATACAACTAAAGAAACTTAAATTCAAGCAAAACCCAGAATAAAAATCAAGCGAACAAATTGAAAATAAAATACCAGTCATGATTGAAACGAGGAGGAAACCATTTGCGAGCTCTGAACTCATTTAAGTTTAGAGCTCTGATTCTGGTTCTGGTTGTTCATAAAGAACATGATTGCATCTCCGTTTTCCATTGGATGTTTGTAGCATGAGATTTCTTAGAAATTGAATTGGAATTTTTGTAATCGGAAGAAGAAAAAAGAAACGCATTGATTTACGGGAAAATAGCAAAGGGCCAAAGATATCATTTCATGTACTTAACGGGTGACGATCTACCTCGCGATCTGAATCGGACTTGATGCCTGGCTTGGAGTCTGACTCGGCTCATGCAACTCACTCTAAGATGTAACTTGAATCGCTCACATAGATAATGGGCGGGCCTTGCTCACAATGAAAAGTGAACAGAAGTCCCAGTGGATTTTAAGTAGTTCAGTATCACGGTTTAATATAGAAGAACTATGATTTTAGGCATACATAAAACTTTCCGGGCATACAAAATGATATTCCCATCTTGGGTGACCTTATAAGGGGTAACCTATGGGTAGCTCAATTACCTATATACCCTTAATACAAAAATCTAAAATCAGTTTTCTAAAAAATCAAAATCAGCTTCCCTTAACATCTCTTCTTCTTCCTCCTCTAGCCGAACTCTTCCCCTCCCGCGAAAAAAAAATTCATCACCGTGATTAATTGTCCATTCGTAAAAATGTGATTGTCGATTAAAATGAACTACATAATGACTCGTACAAAGAAAAGCAGGGATTAGGCAAACCAAATCGTCTTCTAATCCATCAATTGAAGAAGAAGAACCAATTGAAGATGAAGGTGTAGAAACTGAAAATCAACCACCAATTGAACCGAGAATTGAACCAACTGCATCTCCAACTCCGGAACGAGGATAAGAAAGTAAGTTTACAAACCCAATCTCCTATTTCTTTGTTTTTCATCGATTAAATGACGGTTACGGTGTTGGGTTCGGCTCAAAATTAAGTTGCGTTTTTAGCCGAACTGTTCTTCACAAAAGCTTCCTGTAAGTGTATTTGAACAGTTCGGCTTGAAATTTCATGAAATTTCAAGCCGAACCTAGTCACAGAAAGAGATGCACAGGGGTTCGGCGTATTCGATAATCATAATATGTGCCGAACCTAGCACATTTACGAGGTTCGGCTATTACGATATTCACAATATGTGTCGAACCAATACAAAATTATTAACCCAGAAATGTATATGATCAGGATCGGCTTATATTCTACTTATTCAAATAGCCGAACAATGTGTTTCCAACAGGTTCGGCGCTTACGAATTTCTAAATATAAGCCGAACCCTAAACATTTTTCTTCCGGACAGATTCGGTGTAGGGTTCGGCTTGTTAGGACGGTTTGAACCAAGCCGAACTCCGGTCTACAAGGTAGGTTCGGCTCTTAATCAACACTTTCGACTAAGCCGAACTGTTCATCCAGACTCATTAGAACCTTAGTGAAAAAACACAAACTTTTGATGATTTTAACCTACAAAAGTGAGATTAAACATAAGATATGTTGGAAAATTTCCCCGTGAACAGCCTAAATGACTACAATTCAAGGGTAACTAAATAATCTACACAAATTTTTTTCTCACTTTCCCCTTCTCCTTCTAAAAAACCTAACTTTTTTTCTTACTCAAAATTTTTATCTACACAAATTAATAACTAAATAATCCTAAAACTAATCACTAATCATTAATCACTAATCGAATTATTTTAACTAATCATTAGTATTAACACTAATCCTAAAAGGGCAGATTTGCCATTACCAAAAATATTTGGTTAAGGGGCTTCTGATTTTGCTATTTACACTCATTTTTTGTCTTTACTTGGTATGCCCTAAAAGATTTATGTATGCCTAATATCATAGTTCATATAGAAACCTATTATAGGGGCCGAGGGTTCCATTGGAGGGACTAAACCATGATAGTAATGTCCACCAAAATGGTTAGGGGTGTCCTAGTGTCATGTTAAATCTAGATTACCCTTGCATCTTAAAAGGACTAAATCACCCTTACCTTATACCTCAAAAAGACTAGATTACCCTACATGGAATTTAAACCTAATCAAAGAAAAAAAATAAAAATAAAAAATAAAAATAAAAAAATCAAGATCAGTTTTCTTTCATCTTTTCTCTTCTCCTACGGATTTAACCGTTTTTCTCCATTAATTTTATTGTTCAAACGCTTAAACCACTAGGTGGATTAACCAGCATAACTTATGCAAGGTAAGATTTATTTTTTTGTGTTCGAATTAGGTTAGATGCATTCAAATTTAGGTTAATTAAATTAGGGTTGCAGTTGGGGTTACGGTTGGTTATTCTTCAATTACCAACCATAAATTCGATTTTTGAAGGTGTTACGGTTGGTGATAGAAGAATTACTAATCGTAAATCCTAAAAAGCTATTAAGAGTATCCAGTTACGGCTCATTTTGTAACCGTAAAAATGTTTACGTTTGGTATCGATTTTAACAAAAACCAACCGTAAAAGCTCTTAAGTAATGGTTTTGACTTAAGAGTTATCAACCGTAAAATGTTACGGTTGAACACTATCCACCGAAAAAAGAACCGTATTTTATCTACGGTTCGTCTCGTACGATAACAATCCAACCGTAAGGTGCGTAACTAAGGTGTTACGGTTGGAACAAAGAAAACGATACCATCAACCGTAACTAAATTACGGTTCATCTAATGAATACTAATACCAACCGTAACTGGTTTTAAGATTGGGTTTACCCAAATTTAACCAGTTACGATTGGTAGTTCATCAATTACGAACCGTAACTCTCACTTACGGTTGGTTACGTGAAAAACCGTAAGTCTCTCTGAATATCTAAAAGTTTTGATCTTGCTATGTACTTTGGATAATTTTGAACAACAAAAAGCTAATTGGAGCTAAGTTAGAGGTATACATGGTCATATAAAGAATAACACATCTCAAATTTGTCACTGGAATCACTCATTTTGGTTGAGTAAATCAAAACTTAGGGTTTCAAAAAGATCACAAAAGTTTATCTTTTTTCTTCTCTACATTATTTTCCCTCTAAAAAAAACTCAATTAATCTGATTTAGTTTTTCATAAATATAGAATATAACTAATTAATCATCATGATTTCAATTAGATTATCAACACTAACTAAATGAGGGCAGTTTGGCCATTATGAAAAATGTCTGGATATGGGGTTTTTGAAATTACTATGTAATGACCCTTTTTGTCTTATTATATCAGCCCTTCTAATGATTTCTTCAACAAGAAATTTTGATTGGTTATATCCAATACCGAAATGATTCACGGACCGCCAAAAAAACTGGCAAAGAAAAAAAATGACCAAAAAGTTCCCACAAAAGCCGTAATCTGCTGTCCTCCGTGGGGCCCACCGGGCCCACACCAAAAAAACTGTGAGTATGCGGTTTTTTTGGTTGTTTTTCGGCGGTCTGCCAAGAATAATCCTATTCAATATTAGTGTGATCATTTATTCCAGTGCCCAATAAACATGCATCTTTAAACTTCACATTCGATATTATAAAAATACACATTATTGTATTGAAATCTCCAACAGCTTTGAAGTGCATGCTCAATGTGTTACTATGCATTTGAGTGCCTGATAACCAGATCCCTACTTAATTAGGTTGAGATGGGATAGGTTCAAACATTTGCACGCCTCTGCATATATTGCTATCTTAATTATCTTTAAGAGGGATACCTGGCTATCAGGCTAAATGCAGATTAATGACGACTGTGAAGGGTGGAAAATACGTATCGAATTTCGTTTATCTTTTCATCTTTGATATTTTATTAAAGAATTTGGTGCGGACGAGTTTCAAACTCAAGTCACTAATATTATTACCAAATAACTTTATCACCGTAATACGATGACATTGTTGGGTTTACTCCTTATGGACCTAACATTTAGGTGTCCCCTTAACCAATGGGAGGAGCTAACTAGCAGCATCCTAGTTAGGTTTGTGTTTTGTTTACAAAACATCCAGGGGGTTTCTTTTCTCCGCACTTCTTTTGTCGGAAAAAGAGAGTAAAAGAGGCAGTGAGAAAAAGAGATAAAAAGGAGCAGCCACCATTAGAGATTTTTGGTGAGATTTGAAGTTAATCTTGAAGAGGAAAAATAAGGGTTCTTTGCTAAGGGTTCATTTGGTTGTTGTGGTGATGATTGAGCTATCAATTTCCACATCTCTTCAAAAGGGGAAAATCTAGGGTTTGTTCAAATCCTAGTAGTAAGTATCTCAATCACTTGCTATTATTTGTGAATCTTATCAATTGATAAATGAATTCTTGATCCATCCTCAGGGGTGAGTGTAATTAGGCAAATAGGTATCCAAGTGCTATATGCACCTTGAAGTTGTTGTTATCCCCAAATTGGGAGAATTGTGTGTAACCTATTATTCTTATAGTGGAATATTTCCATGGGGGTTTTTTACCCTTCACCTTGGAGGGATTTTTCCACGTAATTGCCGGTGTTGTGTGATTGCTTCTATATTGCGTAGTTGTGTTATTTCCACATTTGTGTTTTTTTTTCATTGCTTATGAAGGTTTCGTTTTGCACATAGCGGCTCGGATTTGGTAAGTCTCCCCCAATAAGTGGTATCAGAGCTTTTGGGTTGAGCTAATCATGTGCAATGAAGGAAGCTAGAACTAGTAATAGAATGGTCAATTTGACTAGTGAGAACTTTGTGATATGGAAGGCGAAGATGGAAGGCTGGTTATATTGTAAAGATATTTATGGTCCAATAGAGAGTAAGGGAGTGAGGCCTGAGAAGACAAGTGAAGAAGATTGTAAAGTTACTAACCGTAAAGCAGTTGGTTTTATTCGTCAGTGGATTGATGATGGTATTTTTCATCATGTGGCTAGTAAGACACTAGCATATTCTTTGTGGACCAAGTTAGAGCAGATATATGATCAGCAGTCTCCTTGTGCAAAAGCTTTTCTATTCAAAAGGCTTGTAAAGCTATGTTACAAGGAAGGGAGTTCAATGGCGCAACATTTAAATGAAATGAAGGGTATTATGAATCAGCTTACATCTATGGAGCTAATAATTCCTGAAGAGATTCAAGCTTATTTGTTGCTTAATACTTTACCAGACAGTTGGGAGCCATTGAGAAATTGTCTCAGTTATTCTGCTCCAGACAGGAAGTTGAACATGATTGTTGCTACAAACAGTTTGTTGAATGAAGAAGTTAGAAGAAGGTCATTAGACTCATCTCATTCAGAAGCTCTTGTTACAGAAAATCGGGGTAGAAGAAAAGACAGAAGACAAGTTGGTCGTAGCAAGTCAAGGGGTAAATCAAAGTCCAGAAAGGACGTTGTATGTCGGAATTGTCGTATGAGAGGTCATTATTCAAATGAATGCAGGAAGCCGAAGCAAGAACAGAAGAAGGGGAAAGGAAATGATAAACAAGACAAGGATGTTGCAGCTATTGCAACAGATGGTGATATCATTTTATTCTCAGATTGTAATGATGTTTGTGTGAGTTTTACAGGTTATGATTCAGAGTAGATAGTTGATTCAGGTGCATGTTATCATGCTACTCCTCATGAATATTATTTACATCCTACAAGTCTGGTGACTTTGGGTCAGTCAGAATGGGAAACAACGGTATTGCGAAGATTGTAGGAATGGGTGATGTGAAGGTTGAGACTAGTGTTGGTTGCACATTGGTTCTCGAAAATGTGCGACATGCACCAGACCTTCGTTTGAATCTAATGTCACCTGGAGTTATTGATGATGAAGGGTACAACAATCACTTGGGTGATGGAAAATGGAAGCTAAGCAAGGGCTCCATGGTTATTGCAAGAGGCAAGAAATATGGGACATTGTACAAAACACAGGTGAAGGTGTTTAAAGGTAACTTGAATATTGTTGACAAAGATTCAACCTCCGAGCTGTGGCACAGAAGACTTGGTCATCTTAGTGAGAAGGGAATTCAAATCCTCACCAAAAGACAAGTTTTTCCAAATTCCAAAGGTATGCAATTGGGTAAGTGTACTCATTGTTTAGTTGGTAAACAAACTAGAGTTTCCTTTCATAAAGCTTTACCCAGGCGCAATTCTGTTATTATTGATCTTGTTCATTCCGATGTATGTGGACCTTTAAGGGTCAAAACACTTGGTGGTGCTCTTTATTTTGTTACTTTTATAGATGATGCTTCAAGGAAGGTTTGGTCATATGCAATCAAGACCAAAGATGATGTTGTTCCTGTATTCAAGATTATTCACAGCATAGTGGAAAGAGAAACAGGTAGAACCTTGAAGTGCCTTCGTTCTGACAACGGGGGAGAGTACATTGGACCACTTGAAGTGTATTGCAAGAGCATGGGTATACGTCATGAACAATCAGTACCGAAGACTCCACAACATAATGGTGTTGCAAAGATGATGAACCGCACTATTCTTGAGAGAATCAGGTGCATGTTATCTCATTCCAAGTTGCGGAAGCATTTCTGGAGTGAAGCAATGAATACTGCTGTGTATTTGATCAATCAATCTCCTTCAAGACCGCTAGATGGAGAAGTAGCAGAAAAGGTATGGAGAGACAAAGAGCCTACTTATGATTACTTGAGAGTGTTTGGTTGTAAGGCTTTTGTTCATATCCCAAAAGATAAGAGATCAAAGCTTGATGACAAAGCAAAGCACTGTCTATTCCTAGGCTATGGGACAGAGAAGTTTGGTTACATATTTTGGGATCCAGTTGAGAAGAAGGTTATTAGAAGTAGGAATGCAGTATTCCTTGAAGACCAGACTATTGAAGACTTTGAGAAGAATGAAATGCCAAATCTTCAAGATGACATGACCTTGGATCCAAATCCAGTTGTTCCTACTCTTGAACAACATGATGATGATGTTGATGGTAATGGTAATGAAGAAGAAGAACACAATCATGAAGATGAAGCTCATGAAAATGTTCCAGTGGATGATGTTGAGCAAGAAGTGCAACAACAACCAGAAGTTGAGTTGAGAAGATCCAGCAGGACCAGATTACCTTCAACAAAGTATACACCACATGAGTATGTGATGCTCACAGATGCAGGTGAAACAGAGTCTTATGAAGAAGCTCTTACTGTTCCCGAAAGTCAAAAGTGGTTGAAATCCATGAAAGAAGAGGTTGGCTCTTTATATGAGAATGTCACTTTTGATTTGGTTGATAAGCCAGAGAACCAGAAAATTCTGAAGAACAAGTGGGTGTATAGAATCAAGACTGAAGATGGTAACTCACAACCAAGGTACAAAGCACGCTTAGTTATGAAGGGTTATGAGAAGAGAAAGGGTGTTGACTTTGACGAGATTTTCTCACCGGTGGTGATATTTCCTTCTATTCGGGTTGTCTTGGCAATATCTGCTAGTTTGGATCTTGAGATAGAACAACTAGACGTCAAGAAAACATTTCTTCACAGTGATTTGGAGGAAGATGTGTATATGGCACAACCCGAGGGTTTTGAAGTCAAAGGCAAATAACACATGGTGTGCAAGCTAAATAAGAGTCTATATGGTTTGAAGCATGCTCCTAGAAGATGGTACAAGAAGTTTGAATCGTTCATGAAGGAACATGAGTACAAGAGAACAACTTCAGATCATTGTGTATTCATTCAAAAATTGCTGATGGTGATTTTCTTATTCTTTTGCTATATGTTGATGACATGCTTATTGTTGGCAAAGATAAGAAGAAAATTGACAGGTTGAAGTCAAAGGCAAATAACACATGGTGTGCAAGCTAAATAAGAGTCTATATGGTTTGAAGCATGCTCCTAGAAGATGGTACAAGAAGTTTGAATCGTTCATGAAGGAACATGAGTACAAGAGAACAACTTCAGATCATTGTGTATTCATTCAAAAATTTCCTGATGGTGATTTTCTTATTCTTTTGCTATATGTTGATGACATGCTTATTGTTGGCAAAGATAAGAAGAAAATTGACAGGTTGAAGTCATATTTGAGCAAGTCTTTTGCTATGAAATATTTGGGTGCAGCAAAGCGTATTCTTGGCATGTAAATCACTCGTGATAGGAAATCAAGGAAGTTGTGGTTATCACAGGAAATCTACATTGAGAAGGTGTTGCAAAGATTCAACATGGACAAGACTGAGCCGGTAAGTTGTCCACTTGCAAACCATTTTAAGTTAACTCGTGATCAATGTCCTTTGAATGATGTTGAGAAACGGAAGATGGAGAATATTCCTTATGCATCCGCAGTTGGTAGTTTAATGTATGCAATGGTGTGTACAAGGCCGGATATAGCTTATGCAGTTGGAGTGGAAAGTAGATTTCTATCAAATCCTGGTATGGAGCATTGGGAAGCAGTAAAATGGATACTACGGTATCTAAGGGGTACTTCTAATATGTGTTTCTGCTATGGTGGTGACAAGCCAGAGTTAGTAGGTTACACAGATTCAGATTTGGCAGGTGCTCAAAACAGTCTCAAGCCGACATCGGGTTACTTATTTACCTATGCATGGGGAGCAGTGTCTTAGCAATCCAAGTTAAAAAAATGTGTGGCGTTTTCTACTACAGAGGCAGAGTACATTGCAGCTACGGAGAGTTTCAAGGAGATGATATGGATGAAGAGGTTTGTTAGAGAACTCGGTGTGAAGCAACAAAGGTTTCTCATTTACTGTGACAGCCAAAGTGCCATTCATCTCAGCAAGAATTCGAGTTTTTACTCGAGGTCTAAGCACATAAATATTAGATACCAGTGGATAAAAGAAGTTCTCGATGAAGGTCTTGTATATTGAGAAGATCCATACAGATGAAAATGGTTCTGATATGATGACAAAGTCGCTACCAAAGTACAAGCATGTGTATTTCTGCAGCAAGGCAGGTTTGGTGGTGACGGGTACCTTGCCATAAGTCGTAAGGGGGAGATTGTTGGGTTTACTCCTTATGGACCTAACATTTCGATGTCCCCTTAACCAATGGGAGGAGCTAACTATCAGCAGCCTAGTTAGGTTTGTGTTTTGTTTACAAAACATCTAGGAGGTTTCTTTTCTCCTCACTTCTTATGTCGTGAAAAAGAGAGTAAGAGAGGCAATGATAATAAGAGAGAAAAAGGAGCAGACACCATTAGAAATTTTTGGTGAGATTTGAAGTTAATCTTGAAGAGGAAGAAGAAGGTTCTTTGCTCAGGGTCCATTTGGTTGTTGCAGTGAAGATTGAGCTATCAATTTCCACATCTCTTCAAAAGGGGAAAATCTAGGGTTTGTTCAAATCCTAGTAGTAAGTATCTCAATCACTTGCTATTATTTGTGAATCTTATCAATTGATAAATGAATTCTTGATCCATTCTCAGGGGTGAGTGTAATTAGGCAAATAGGTATCCAAGTGCTATATGCACCTTGAAGTTGTTGTTATCCCCAAATTGGGAGAATTGTGTGTAACCTATTATTGTTATAGTGGAAGATTTGCATGTGGTTTTTTTACCCTTCACCTTGGAGGGGTTTTTCCACGTCATTGCCGGTGTTGTGTGATTGCTTCTACATTGCATAGTTGTGTTATTTCCGCATTTGTGTTTTTTTTTTTTCATTGCTTGTGGAGGTTTCGTTTTGCACATAGCGGCTCGGATTTGGTAAGTCTCCCCCCACAGACATTAGTTTCATCTTCAATATGCTGGTGCTGATGTTTGTTCAACAAATTAAATACTTAAAAAAGAAGTGTGTACCGAAAGCCAGGTCTTTCCCCAAGAAGGTATTAAAGTAACACCTCCATGATCAAGGATCCATTTTCGTGCTCTTGCACATGCATCATCTCTACCACCGTTCGGTCCTTCCCCTAACATTCTCATACAAATGTAGTTCAGGGCCGTGCCAAACATGGTACTGTGACCCTCAATATGAGTTCCAAAACCTCCATCTTCATTCTGTAAAATAAATTAATGCATTAGCAACTTAATACGTAGGGACAACCGGAGAAGAATGACATGAAATGAGCCATATTGAAGTATATGCATGCACACACACACCTGATGACAATACATGTAACGAAGGGCTTCTTTTATATGTTCAGGTGACAACATTGTATTCAAAGTTCCAGTAATTTTCAGTACAAAAACCTGCAATTACAACTTGTAATAATTAAAGTTGTCAAGCCAAATCTTGTACACAAAACAAAAAATTGAACCCAAGACAAACTCACAAGGGGTGGCATGAAAAATGTCGGCCCACCGATTTCAGCACCCCAATGGCCGCCATCTAACTGGATCGCTGAGAGAAATCGGACAGCTCTTCTTAATGTGGTTATCACTGCCTCAGAAGTGATCTTGTCGTCGTTGTTACTTATCTTGACTGCTGGTATGCTTAGATCAATCTTATTTTTATTTTCTCTCAGTCTCTATAAATATACAGTAGATCTATATAAGCAAAAAAATCAAGCTCGCTTTTGGGCATGTCAAATATGCAAAGCGCACTTAGTAGTGTACAACATACAGTAATTCGCATAATGCGTCAAGATACATTTACCTGTAAACGCAACAGGACATCCCCAGCAGCCTTCACTTGGAATCGATTCTCATAGAATTCTGCACGAACTTTTTCAACTTCAGCTCGATCTTCAGCAGTACCAGCATCAGGATCAAATTCCCAAGTTTGTCTTCCTGCAAAATTATTCGTGCTAGAAAGCCATTTACTAAATGGTCCTTCAGTATACCCGACTTTCAGTTTCCACATACCTTTACTTGTAACTGTATGCAAACGCAAGTACTTCAAGTGTGCAACCGCATCCAAAAGAAACGAAAGAGAAAGAGCCTGAAGAGACGTTTCTACTTCAAATTTCCGGCAACGCACTAGAAATGGCTATATGAAGACACTGTGCCAATGCCTTAAATCATATACTCCCTCCGTTCCACTTTAGATGATGTTTTAAGGTTTTTTGTATGTTCCAAAATAGATGAGAGTTTAGCTATTTTCTCTAAATTCTCACTGATTTACCCTTCTTTGGAATCACAACATAACATTCATTGCCCTTGTTATCGGTGAGAGATAATTAATCTAATTTAAGATTTTAAATCTATTCTCTATTATCTTAGAGCAACTGCAGTGGGCGACTATACCCATTTTTTTGGTCTCAGAACCAGGCGTAGCGGGACGGACCATCGACCAAATACCAGACTAAATGAACAGTGGGCGATTATATTTGGTCGGGGACCAAAGACTAAACCCAAATGTAGTCGAGCGTACATATAATGTTCGCCCCAAAACCAGGCGAACTTAAAGTTTACGCCCCACCCGGCGGGGATATAGTTTACGCCCCACACCAAGCGGGGGTAAAATGTTCGCCCCACCTTTTTTTTTTTTTTTTTTTTTTTTTTTTTGTTGAGGCGAACATATAAAGTTCGCCTGGTGTGGGGCTAACATTATATGTGATCCCCACACCAGGCGGACATTATATGTTCGCCCCTTTTTTTTTTTTTTTTTAGTCGGGCGGGGATAAAATGTTCGCCCCACACCAGGCGAACTTATATGTTCCGCCCCACCAAATTTAGTCGGCACCCACTGCGTCACACTGCGGACCAAACTAAAATTTGGTCTTTTTTTTTGGTCTTTGATCTTTGGTAATAGTCGCGCCACTGGAGTTGCTCTTAGGATATTTGGTCATCCCAAGTGGAATTACATGGGATTCATAATTTATACTAGAATCTATAAACAAAAAACTAGGAGGTTTAAATTTTTAGGAAGGTATTAATATGGGCAGAGTTGGAAAAAAAATACTCTCTTTGATATTTCTTAATTTGCGTGAAAAACTCTACAACATCATCTAAATTGGAACGGAGGGAGTAGTTATTATAGGAAAACGATTGTATAACAAAATCTGTTGGCATCAACTTCAATATTTCCATTTCCCAATGTACTGAGTATTGATTGAACGCAGGGAATTGAATACTGACTGATGCACGGAGAAGGATTGGGAGAAAAAAACAATTGTACGTCGGAAAAGATTTCTGCCATTTTTGTTAATGCAAGCTCGTGAATTTTAATCAACTCGTATTAATGGCACCGACAAGGACATATCTCCCTTCTTATCTAGTAAAAAAAAGATCCAACAAGGATGGTAAAAGATTAGCTTACTAAAATTCCGACACGGCGCAAGATCTTTATATAGAATTAAAAGAATAAGATGTTATCAAAATGATGTGTTTCCAAAAACTTCCCAACCCCGGTGGCTTGGAAAAAAGACTAATGTGCATGGTTTGGCCTTGGCTGGCCCCGGATGGCCCTAAGTATTATATATATACATCATTCTAGAGCGAGTGATATATTGCTAGTAGTTATTAGTATCTAGATCACCTTCAAGCTCTTTCTATATGGCATCTAAAATACCCGGCTATAAGCTTCTGATCATTATCCACTCCATTAAGAATCATGATGTAATATCCATCGAACCTTAATTTCCTGGCGTAGTTAAATTATACTAGAATAATTTGGTACCTGTCACTTTAGTTATAGATAGGTACCCCGTAGAAATTAAATTAAAGATGTTTTGCTTAGTTAACCCAAACTTTTGACTTAGTATTAATAAGTAGGGCTAGAAGACTTTATATATTTTTCTTCTATGGGAATAAGAATAGGGTTACACTAAAGCGGCTAATGAAACAAAGAAGAGATAGCGGAAAATCAGTAGAGAGAAAAGGAAGAGCATTGGTGTATGTGGTAAGGATTTAACTAGTTTTGATATTTTTTTCTTATTTTGTACTTACTGTTATGTAATTCCTTTTCTCTTTGTTGATCAATTTATCCCTTAGGGCTTATTAATCATAATGGAATTCTTTTATTATTTATCAAGATTTATAATTGGTTACAAGGTATTACAATGACTTTACTTACTCTCCAAATAAACTTTCTCTCTCCTAATTTCTTGTCTAACACACACTAAAAGATCTCTCTTATGTGATAACTTCTTCCCCTTATATAGGATTCTTCATAGTGGATGACAGCTAAGAGATCCACTATTTTCGGAATCACTGTGCGTTTCATTCGCTCATGTATGCTCACTCATTCTCGCACAGTTTATACTTCTCATAGACCATCACACCATACTCGTGACTTTGCTGACATCATCCAAAACGTCATCTCGATTTTAACATGTGCGATAGTCCTCGCTACGTTAGATAATCTTCACTTTGCATAATTATTGATATGTGCAATATTCCACTCCTACATTTTGCCTCTTCTTATTTCGTTTACTCAAACAAGTGAGCAATATGAGAAATTTTCATCCTATAATATCGCACATGCGTATCTTTTAGTATTCTATTCTGCCGACACCCTTCCGGAATTCCAGCTTTCCTTATTTACGCGTTTCTTCTTAACCATTCATTATCTGACACGTCCTTTTAACCTCCTGTTTTTATCCATTCATTCTTCGCATTAATGAAATGAAGTCTTGAAAAACGAGACTTACTTTTTCCTATATATGTTCCTCCATCTTCTTCTTTCTTTTTTTTTCTTTTTACTTTCTTACTTCGTCTTCTCTGCTATTGATTTCATTGATCTCGATCTTTATCTAAGAACTTTCACTCTTCTTCATTCTCATTCTTCAATGGCTCCAGCTGGTAAAAAGATGGAGACAGAATTCATTAGGTTAAAGGAAGAACTCAATTCAAGAGGTTATTCACTTTCTCTTCCTTCATCATCTGATTATTCATCCAAACTCAATCTTGATGTGATCAACTCTGAACAATGGAACAATCAAAGAGTTATTGTCTCATTAGGACAACTTTTGAATAATCTTCCAATTCCCCTGTATAACCCAGAAATTCCCTTATTCTATGAAATTCTTGCTGATGATCGATTCGCACAGGGAATATTCTAGCTAAGTGGTGATGCAAATAGAACAACAATGGAATATTCTCGCCGCGCAGCCGGATTAGAGACCTCTTATCCTTATGAAGTGGGAAATAAATCGTATCGTGATAAGATCATCGACTCTACCGAATACACTCTTGATAACTTCTTCAAAAATTACTATGTTGGAATTATGAAAAGTAATTCAACTAAATGGGCCATTCGCTTAAGAAGAAAAGACGGTATTACTGAAGATAAGAAGATCATGCGAGATGTTGACTGGAATGACAAATCCAATAATACTGCTCGCAGGTCTAATGACTCAAGCTGGCTTAATTGCCCCGCCATTCTAGAAGGTCCTTATGTTTCTGGTAAAACTGAGGATGGTTATGATCTTCCTCTTCCCGAGAAACTTTCTTCTTATCAACCTTGGAAACTTGAACTGTCCGAAATTGAGAAAAAGAAAATGGTATGTGATCTTTACATAAGTACTTTCA
This sequence comes from Papaver armeniacum, assembly GCA_023531295.1. Lineage (NCBI taxonomy): Eukaryota > Viridiplantae > Streptophyta > Magnoliopsida > Ranunculales > Papaveraceae > Papaver > Papaver armeniacum. The sequence continues at coordinate 1,218,222 of JAJJWW010008974.1, read as the reverse complement.
GTCTCGCATAATTTGAACTGTCCGCAATTTTCTTCTTATTTCCCTACTCCTTTCTTTGCAGACTGCTAAGAGAGCCAAGGATTCACACAATGTATCATCTTCGCAGAATGAAAAAGTAAGAAACATTCCTTTTTTATCTTTAACAATATTGTTGCCTCTGTTTCTTATCTTGATTATTCGCGTAGGTGAAATCTTTGGGTGCCAAGACTTCGGGTAAAGGCAAGGATCTTCCTAAGAAACTCGCGTCTAAATCTTCGTCCAAAAAGACTTCTTCAACGGATGACCTTTCCAGAAAGCGTAAAAGATATGATTCTTCCTCAAATTCGGAGTCTAGTGATGACAACACTCCTGAACATTCATCAGTCACCTCCTCTCTGAAAGATTTATCTAATCTTTTTGTTGGGGATCTTTTGACTTCTGTTAATAATGAAGAATTAAATCGTGCTTTAAAAATGGTCTCAAGGATCTGCGATGCTCCTACTTTGGATGATCCATCTCTTCGCGGACCTGCCTCTGCGATAAATCCGAATCTTCAATATACAATTAGCTCCTTGGTAATATTTGCAACTTTGTTCTTTGTCTTTTCTTTAGTATTAACTTACTCTTATCTATAATATTTCCTTTGCGTTCTCGCAGGGAGCCTGTTTTTCTTATGTAATCTCTTCAGATTATCAGAGGAAACTTCTTAAGCTGGAAATAGAAAATATTAGACTCAAAACCGAGACCTCAACCAATTCTGTACTGATTCGCATAGCCCGAGAAAGAAATGATGAACTCATTGGTATGTAATCTTTACTTTCCCCATTCTTCTATTTCTATGCGATAATTCGCACTTCTTATTTTGTTATATTCGCAGACCTTTATAACTTGTCGGATGAGGCAGCCAATCTCCCTGATGATGAAACCGTTTTATAACATCTTAACTCTTCTTTAAATAATTATCCTACACAGGGATTTGAGAGTCTGAGTTTGGAAGAGTTAAGACTGAAATATGCTGCTCTTAGATTAGACCATAAAAGCTCATTGAATACACTTAACAACTTTAAGCGCCGCCTTCAGGAGAGTAAAAAAACAATTCAAGTTTTAGAGACGAAGAAGAATAAGCTTATTAGTGATAAAGATAAGGTTGCTCTTAAGGGTGCTAAAGCACTAGAAAAATTCCAAGAATCTATTATTAAAGTTCAGAAAGAACGTGATTCAGCTTTGAGCGAAAAGAATGTACTTGTTGAGGAAAGAAATTTAATTCGCTCTCAACTTCTCATAGAAAGTGAAGCTAAATCTATTTGGGATGCTAGGGTTCTGAACGATGCTAGGAAGAATTTAGCTGTAAACGTGAGCCTTCAAACTGAACATTCTACACTGGTTAAAGACATTGTTTCCAATTATGAAGGTCATATGTTGCTTTTTTAATACTTTTTTTTTCTTTGAGAATAACAATATCTTTCTTCCTAACTTGCTTGTTCATATTTCGCAGAGAAGGAAAAGGATTATCTTCAGAAAATTGAAGAATTAGAAACTCGCTTATCTTCTGAAGAAAAAGAGTTATCTGCCCGCAACTCCAAGTATCAGCAATTAAGAAGAATTTCATCACTATGGTTTCAAATAATAGTAATGATGCTAATCGTGCTCGTGAAGCTGCTGTTAAGAAAGTCTGCATTGAGAATAACATTCCTCTTTCAAAGTATAAATTTCCGGAAGTTCCTGACAATGAACCTACTCCTGACATTTTGGATAGTGAGGGAGAAGACGAAGAATCTGAAGAAGAAGTAAGCGGTTCTAAGGCTAAGCGAGACAAAGAAAATGAAGATTAATCATTTTCACTTGTTGTGTAATCTTGAAAATATGCATCTTTCAAGCATTAATCTTCACTTCTTTAATTTAAGCTCCTTTTTATTCGCACTCGTATTCAAAATATCATTCTTTCTCTTATTTATATGGAACTATCAAATGGGGCAAATAACATTCCCTTTACATTCCCATTCTTTCCTCTGTTAGTTGGCGCATCTTGATAGTATAATTAATATTATTTTAAACTTCTCGATTTATTTAGTGCGAATGAATTCGTAATACCCTTGTTTCTTTGTAAATTCCTGCAAAACAAAATTAGTTATTAAATTTTATTTTTCTCATGAGGTCTTATTTTACCTTCCTATGTAAAGGTCTAATCTTTCCTTATTTGTTTTGTATTTCTGTGCGACGAGATCGCAGGCGGTCTTTACACTGTAATGTATCGACCCATTGATCTCGTCTTATTTTTTTCTTGTACTATTACCTCTTCAGGTTTTTATTGCATAAATATTACAAGTCTTAATACTCCCTAATGGAGAGTGCCGTCGTTATCTTCCCCCTGGTTGCCCCTTCAAGGAAGCTTACCTCTACCGGGTTAAGGTTGGATCCTCCCATCCGTTAATACAACAACCAGTTGATTTCGCAGTCTCTTATCCCTCCACCGGTCAGGTTTATGGTTATGAGACCGCACCCTAAGTGGGGTGTCTTCGGACCGAGTGCATCATAGTCAGGACTTGTCAAGAATGTTAAGGTAGGCTCTAACGCCCCCCACACTCTTGACTCAACCGTGTACCTCGGCGCCCTGATCGAGTTTCTGCACTCCTTATGAGAGACTTTCTCACCTTAGTCTTCCAATCTAAGATTATGAACTTAGACTGAAAATTTAAGGAACCTCTCCTGGATGGGCTTTTTCGTTTTTTCTCACCCCAAATCTCCATGACTCAAGTTCCAGGGTCGGTGTAGCTTTCCCTTGAGTCATGCTTTCTAGGTTTTCTCCGACTATGACGTGCGATAGGTCTTACTTTTTGCCTCTTGCATATATGCGAACTAGGTTGCACGCCACATTCGGATTCCTAGTCTATCTGATTATAATTTTCATTTCTGGTGCCTTTTATTAAGGTCTTATCATAAAGATGTCAATTTTCCTTTTCTTGATACGGTATCGCCATATGAAATTAGAATTTGTCATTCCATTCTCAATCTTTGAGTTTATACAACTCTAGTACATAAATTTCTTATTAATTTCTTTCTCATGAAGAAAAGACATGTGTATTCTCCATACTACTCATTTGTACCTTTCACTTTTTGTATTTCCTTAACCTCGTAGATGCTTTTCAGAACATTATTTCGCATAATTTCTTCAATCTCTTCTGCGCGAGAACACAACTTCTGCCTCTGCATTCTTCCTCTTTCTGTAGAAGCGATATTTCTGGCTCGCTTAGTACTATAATTCGCAGGAGGCTCTGCTTCAGTATTCTGATCTATTTTTCCAACTTTATATACTTCTTCCACCATTAATTTTCTCAGCTCTTTGACTGTCTGTAGCATGCTTTTTCCAATTTCTTCGTTTACTTTCTGTTTCTTCGTACTTATCAATATCGATTTCTTGACAACTTCTACTTTCAACTGTATCTCCTCTTATTATGCCAATACCTTGAGGTAAAGGAAATTGTATGCACTGGTGAAATGTCGAAGCCACGCCCAAGATACTATGCAACCATGGCCTTCCAATCAAAGTGTTATAAGTTGATTCGACATCCACGACACAGAATACAATTTCCGTTGGTAAATTTTGAAAAAGAATCCTCATTGTCACCTCTCTTTGGGCTTGTTCGCAGTTCCATTGAAGCCATAAATTTTATATGTTGAAGGAATTAACTCGTGATCTCTTCCACCCATAATTTTGTATGTAGGATAAAGGAGAATATCGACAGAACTTCCAGGGTCTATAAGTATTCTATTTATTGCACAGGTGTTTGCTTCATCTTCTTCATCATCCTCTACCTTCGGTTTCGGATTAATTCATAATCTCACTACTATGCAACCATGGCCTTCCAATCAAAGTGTTATAAGTTGATTCGACATCCACGACACAGAATACAATTTCCGTTGGTAAATTTTGAAAAAGAATCCTCATTGTCACCTCTCTTTGGGCTTGTTCGCAGTTCCATTGAAGCCATAAATTTTATATGTTGAAGGAATTAACTCGTGATCTCTTCCACCCATAATTTTGTATGTAGGATAAAGGAGAATATCGACAGAACTTCCAGGGTCTATAAGTATTCTATTTATTGCACAGGTGTTTGCTTCATCTTCTTCATCATCCTCTACCTTCGGTTTCGGATTAATTCATAATCTCACTACTAATGGACATTCATGCGATTCCCCTCCTCCTAGTATTTCTTCTGCACTGAATGAAATAATCTGTTTTTGCCAGTCTTTTAATGGTGATATTTTCGCAAGGTTGAGAATTTCCCTTCCATCAGCATCCCTCGCATACACCCTACTCAAGATATTGTCATGGAAGTCTTCTATGTTTTTGAATGAATGTATAATTGAATTTCAATATAAGTTTTTTGCTTTTGCACCTACTTCAATTACATATGTATTCTTTCCTTTCCCCGTTCCATATGCATTTCCCCCGGTGGTGGTGGTAGTGGTAGTGGTAAATTCTTTGGTTGATGTGCTAAGAAATGATCCAATTTCCCTTGTTCAATCATTCGCAATATGATTTTCCTCACATTTTCTGCAATTTTGTTGTGTGACCATGAAAGCGATGATATACGCAAAATTCTTTACTTCTCCTCCCTGGTGGTGGCTCATCTCCTACATTATGTGGTTCAGGAATTTCTTCCATTAGGATGGCAGCTTCCCATACTTTATCTATTGTAATGTTCAACTTTGGCAAATTTAGATGTTCCCATACTATCCTTCAAGTTCCTTGTATCTTATTATAATATGGTTCCTGACCTCCAGAGCCTTCTGGTGGATTGTCCATTTTCTAAATCTTATTATTACCTCCGTGATTTTGAAGTTGTTTTTCTTTATATTCCTTTTCAAATTCTTCTTGATCTGCACTACCCATGGCTATTATCTTTTGTTCCCTCTCTATAATGTTGTTTCCTTCATTCTCCTGCGAGGTACTCGCAACAGAATTTGTCATTCTTGGGAGTAAACTTGCATTTCCGCTCTTCGCATCAGGTACCGCCACTGGATAGGACTCCATATCTCTTTGATTCTCTTCCAGTGCTATGTATTCTTCTTGGAATTCGCGCAACTCTGACATTGTTATTGTATCCTTTATTCTGAAGATTTGTGTATATAATAAATCTGTAGGGAAAAGAGCATTGATAAATGCCAGAATAAGGTGTCGCTCATCCACTCGTCTTGCCATTTCACTACACATGGTTCTCCAGCGCGTTGTTAGATGATGCAAACTCTCATTTATTCTTCCGCGAAGTCCAAATGTCGTTTCAATCCTTGGTCTTGACATATTATTGCTGATATATTGTCCTAAAAAGACATTCTGTAAATGATGAAATGATCCAATGGTTTCGATTGGTGATCCTTCAAACCATTTCAGAGCTTCCCCTGCCAGGATCGCAGCAAAATATTTACACATCACTGCATCATTCTTTTCCCATTGTAATAATGACCGAGTGTAAGATTTCACATGTTGTATTGCACATGCGATTCCATCAAATATGCTAGTGAACACTGGTAAATTGCACTTGGGAGGTATCACTGTCATTTGAATTTGCCTTGTAAAGGGAGTTTTCCCAGCTTCCTCCACTGCTTCTTCTAGTTGTCTCCTTCCACTATTTCTTTTCGCAGTCAGCATTTCTCTTATTTCCGCCATTTCTTTAAGAATTTCTTCACTTAAAGTTTGATATAAATCCGCTCATATAGGTATTTTTAATCTTGCTTGCCCCAATCTATTCTCATGATTATTCTGACGTACTGCCTCTTGTACCTCATATTCTTCAGCTTCTTCTCTTCTTCTCCTACGCCTTTCAGTGTTCACATCAATCTGTGCTCTATTATACCTTTCCCCTCCATCTGTGCGATCATGTCGATGTCTTAACATTTCTCTTTCTTGTGGTGCAATCCTTCCTTATTCTATATTATCCATGCGATAACGTTCGCGCTGCCTTACTCGATTATCATGATTGTATTGACGCAATGCTTCTTGTAATTCTCTCTCTTCAATTTCTTCCCTTCTTCTTTGTCTATCTCTTTCATCTCTCGCACGTGTAATTTCCCTTTCACGCTCGCATTCTTCTCTCAACATTTCTCTTTCATGTAATATCATTTGTCCTTGCCTTCAGTCCTCTTCTTATATTTCAAAATTATAAAGTGTGCGACGAAGAAGTTCACGCGGATGTTCATATCGGTTAGTTCCTAGATATTGAACTACACGTCGTCTCTCTTGTTGGTCTTGTAAATTGTCATCCACTTGCAGGTTTTTTTCGATGGTTTCCATGCGTTGTCTTCGCCTATCATCTCCTTGATTAGATTGACTTTGTATTGATGAACTCCTGCTTGATCTCGACCTTGATCATGTAGCGCTTCTTGACCCCTGTTCTTGCAATCTAAGATTCTCTTCTCTTAAATCATCATTCTGACGTACCAAATTCGCGCGTTCTTCTTCCTCTCTCCTTCGTTCTGCTAGTAATCTTTGCCTGAGTTTTTCAATTGTCATATTCTCTTCGTTTTCTTCAATTAATCTTGCATTCCCAGTTCTTTGTTCCTCTTCTTCAGTAGAATTTGTTTGTTTAGTATGAATACTCACTCTATCATAATCAATATTATTGTTCCGCTCTTGTTCATGATGAGGTCCAATTGAAATTTCGTTTCTTTGATTTTCTCGTACTCTTTCTTCTTGTTGTTCCGGATTTACACTTCTTCTTCTTTCAGCAATTCTATAACTCTTTCTAGTTGTTGTTCCTTGTTCAACAGTAGATCCAAGTCTCACCATGTTCAACTTCCTATATTAATAAAGAATTAAAAATATTTCTCCACAATTTCCAGATCTTACTCTGTCCAAGATTTTATGAATTTATTACCAGGATTTATCACCCAAAGCTGATTCTAGCGCCAAAAATGTAGTTGCAGGAAATCCTACAACTGCACTCCAATATACTTAGACAAGATTTTAAGTAATCATAATTGAATTCTTTTATTAGTTATCAAGATTTATAATTGGTTACAAGGTATTACAATGACTTTACTTGCTCTCCAAATAAACTTTCTCTCTCCTAATTTCTTGTCTAACACACACTAAAAGATTTCTCTTATGTTATAACTTCTTCCCCTTATATAGGATTCTTCATAGTGGATGACAGCTAAGAGATCCACTATTTTCGGAATCACTGTGCGTTACATTCACTCATGTACACTCAATCATTCTCGCACAGTTTATACTTCGCATAGACCATCACACCATACTCGTGACTTTGCTGACATCATCCAGTACGTCATCTCGATTTTAACATGTGCGATAGTCCTCGCTTATGTTAGATAATCTTCACTTCGTTGTGTAGGGAACTGGTTTCTTGGAAGTACTTGCTGGACAGGATGATATCGTTAGTGGTAGTGGGATGGTACTAGTCCTAGCTAGGTGATATTATTGGTTAACTTTTGAATCTTATAGATATAGATGTTAGCACTAATAGCCTGAATTAATTAACTTTGGTGAGCACTATTCAAGAAACATTTGTGGAGTTTATCGGTGACAAATCGTAACAAGGCTAAAACTACACTTTCAGAATAGTATGTTATATGTCAGATTATTGTTATGAACTTAATATCTAGTACAATACATGTAATAGATGGTTGGCATAACTGGTGGGATCTGTAATGAGTTTTACTGAAATAAGGAGTAGGCTTGAGTGTTATCTGACTTGGTATGTTAGGATATAAGATTATTCACTTCCGTCACATGTATTGTTCCTACGTGGTGATTGTAATGGGTATAGTGAAATCCTTGGCCAGGTGGTTTTGAGTAGGTCACTAAGGCAGTAAGTTCTCGTTCCTAAAAAGAGAAAGAAGACATGAGATGTGGATACATTCTTAGTGCATTTATATATGTGTTAAGAATACATCCATATATACCGATCTGTTATATGTGTTAGTTGTTGTGGATATGTCCCAGACGAGGTATATTATGGGTGCTAGATGTTGCGGATATGTCCCGGAGGCAATTAATGTGATTGCAGATAGGTTCTGGTATCACATTGAGGTATATAATTTTACTAGAAATGAGTAGTATTTTGTTAAGATTGTCAAACAGATAGGATTTAGATTCTTTATGTACTAACTTCTCTAACTGTAATAATTTTTTTCCTTGTGACATTTTGGTTTACGACATATTTGTGTACCATTTTTATACGTCTCTGTGGCTCAGTGATCGAGTGAACTTGTCGGAGTTTAACTCCCGTTGATTATATTTTTTTTCAGGTGTAGTTAGGGATTCGTGAAGGAGTTTGATTGATTCCAGTATCAGTGGATATTCAGAAGATATCTAACTGAGGGTGGACATCTTCACTTCTTATATTATTATTTTTTTCCGTTTTGTAGTTGTGAGGCAGTGGGGATACTTACTTTGGGTAGACTTCTTTTTTTGTTAGTTCGTATTTAAAGGTGGATTATATTATTGAAGTCTAGTACACCGTTTCTATTCTTTAGACATCTTCATTATGTTGTTAGGAAATAAAATTCCCTTCTGCATATACAATTGTAACGGAACCGTGTTCCTAGTTTTCTGTGGTTATGTACCTTGTTGCAGAAAATTAATGACATATTTTCTATTTAATCATCGGCTGGGGTTATGTGCAAAGTAGGGTTGTTACAGTTGGTATCATGAGCTTAGGTTAGAGTAACTCAAGGACTTGGGGGGAGTGAGCCTAGGACGTCTCGTTATGTATATCCATGGTTTGGATATGCTTTTTAAATATTAGTGTATTTGTATTCTTTCTAAGATTATCATTGACTTATATAGGAATGTCAAGGTGTGGTACTAGGAGACGTACTGGTACTGGGAGAGGTGGTACCGGAAATGGTGGTCCTATTGATGGAGATGAACCACAATTAGGAAATCAGACTATGAATGTGAATATGGCGCGGCTGACCCAGTTAATATCCCAAGCAGTCGCTGTTGCTATGAATCAAAATGTTGGACAGGTCAACAATCATCATAACCAAGGACCGCCTGCTGAAACTGAGGAATATAGGTATAGAAAGGTTCAGTTTCAGTTCAAGAAGTTGAACCCGAAAGAGTTTTCTGGAAAGTCTGATAACCCAATGATAGCCCATGAATGGAAGGATGAGATGGTCAAGATTTTAAGGGTCATAGGACCTTCTTGCACAGAAATCTTTAAGCAGAGATTAGCTACCTTTGAGCTCATTGGAGATGCTCATACTTGGTGGACTTCAGCTTCACGTGGATTGGATCATGCCACCATGACATGGACAAACTTCATTCGTATGTTTGATGACAAGTATTTCCCTCAGAGCATTCGAAATGCTTAGGAGAGAGAGTTTCTTTCATTTAAGCAGGGTACTTTATCTGTTATAGAGTACGAGATTGAATACTCAAGATTGTCGATGTTTGTACCTCACTTGGTAGATACTGAAGAGAAAAATAGATGTAGGTTTGTTTATGGTCTGAATGTTGTGTATCGGAAATCATATGATTGACACATATGTTAGGGTTGTTGAATGTGCTAGAGAGCTTGAGCAAGATTTCTTGTCTCATAAGAGGGATGAGAAATACTTGAAGAAGGACAATAAGGTTGACCGTGCATCAAAGGTTTCTTCCGGTCAACATGGAAGTGTTAAGAACCAACAGACCCAGAATGTCACTCAAAAAGGTGATCATACAGGGAAGAAAAGGAAGGGGTATTCGAATTAAGGGAACCGTGGTCACAAGAACGGTGGTAATGAAGGGGCAGTAATGCCAGCTGAGGGCGAGGCTCTTGCTGCCAAACCAATTAACTTCTATGGGTTTTGCTATAACTGTCGTGAAAGGTGGCATAAGGCATCAGAATGTACCAAAGAGAAAGTTCAGACAGCAGATAGACGTGAGCAACCAAACACTGGAGTTTCAAACCGTAATGTGCAGCCTTGTGGCCAGGGTCAACTCTTTGCTGTGCAACCTCCTGATACGGAGAATGCTACTTTGGGAGGTACCTTCTTTATTTTAGGAGAGCATGTTAGTATTTTATTTGATACCGGAGCTACTCATTCTTTTATTTCTGCTAAGTTAGTTCGCATGGTAAATCTTTCTATGAAAAATTGTGATTTTCCTTTATGTGTTGCTACTCCTACGAGTAGTATGGTAGAGTTGAGTAACAAGGTTGATGCTTGTCATATTATGATTGGAGATGTTGAGCATTTGGCGGATCTTTATGTGTTAGAGATGGTTCCTTACGATGTAATATTAGGAATGGACTGGTTATCTTCTAATTTTGTGCAATTGGATTGTGCTGATAAGACAGACACTTTTGCAAAGCCGGGGCAATCTAAGGTAGTAGTGCAGACTACATCTCGAAGTCTGTTTAAAGAAGCTTTCCTTAGCCATATTGTGGGTGAAGTAGTAGATAATGAGTCTCTACAGATTGCGAGTATACTAGTTGTGTCTGATTTTGCGGATTTGTTCCGAGAGGTTTCTGGATTACCTCCTAATAGGCAAGTGGAGTTCTGCATCAAACTTCAACCAGGTATGACACCAATTGCTCGTCCTCCTTACATAATGGATCCAAAGGAAATGCAGGAGTTGAAGTCTCAGATTGACCAGCTTTAAGTCAAGGATATATTCGACGTAGTTCTTCACCATGGGGTGCTCCTGTTTTATTTGTGAAAAAGAAAGATGGTTCTTTACGATTGTGTGTTGACTACCGTGAACAAGGTCACGATAAGAAACAAGTACCCTTTACCTAGGATTAATGATTTATTTGACTAGTTGAAAGGGGTTATATGGTTTTCGAAGATCGATTTGCGATCAGGCTATCATCAGCTTCTTTTTAGAGAGCAAGATATTTCTAAGACTGCATTCCTGACTCGTTATGTTTCTTATGAGTTTCTGGTGATGCCTTTTGGGATTACGAATGCACTAGTTTTTATGGACTTGATGAATCGAGTATTTAGAGATTTTCTTGATCGGTTTGTAATTGTCTTTATCGATGATATTCTTGTGTACTCTAAGATTCGGGAACAACACATGGAACACTTACGCTTAGTGTTGTATACTTTGAGAGAGCATCAGTTGTTTGCAAATTTCTCGAAATATGAATTTTGGAAACAATCAGTTAAGTATTTGGGGCATGTGATATCTGAATCCGGAAGTTCTGTAGACCCTTCCAAGATTGAGGCAGTGTTGAGTTGGAAACAACCTACAACGGTTTCAGAGATTCGAAGTTTTCTTGGTTTAGCTGGATATTACCGTCGTTTCATTAAGGATTTTTCTCGAATTTCAGGACCACTTACTAAGCTAACTAAGAAGGGAGTATTGTTTGTTTGGGATTCTAAGTGTGACGACGCTTTTCAGGAGCTTAAGACTAAGCTTACTTCAGCACCAGTTTTGACCTTACCTGAAGAAGGAAAGGAGCTTGTGGTTTACACAGATGCATCACTTCTAGGTTTGGGATATGTTTTGATGCAGGAAGGTAAGGTTATTGCATATGCGTCTAGGAAATTGCAGATCCATGAGAAGAATTATCCAACCCATGACTTGGAGTTGGCGGCAGTAGTTTTTGCTCTGAAGTTATGGCGTTATTTCTTGTATGGCGAGAGATTTGAACTCTTCACTGATCATAAGAGTCTCAAGTATCTGTTTTCCCAGAAGGATTTGAATATGAGACAACGTCGATGGATGGAGCTCATCAATGATTACAATTTTGGCTTACAATATCACCCTGGTAAGGCAAATGTTGTAGTTGATGCCTTGAGCAGAAAACTAATGGGTTTGTTAGCTTCCATGATGGTGGAAGAGTGGAAGATGTTGGAGACAGTTGCTGAGTTTGAATTAGTCATTAAGAATTCTTCCACTTCTCGGGCCTTTTTGGGTAATCTTGTGGTACAACCGGCAATTAGTAGTCGTATTATTCAGGCTTAATCCAAGGATGAATAGTGTGGAAAATTACTTGGAGCTGGAGACTTAAGTGAAGATTTTAATGTAGGGATGGATGGTAGGCTTCGACTTCGAGGTTGGTTATGTGTACCCGTGGACGCCCAGTTGAGACGTGAGGTATTAGATGGAGCTCACTGTAGTCGCTACACTATCCATCCTGGAGCTACAAAATGGTATAAGGATTTGCTAGACAGTTTTGGTGGAAAAGTATGAAGCGAGATATTGCAGAATATGTTTCTAAATGTCAAACATGTCAGCAAATTAAGATTGAGCACCAAAAGCCAGCTGGAGAATTACAACCACTCCCAATACCAGAATGGAAATGGGAAAATATTTCCATAGATTTTATAGTTGTACTACCGAGATCAAAGAGAGGACATGACTCTATTTGGGTAATAGTGGATTGATTGACTAAGTCGGCACACTTCTTACCAGTGCATACTACTTACAGCGTGGATAGATTATGCAAGCTCTATGTAGAGAAGATTGTGGTATTGCATGGAACGCCAGTCTCAATTGTTTCTGATAGGGGTGCTCAATTCACTTCCAAATTTTGGAGAAGCTTTCAGCAAGCTTTGGGTTCAGATTAGAATTTTAGTACTTCATTTCATCCTCGGACTGATGGTCAGACAGAGAGAGTTAATCAAATATTGGAGGATATGCTTCAAGCGTGTGTGCTAGATTTCCAAGGAACTTGGGATGATTATTTACCATGGGCAGAATTTGCTTACAATAATAGATATCAGTCGAGTATTGGTATGGCTCCTTTTGAAGCTCTTTATGGAAGACCTTGTCTTTCAGTAGTGTATTGGGTAGAAGTGGGTGAAAAGAGATTTTTGGGGCCTAATTTGGTTCAGCTCAATATGGAGAAGATCCTAGTGGTTAAGGATTGTCTTTGTAAAGCTCAGAGTAGATAGAAAAGTTATGCAGATAAGAAGCATTGACCATTAACTCTAGAAGTCGGAGATGAGGTATTACTAAAGGTGTCTCCTATGAAAGGAATAGTGAGGTTTGGTAAGAAGGGTAAACTGTCTCCTAGGTTCATTGGACCTTTTCCTATAACTAAGAAGATTGGAAACGTGGCATTCCAGTTAGAGTTACCACCGCAGTTGGCTGGAGTACACAACGTACTTCATGTTTCAATGCTATGTAGACACTTAAGAGATGATGAGCGAGCTCAACAAGCAGACCTTAGTGAGTTGGTTGTGAAACCGGACGCCACCTATGAAGAAAAGGGTATTCGTATTGTATAAAAACAAGTTAGGAAACTACGGTCTCGGGAAATATCATTTGTCAAAGTGCAATCGAATCCTCAAAACGAGCGAGAAGCTTCATGGGAGCGTGAGGATGTTATTCGTCGTTCTCACCCGCATCTTTTCACTACAGAGGTAAATTCGATTCCGGGGACGGAATCATTTCTCTAGTGGGGTAGATTGTAATATACATCGAACGTTAATTTCCTGGCGTAGTTAAACTATACTATAATAATTTGGTACCTGTCACTTTAGTTATAGATAGGTACCCCGTAGAAATTAAAGATGTTTTGCTTAGTTAACTCAAACTTTTAACTTAGTATTAATAAGTAGGGTTAGATGACTTTATATATTTTTCTTCTATGGGAATAAGAATAGGGTTACACCAAAGCGGCTAATGAAACAAAGAAGAGATAGCATAAAATCAGTAGAGAGAAAAGGAAGAGCATTGGTGTAGGTGGTAAGGATTTAATTAGTTTTGATATTTTTTTCTTGTTTTGTACTTACTTTTATGTAATTCCTTTTCTCTTTGTTGATCAATTTATCCCTTAGGGCTTATTAATTGAGGTAACTTCTTCTTAAAGGATCAACCAGGTTGCTCATCCGAAGTTGAGGCAAGTTAATTCGATTTCTTAGTCTCAGATAATGTAGAAGTGGAAAATCAAATATCTCTTTAACTCTCTTTGTTCTTGAATTATTTTTCTTATGATCTAACCAAACTTTTATGTCCTATCTTGGTTACCTGTGAGGTGAGTATATATCTTTTGAATGTATGATGCGATGAGCACGACCGGAAGTTAGTTAAGTTTAGATGTCAATTTGCTGTTAAACCGGTAGCTTGCTAATTGGTTAGGGTACTGTGTACTTTAGAATTATGTGTGAAATTTTAATTATGTGATTATGTGAACTGATGGTTAGTCATTGGATTATCCACCTAATGCCTGTTAAGATAGCATCCAAGTTGTGTAGGGAACTGGTTTCTTGGAAGTACTAGCTGGACAGGATGATATCGTTAGTGGCAGTGGGATGGTACTAGTCGTAGCTAGGTGATATTATTGGTTAAATTTTGAATCTTATAGATATAGATGTTAGCACCAATAGCCTGAATTAAATTAACTTTGGTGAGCACTATTCAAGAAACATTTGTGGAGTTTATCGGTGACAGATCGTAACAAGGCTAAAACTACACTTTCAGAATAGTATGGTATCTGTCAGATTATTGTTATGAACTTAATATCTATCACAATACCTGTAATAGATGGTTGGCGTAATTGGTGGGATCTGTAATGAGTTTTACTGAAATAAGGAGTAGGCTTGAGTGTTAGCTGACTTGGTATGTTAGGATATAAGATTATTCACTTTCGTCATAGGTATTATTCCTACGTGGTGATTGTAATGGGGTATAGTGCAATCCTTGGCCAGGTGGTTTTGAGTAGGCCACTACGGCCGGTTCTTATGGGAGCTGGTATAAAGATTGTTTTGCCATGACATGGCAAACTAGTTTCCCCACTATGGTAACACTGGCAAATGTTTAAAGTAATATATTATATTGTGTTTTGTGGGAACCTTGTTAATAAAAAATCTAGTTATTTGTATTTGGTGGGGTCCTTTTTAGATTTTGGGTATTATAAAATATTTTGTGGGGCCCTTTTATAATAAAAATCTGTTTTAATAACTAAAAAGTAGGAGAGAAGAAAAAAATAAAATTAAAAAATTACCTAGCGGTGGAGACTACGCCGGGAGAGGTGGAGACTACACAGAACGGGCAAGACTCGACCGCTCGGTGGAAACTTGACCTGGCCTGGCTAAGTGGCAAATTTGCCACTTAGCCAAGCCGGTTTGCCACCTCCATATTGGGTGCTTAAATGGCAAACATTCATGTTTGCCACACCCATAGGAAGGGCCTAAGGCAGTAAGTTCTCGTTCCTAAAAAGAGAAAGAATACATGGGATGTGGATTCGTTCTTAGTGCATTTATATATGTGTTAAGAATACAGCCGTATATACCGATCTGTTATATTTGTTAGTCGTTGCGGATTTGTCCCGGACGAGGTATATTATGGGCGCTAGACGTTACGGATATGTCCCGGACGCAACTAATGTGATTGCGGATAGGTTCCGGTATCACATTGAGGTATAGAATTTTACTAGAAATGAGTAGTATTTTATTAAGATTGTCAAACAAGGAGGATTTAGATTCTTTATGTAGTGACTTCTCTAACTGTAATTATTTTTTTCCTTGTGACATTTTGGTTTACGACATATTTGTGTATCATTTTTATACGTCTCTGTGGCTCAGTGATCGAGTGAACTTTCTTGGAGTTTAACTCTCGTTGATTATATTTTTTTCAGGTGTAGTTAAGGATTCGTGATGGAGTTTAATTGACTCCAGTATCGGTGGATATTCAGAAGATATCTAACTGAGGGTGGACATCTTCACTTGTTATATTTATTTATTTTTCCGTTTTGTAGTTGTGAGGGAGTGGGGATACTTACTTTGGGTAGACTTCTTTTTTTGTTAGTTCGTATTTAAAGGTGGATTATATTATTGAAGTCTAGTATACCGTTTCTATTCTTTAGACATCAGCATTATTTTGTCAAGAAATAAAATTCCCTTCTGCATATATAATAGTAACGGAACTGTGTTCCTAGTTTTCTGTGGTTATGTACCTTGTTACAGAAAATTAACGGCATACTTTCTATTTAATCATTGGATGAGGTTACGTGGAAAGTAGGGTTGTTACACACAAATAAGTGTGAGCACTGGAACTGATTATTGGCCCACCGTTCGAGCAAAAAAGTTTGCAAAGCAATAGAAGAATATTGTTGTTTCGAAGTCAACTAAAGGTATAGCCATAACTGTGGATGCATTAATAGCCGGGATTAATTACAATTTTGCAAGGATAAGAGGACAAGAAAAATCTGATCCCTCGACAGCATCAATAAAATCTTGACTTCCCATCTTGACTTGCTAACATATTGTGTACCTAGCAAAATACATGTGCTCGTAAACCAAAATGTGAATTCATTGCCATATTCTTAACATGATATCAGACATGTTAAAAATCTCACACCGAACAAGTTTGTAAGTGGTCCTATATAAACCATATTCTTACAAAATCCTTTAATTAGAAAACGTATGAATCCAAGAAATAACGCGGTGAGTAATATCTAGACAGAATAATTCATAAGCAGGTGAGTAATGTTCCTAAGCAGGCATCCAAAGCAATGTTCCTAAGCAGGCATCCAAAGCAATTCATCACAAGAATTTGCATTATACACAAAATTGGTTAAAAAGATCAAAATCAATAATTCCTGGGTGAAAAAGACATTTAGATTTTGATAATGTTTAAATGGACAAAAATATAAAAATAGTCAGGATGTAACCAGTTTCATCCTACCCATTTTCAAATTCTTTTTCTTAGTTTTAATTTATATCAGGATGCATCTAGTTTTATCCTCGCTATTTTTTAAGTTTAAGCCAGGATGAATCCACTTTCGTCCTTGCTATTTTTTTTGTGTCCATTTCACCTATAATAATTTTTACTCGTCCATTTGAACCATGTTTTAAATTTTTTTTGGACAAATGACCTATTTCCGTTGCATATATGATATTATTAGTGTGTGGCCATGGAAGTGACACAATATAATCCTTTACTCTGCTGGCGTAGGCCTT
This sequence comes from Papaver armeniacum, assembly GCA_023531295.1. Taxonomy (NCBI): domain Eukaryota; kingdom Viridiplantae; phylum Streptophyta; class Magnoliopsida; order Ranunculales; family Papaveraceae; genus Papaver; species Papaver armeniacum. The sequence continues at coordinate 1,201,377 of JAJJWW010008974.1, read as the reverse complement.
TTTTATTTTATATCAGTCACCACCGTCTCTATCAATCTCTATAAAGATTCTGCTAGCAACAACTCCTCAAGGTACTGCTAGGGTACGCAGGGAAATTCCCAATGAGGGTTTCCAACCTCAAGTAAGATGGTTTCCAACCTCCAAATCTTGTCTCCAGTTGTTGTTGGAACTGTAACAATAAAATACTGAAAGAATGATGTTAGAAACAAATTTCTGAAAAAGCTTAAATAAACACTTAATGGGAAACAATAAACAGAGGACAGAGTCACGTGTTCAACACGCTGTCCTTAACACGATAGTTCACCGGTACGCCTCAAAATGAGTGATGCCTATACCCCGTGGTGAAGTCGTATACAGGATAAAACTGCCTGTCGCAAGAACTGTTATCACTACAGTACTTGCCCACTCTTACGAACTCAACAGCAATGGCACAGAATGAAAGTAAAAACCACACAGAGGGAGAGAGATGAAAAGAGGAGGATAGTAGCTCTTCTGGACACATATTGAAATGAAAACGGCGCGCGGGTTATAACCCCAGAGGTGTCACTATCCATGTACAAAAACCCCAACAAAACAAATTGTTCACAAAAACCCCATTTAACATAAACTGTCTATATTAACCTTCTAGTTTAAATCACCCCAATAAAAATAAAAACAACCCCACCTTTAATTTTAAATCACCCAACAAAAATAAAAATCAACCCCACCATTAATTTCTATTATATTATCACCACCACAAAATAACCCCACCAGCAGAACCACCACTGTGCCGCCACCACTGACCACCGCCAACGCCAACCACCACCGAGCCGCCGCCGCCGCCAACCACCACCGCGCCACCACCATCGATAATTACCACCGAGCCGCCGCCGCCGCCAACCACCACTGCGCCACCACCACCGATAATTACCACCGCGTCGCCGCCATCGCCAACCACCACTACCACCTCGCCACCACCACCACCACCGCCAAACCAATACATCGCCACCACCACCATCCCCGAAAAACACCACCGCGACACCGCCAACCACCACCACAGACCACCACTGTCGCCAACCACCACCAGCAGCAACAGCACCATTATCACCGACCAGAAAAAAAAAATGATGAAACCAAACAGAAAAAAATGATGAAACCAAACAGAAAAATGATGAAACCAAAAATAAAAAATGATGAAACCAAAATTGGTTTCACCAAAACTAGATGAAACCTAATTAGGTTTCATCATTTTTCCACATATTGTCATTTCACCAACACAGCTTCAATGATGAAACCAAAATTGGTTTCACCAAAACTTGATGAAACCTAATTAGGTTTCTTAACTCCAGCTGTTGCTTGTACTCATATTCAGTACCAAAAGCACCACCTGCGACTCAG